>VWZW01004466.1:0-34846 GCA_013397115.1 Edolisoma coerulescens
GCCTCCGGCGGGCAGGGGCAGCGGGGCCCTGGCTCAGGCCTGGGGCTGGTCCCGGCCCCTCGGCCGTGCCCTGTGCTGGGGCAGCGGGGCTGTGCCGCCGGACAGTGCCCGGCCGCCCCCGCTCTGCTGCCGGCGGGAAGAGGCTCGGGGGGGNCGGGAGGGATCTCAGCAAGGTGTGAGGTGCCGGAGGGCTGGGCACTGGGAGGAGAGTCAGGCTCTGCTCACCGGTGCCTGGGGACCGGACCAGAGGCCATGGGCACGCACTGAAACGCTGTCTGAGCGTAAGGAAACGCTATTCTCTGAGGGTGGCTGAGCACACGCTGTCCAGGAAGGCTCTGGAGTCTTTCTCCTTGGGGTTATTCAAAGGCTACCTGGACATGGTCCTGGGAATCCAGCTTGGGGCGGCCGTGCTTGAGCAAGGGAGCTGGACTGCCGGGGGTCCCTGCCAACCTAAACCAGCCTGTGACTCTGTGCCTTCCTGAAGCTTTGCTGCAGGTGCCATGCTCACAGCTCAGAGTTACACAGGTTGCCAGGATCTGTATCATCTATTCACCCATTGATAAAAAGACACTTTGATATTTTTGACACAGGCTGTGCTTGTTGTGAAAAACTCAGACTTTGGAGTTCACAGTGAAAAGCCCAGGGCAGGTCTGGTCAGAAGGCAGTGACATTGCCCACGGAGGAACGAGCACCCATCACGGTGTCAGTCGGTTTTGTACAGACCGTCTGTGTTCAGACCTCAGCATCAAACCCCGATTTCTGTGTTTCAGTTTATTCTATATGGCACGGTTGGTTACCCACTGAGAGCACATCAATGGACTTGGAAGCTAAAGATGAAGAGGAGGAGAGTCTACAAACAGCATTCAAAAAGCTGAGAGTGGATGCAGCAGGGTAAGTGAGCAACAAAAAAGGCAATGTAATTTGTCAGGTTTTTATTACATATTTGTATTTGTTTTCTATTATTTTACATTTCAAAAAGAAGTAATTTGGTGAAAGGTTCTTTGCTCTCCAAGGTTCTTTGCTCTCTCTGAACTGCATCACTTCAGATGAAATGCAGTCATTATAACTGTCTTAATTTGCAAAACAGTGCTTTGTTACAGACTAATTTTGACTAATATCCAACTGAAATCACACAGTGACTGCATGGAAACATGAAAAGACTCACCCAAAGCAGTGAACCCACTTTTAACTGTTGTAGCTGTAGTCACCTGGTGTGATACGGAATTTGTCTGTTCCTGTAAACACTGCTGTCTGCAGCCACATTATAAGTCTTATTTAGTGCACAACATTTTGCTTTGAAAGCATCTGGAGAGCAGCACCAACACCCTGGAGTGTGCTGGGGAGCCCAGTCTCACTGGGAAGGGTCAGGCTAAATATGAGCTCTGAGCATTTCTGATTTCAGGGGATTTTGTCGACTAAAACGTCTGCAGACATTCGTACACTAAAAACTAACTCAGTAAGATACTGGGTGTGCTGATAATATGTAGTGTAAGAGCTAACAGAATTATGCAGTCTAATACTCTGTGAGACAGTTCACTTGAAGTCTTTTGGGAATTCACAAACACAAGAGGAAGCTTCGTGTTGCCTTGTGAATTCAGCCCCACAGCCATCAACACTGTGAATTCAGGACTTCCTCTGCATGTGGAAATGTATTTTGCTTTGCTACTCATTCCCTCTACTTCAGGAGGTCTTCTGAGCAATGTGGAAAAAAATAGCTGTTCTCTATCAAGGAACTATGGTTATTAATCATAACACTTTTGATGTAGTACCACTGGCAGACTGTGTGGGCTTCTGGTTGATTCCTGATGACATCTTAGGCATAAAACGATCTTGTTTTGCAGGCATGTGTTGTGAACAGCTCAAGTCTTGTGACTAATCCCTTAAGATCAACTTTGGGCAGAGTATTTGAGCTCTTTGCTAGAATTTCAGCCTCATTTCTTACAATTTCTGATCCCGTGTTCCAAATCATACCTGCAGCCATCATAAATATAAATACAGATTCATGTGCTGAGGCATTTATGTTTGTCATCTGGACCTCCAAGGTCAGATGCTTTTGTCGTTCTATGCTTATCTCAAAAATTTAATAAAAACTAAATAAATCAGTAATCTGTCCTTGTCTGTACCTCATTGACTTCTCCACTGACTCCCCCTCAGCCTGCTGCTCCGGGTGCCTGACTTTGCATTTCAGAGGACTAGGAAACTAATGACTATTGTGTGACAAGAATGTTTGGAACCTGAGTTTACATTCCTTTAATATGTCATTTTAGTACAAATAGGGCATGACATCAACCTCTGGGCATTTTGGCTGCCTTTCATTTCATCTCACCTATCTTTAGCCACTTGATGAGGCCAGTATAGTAAGAAGGGTCGGCTAAATGTCTGCAAGGCCCTGTTTCTACCCACTGACTACAGAGGGAGTCAATGCAGCAAATTTGACTGGCTTAGCTGAGCATCCAAAGCACACAGGCTGAATGTGGGCCTCTGGAGCCGTATGTTCAGGCATTTCTGTGATGTGGCATTTCCCTTTTTACCCAGATGTATTGCAGCTCTGTCCGTGGGCGACGGGACGATTCTCAGAGCAACGACAAGAGCAGCCATGGATGGAGCCAAGCAGCAGACTGTCAGCTCCAAGGAAGCGTGGCATGGGTAAAACATGAGACACTGAACAGTTGCAGGCTGCTTTCAGTGCGAGTTGTTGTTAATTAGTTGCTTCAAGATATCTTCCCTTTCTATCACAAAATATTTCCATGACTGATACGTTGTTTTTAAGGGGATTTCATCAAAGTGTTTAAAAACAATATTGCATCTTCTCTTGGAGAGGGTTCCCAAAACGTTCTTTTTCATTGGTTTTATCAGTAGTGCTTTTCTACAAGTCTTAAACCTTTGCAGCCCCCTCCCACCTCACTCTTGGGTTCTTTTATTTCTTTTGAAGTACCTGGATATTCAGTGTGACTCTGCCAGCATCTCCAACTGATCCAGGTTCTGCACTACAGTTCAATTTGGGATGACAGAGTATCATTTGCTTAAGGCAGAAGATTTGGGGGGAAGCACCTTGAATAAGAAGATTTGGGGGGAAGCACCTTGAATAAGGGTTCCTTGTATGTATCTTTCCTTTGGGGGAATCCAAAATTCCTTCAGAGTCCTCCACGCTTCCTGTCAGAGATTGTAAGTGACCAGTCATCTGGTATTCCCAAGCAGAAAAATAATCTTGTAAAATGTTTTTAGTCACATTTTAGAGCGTACTGAGCTGCAGTGTAGATTCTGGAATTACCCACTTGCTCACCTGTTGAACCCTGCAGGTGTGTGAGAAAGCCTTCCCGAGGATCGGCGAGGGTCCCGCGGCGCCGGCGCTCCAAGTCTCCGGTCCTGCACCCTCCCAAGTTCACCTATTGCAACATGAAAGCCAACAGCCAGCTGAAACACAAAACCCAGGCAGACACTTCGAAGGGTGTCATCAGCTCAGATGTTTTTGTCCCAGCAGAACATGGTACGAAGGATGGGCAGGATTCTCACCTTGAGGCCAGTAACGACAGAACTGAACCGCTGGAAGCTTTCACCGCCGAAGAGCCTTTGCAGAAGCCGGGGGAGAATTGCCCTGCTCTCTCCTCATCCTTTGAGAACAGCTTGCGTTCTGAGCAAACCTCAGATTTCCAGTCCTTATCCATGCTTAGCAACGGCAGGCAGTGCCCTTGTACGGACAAGAAGTGCCAGTGCAAGCAGTGGTGCACCATGGAGGTGTACTCCTTCTCCGGCCTGCGGAGCGTCCTGTCCGAGTGCGAGAAGGCGGTGCTGGGAGTCCACGCCCACTCCCTCCAAAACAGATCTCCCTGTGGGACAGCCTCGTCAAGCTCCCCGAGGTCTTGTTCTGAGCAAGCTCGAGCCTTTGTGGATGACGTGACTATTGAAGATCTTTCGGGATACATGGAATACTACCTGTATATTCCCAAGAAAATGTCTCACATGGCAGAGATGATGTATACCTGACTGTAAGGAATAGAGGATCCTGAAGCAGAGTTTGTTACAATGGTTGGGCTAATTGCCTTGTCAGTGCCATGTTTTCACTGTTGTGTGTTTGATTAAATGTTTCTTTGCCTCATACAGTTTAGTTTTCTAATAAAATGAAAAATTAAATATAGTTTCTGAGCTTAGTTCTAAAAAGAATGCACTAAAATCTCTGAATACCTTAACAAAAGCACTCTAGATCAAATGAGCTCTGTTTGGTTTTTGGTTTGTGCTGTGGATATTGAAGCTCTGTATGCTGTTTTCACTATGTTTTGGAAAAAAAAACCCAAACAAAACAAAAAAACTTTTTGGTTTTTTCTGATATTTTGAAGTGTTTGGAAGGTTCATTCTTAATGTATCTCACTACTTGGAGAAAAGTTTCACAGCTACAGCTCCATCATCTTCATCCTGCTCCTGAGAGAAGGATGAGAAGGCATTTGGCATTTTGGATAGGATGAATCTCCTTTCCTTGAACACTAGCTGGCTCCTTTTTCAGTTGGATCAAATTGTGAATGCTTCTTCCTTACAGATTTTTTGGGAGGTCCAGAACGTGCGGGTGTGTGCTTGGACCCTTCCTTAATCTTGCTCACTCTTAAGCAGTTCTATTTTTCTGCAGATAAGTGAAGCTCTTAGAAGTAAAAATATATTTTGTTATTTGTGCTTTACAGATGGCATAATTTAGGGGGGAGTGAAGCAGACTACCAGATTTTTTGGGCTGTGCGGTCTCAGACGTGGAGAGGGTGGAATCATCTATACAGGGTGTTTCTGAGCACATCTGATCCACAAAGTGGTGTGGAATGGGGGTGAACAAGAGGTGTGTATCATCCTGGCTTTGTGCTGTAGAGCTATGGCATTCCTGCTGGTTGAAAATACTGCAATAAAAAATTTTGTTGCCGAGACTTGCATTAATAAATGTTTGTCAAAACCCAGCAATTTAAAGTCTGAATAATTTGACTTACATTCATCTTCTCTCAAGACTTTTTTATTAAAACCCCAAACCTAACAATTCTCTGGTTTCAGTGTCAGCTGTACATGGTCAACAACCATGTCTGAGTAAAGTACTGTAATTTTTACTTACAGTCTGAAAAATGAGTGGTCAGCAAACCAAGGGGGCACAAGCAGTTGTGTAAAAATAGATGATAGCAGATGTGGACAGCTGGCCTTGTATTCTGTGCTGGAGAAGGCTCAGACATTCTAGATGATAATCACTGGAGATTTTATTCTAACCATCCCTAATACTTACACTACGAGTCCAGGAAGCTGAGATTTAAAGTCCAAATAAATCAAAAAACATAAGAATACATCTCAAACTAATTTTGCTTTAAAGTTCTATGCACGTATTTAGCATGCAGTATTTGCTCTTACTCAAATTAAATGTAAGTGATTTCTACATTTTCTCGTGCCACCTCCCTCTTCCAGCACTATCCTGCAATACCCACACACACTTTGGGTTTTCTCCACTTTCCTTCCTTTCTCCCTACAGAAAATCTGGTGTCATATGTACTTCGCTTTTAAACATAAATATTTAGTACCAGTTATCTTTGCTGCTGCTATTTTTTGAAGGGTGTTTTCGCTTCAGCAGAGGGTGTCTGCTCCTATTTTTGTTCATGTTTTGTTCCGTGCCCTTTTTAAAACCATGGGAATTGGTGCTAGACAGAGGGTTTCTCCCCTTTTAAGAGTTTCCCTGCCTCTTGGCAAGCATTGATCTGGAGTCCATGTGTGTGAAGCTGAGGCACAGCTCTTCCACATGTACAAAAATGATTGTTTGAGCCTGGTATTGGTTGTCCCCACTCCTCTCTGCATCTGGAGCTTTACAAAGGGGCACAGCAAGGCCCTTCTGTAGAAATGTGGAGTGGCAGCCTGGCTCAAGGTCACCTTGGGGCAGTTTCTGCTGCGCTGCTCTTTTATAAAGTGTGCAGAACCCCGGGAAGTGTCTGGACTGGCGTTACATAAACCCAGCACGGATGGGCAGCGGTGGAAGGGCACGTGTTCAGCGGGGGAGCAGGACAATGGGCCACAGACCTGCTGTGTCCAGGGAGAGAGGAGGAAATGGGCAAACCGTGGAGGTTGAACTAGTGCAAGATACACCCTGAAACTGAGGGCTGAGAAGTGAATTCAGGTTGCCAGAATGCTGGAGGGGAGGGAAAAGCCTGAGAGCAGGTTCTGAGGGCACACTTCCATAGTGTCCTGTGGAGGACTGGAGTAACTGCTAGTGAAGGAGGCAGGAAAAGGGAAAAAAAGACAATAACTCAGTGGTTTTGTGTTCTGCCTGAACCCCTGTTTTTGCTGGTGTTTAGGCACATCTAGTGCTGCCTGCGGCAGAGGAAGGGCAGATATTTTGGTTCCTGACTGCAATTGTGAGGTTTGCAGCAAATGTACTGGAACATTGCTGCTGACATTTGCACAGCACAGACGAACCCCTGCGGGTGAGTGATGGGCCCTAAGAGAGACCCAAACTTACTGTTTCCATCAAAACCTTCTCAGTTCAGCTCATCTGCATCATTCTGATAACATAGTGACTTCTTCTTGCTGCCTGCCTGAAACCTCAGGATTTATTGGAAAACTGCATCTTCTCTGGGAATGCCTGCACAGCACCTTTAGCTTGATTGATGAGTAGAGATGCCCTGGTACAAATAGTGCTGAGTGCAGCCTTATTGCTCCCAGCTGCTGCTGTAGCTGCCCCAAAAAGCCTGGGGGATTTTTTCTCTGTGTGTGGATGCTCTAGGATCTGCCCCCAGTCAACCTACAGAATATGTCTAAAACGTTCTGAGAAAGCACCAGTGGACTTGGAGTGCTCCCAGGACTTTCCTCTAATCAGATCCCAACTTTCTACTTCCTATCTCAGCAGATCCAGCCTGGGTGTTTTCCAGGGGCTTCCCGAACTCCCAGCACTTTACAAGTCCTTGTCCCTCTAGTTTCAGGACTAGTTCAACTGAAGCAGGATGCAGAAGGGCACCCTGGATCAATGACATTTTTTTTTCTTGCCTTACAGAAGCCAAATCAAATCCGAGCTAAGCTTTACATTGGCAGACACTGAATCAGGCCACTGGGGAAAAAAAAATCAATGGAGCCGTTTCTAGAGCCTGTTTTCCACCCTCTCCTTCTAAAACAGGGAGGGTTCTTCTGTGCCTGCAAAGTCCCGTGACCGACTCCATCCTGCTGTTCTCTCATCTCTGTATCCTTTGCAGCAGCTCTGAGATGGGACCCTCCCCTGGATTCTGTATTTCCAACTGCCAGCATCCACAATCCTGCTCCGCTGGCACCTTCTGCCAGGGCTCTGCCAGTGCACAGCATCCCACGGGGCAGCCCCACAACGACCCCTTTGGCAGTCAGGGAGGTCTGTGTTGAAGAGCTGGGGATGATCTCAAGGTCACACAAGGTCAGGGCACCCCTAAAGGGGGCTGGCACCCCTCGTGCCCTTCAAGCCTTGCTCAGTTTAGCAAGCCAAACCCCAGCTAAATCAATAGGTCCCTACAGACGTGCCGTGAACCTGCAGGACCCACCAGAGGGATGCAGCGACCTGTCATGTTTTACTCCCCACGGCACGGCATTAATTCATCACAAAATATACCACTAGATGGGGCCTTCTGGACAGCGATCTAGGGAGAACAGCTGCTGCCTGGTCAGCCTGCTCCTTGCCTTTTCTACACCCACAGAGTCCCCTTCCAGTGCAAGGGGCCCCCAGAGATGGGCAGCGAGGGGAGGCTGTGGGGCAGAGGGCAGGGTGGTGCTGCACGAGGGGGCCAGCTCTTCAAAGCTCAGTTTTCCCTTGAGTTTGCAGTCCCAAAGCAGAGGCCAAGCAAGAGCCTGTCCCTGTGGGTGTCCCTGAGGCCAGTTAGGGACTTGGGAAGACCTGGGCTGGGGACAGAGGTTGTTATTGGGGGCTGTTGCCTGCGGGGGGAAGAGAACAAGGAGGAGCCAGGGCAGAGAACAGCACTTCCCAGCCTCACCCCTCTCATCACCTTCCTGCACACCCTGAGGAGCAGAACATCACAACACCAAATAATTCATTTTCGTCTCCCAGTCCCTAGAAAATTGCTCCTTGCACTGTGTTTATGCAGCTGGGTGCCAGTTTAGTCCTGCTCCCTCGCAGTGCTCCTGGGTGAAGTGTGCCTCAGTTTCCCCACTCGAACCAGCTCTTCCAAACCTTCCAGTTTCCATCCTCACCAGACCCAGTGGGTCACACTGAGAGCCCCCACACAGCCCTGGGACACAGGCTGCTCCCTGTGCCTGCACAACCCTCTCCCCCATCCTCTCCAGAACCTGCCCCTACAAACCCCTAACTGGACTGGCTTTATCCCCCAGCACTGGCAACAGTTCCAAGGGTGGGAAATTATCTCCAGGCTCCCAGATTGCTGGAGATGGGGCATGACAAAGCCAAGTGTCATAAGGCACAAGTCCAGATGTCCAGGTCGCTGCACACCTGTGCCTGCAAACCTCTGGGTGATGCTCACAGGGCTTGGAGGGCGCAGCAGCTCCAGAAGCCTCAGTGCTCTCCGAGTCTCCTGGCCGGTTTGGAATTGTCACACACCTTGCTAATTCTGGAAGTGCCCCCCAGCTGTGCCTACTTCATCCAGTTTGGGCAGGCACCTCGGGCTCTGGTACACAGCAAAGGCTCCCGGGCCCTGCCCCTGTACAGGCTACACAACACCCAATAGGCAGAAATTAATTTGTGCTCTCCAAAAATAACTGAATACCTTTAAAGAGCCATTGCTGCTTCTTTCCATGAAGGTTGCAAGGCAGGCAGGACACCTTCTAGGCATTTTAAAGCCGGTGTCCATCACTGTGGCTATTTATTACACATCCGCCATATCTAAAGCAGTCAAAACAAAAATCTTAATCTCTGCTGGAAAATGTTCTTAAGGAGCCGCAGGGGTTGGAGCTGCCCCGGGTTGCCGCGCTGGCAGGCAGGCAGGCAGCGGGCAGGCCCCTGGGCTGCTGCCTCCTCTGCTGAAGCGATGCCCGCACGTTTCCGTGGGAGCCCCGCCACCAGCGGGGCCGGGCTGCGAGCCCACCCCCAGCCCCGGCGGCGCTGCCGCCACCCTCTGCCGTGACCCCGCGCCCACCGCCCCGCGCTGCCCACCCCGGCCGGGGAGCTGCCGCTGCCCCGGGGGTGATGGGCTGGCAGGAGCCCATGTGATGCTGGGCTAGCGCCGCTCGCTCCCCGTCCCTCTCCCGCTCGCTCGCTCGCTGTCATGGCGACTCCCAATAATGTTACTCCCACCAACTGCAGCTGGTGGCCCATCTCGGCGCTGGAGAACAACGCGGGGAAATCCACGGAAGGGGAGGAAAATCACGACCCGACAGACCCCGCTCTCAAATCCCAGGACAGATTGGTTTTGTACCACTGGACCCAGTCGTTCAGCTCACAAAAGGTAAAGGAAACAAGCGCTCGGCCGGGCTCCCGGGCGAGAATCACCTCCCGTTCCCAGGGCATCCCCTTGCCTCGGGAGGATGGATGCACTCGGGGGAGAGCGAGGGGCTCAGCCCCGGGGCTGGCTGGGGCAGCAGCGTGCGGCCAGGCAGATCTTTGAACCTTTTAACAGCATCTGTCTGGGGAGGGATGGGGATAGGGATGGGGATGAGGATGGGGGGGCTCAGCCAAATCTTGCCTTTGCTTTGGGGTCACGGCTTGCACCGGGAGCCGCCTCGGCTTTGTGCTCGCTCCCAGCCCCACACTGGCGTGGCCGGGAGCGCAGACAAAGGCAGAGCCGGGCCCGGGACCACCCTGCTGCTGCTGCTGCGAGAGAGAGGCAGCCCCGAGCCAGGCTGGTGCCCGGGAGAGCATCCCGGACCCAGTACGCAGCGATGATTCACCCCTGACACTGCAGCAGTGCCCTGGAAATTCTATTCCCGGGGTGCCCCAGCAAGAAATCCCGTTTTCCAGACAATAGCAAATGCTCATTTTGCAGCACAGCAGCTGTGTAGCAAACCCAACCTTCTCCCCCGACCCCAAACCCCGCATCGATCCTAAGCCATTAATACCATACGGAGAACGGGCTCTTCGGAGGGGTGGGTGGCGGAACACCAAGTTCCGCGGTGCCAGGGCCTCCCCGAGCTCCACAGCCCGGAGGGAAGGCCGGGGCAGGGTGCCCGTTCCTGCGGGCAGACACAAAGGAGGGAGGATGCCCAATGCAGCAGGGTGGCTGCACATGGTCGGCCTCGGCCCCGCCACCGCCGGCAGCGCGGGACCGGCGGGCTCCGGGTCCGCACTGGCGGGGGATGCTCCTGCCCGGCTCCCCGCGCTTGCTGTTGTTTTCTGTCTCGCTCGTTTGGCAGAGGAGAGGGAGCGGCTGAGGCACTTCTTGTACAGGGTTTGCTACGATCGACCTCACTCTGCGGGGCAGGGCACAGGGCAGGGCACAGGGCAGGGGACACGCAGAGCCACCGCACCTGCTGGCACCGGCACTGTGACAGGCTTTGTTTTGAAGTCACCTGCAAGGAAAGAGCACTTGCTGGTGTGATGGACGTGGCAGGGTGGGGAGCGATGGGGGCTCCTCAGGGCCCCCGTGCACAGGGGTTTTGCTCGGAGCAGGCTACAGACAAAGCTTTTCCTGCTCTGCCCCCGGAGCTGCTTGGAACCACCCTCCATGGGCACAGGGCTGTTTGTGGGAGGGTTCTGAGTGCCACCAGGACCTGGCCTTGCCTGCAAAGGGATTTTTGGAGTTTACACAATATGACACCCATGCTCCCGGTGTAGGGAGCGGCTGAGGGGGGGTCCAGGAATGTTTCATCAGCCCTGTCTGGGATCCCTCTTTGGGGCGCTGGCAGGGGCTCCCCTTGCCCTCAGGCACTGGGTACCCTGGGCTGCCTCATGCCCAGCAGCTGCCTCCTGCCAGGCCTTCAGCCTCAGCTCCTGATAGCACAACAGGGAAGCACAGGGAGCTTGGGGCTGGATACCCCAGGTGGTACTGGCTGAGCTTTATTTATCAGCTGGGAGGAGAAGGCCAGGAGCGAGTTGCAGTTGAGAGACCCAGGCTTTCTCTTGTTTGAGTTTAAAAGAAAAAATTAACTTGCCATTCCTGTGAATAATTAATGACTAATTCCCCGGGAACTCTGAAGTACTCACAGAAATGCTTATATATGTTAAATTGTATTTTTAGCTGCTGCTAGTTGGATGAAAACAAGTACTTTTCCCTCATTCAGTGGTTCTGTAAATCATGGCTTTCTCACATCCCCCGTGGGCTTTTTTTTTTTGTGTGTTTGACATACTTAGTTCATAATAGTCAGGTTTTATAACCCAGAAGCCTAAAATGCCATCCCTGAGTGCATATTCAACACCGGCTCACGCACAGAGCAGAGCAGCAGGATCAGCCCTGAGGGCTGGCGACTGGGGTGGGGATGGTGATGGTGTCCCACATCCAGCCCCACTCCTGCCTCCTCCTGCCCCTCTGCAAGGCTGGACTGATCTTTCCCACCCCTGAGATGTGTGGGTGCCTCCCCCGCAGCGCTGCTGGCTGGCCCAGGGCTGGAGGAGGGCAGTGGCAGGGGAAGGAGGAGGCAGCAGGTTTGACACAAGAGGTGTGAAGGTGCTGGGTCATGCCCTCAAGCTGATGTCAGCATGGAGGAGGAGGAGAAGGAATGCTGTGCAGGGTCACAGGGACTGCCTGAAACTTCCCATGGAACAGAGCCTTGCTCAAAATGTGCTGGTAAAGCCAGAGTCCACTCCTGAGAGCAGGACATACCTGAGTCAGCATCCAGGTCTCCTTCAGCCAGACAGCAGCACTCATTGGGTGCACGTGCAAGGCATAACATTGCTGCAGCCTCTGCCTCTTCCTCAGGTATGTGCTGGGCTGTGCTGGGATCCACAGCAGCACCACTCATTCCCCCCAGCTGGGGAGCTCCTGCCTCCCCCCACCCATTGCTGAGGGATTGGCTCTCAGCCCTCCAGCTTCTCTGCCTTTCACACAGGCCACCAGCAACCCCCGGGAGGATGGTCCATGATTCTGAAAAGACAGGATGGTCCTGGGTATCCCCTCTTTGCTGGGAAAACAAATCCTTTCTTGGCTGCCTGGATTTTGCAGCTGTCCCGTGGTAGCAGCTGCTTGGCTTCTTGCAGGGCAAGCACATGATCCTGGCATGTCACTGTGCTTAAGCTTTGGGGAAGGGTCTGGGGGTCTAATGGGGTAGGGGGGACGGGGGACCAGCTCGGTGCGTGGGGCTGAGCGCTTTCTCCCCGGCTTCTTGCCCCAGGTGCGGTTGGTCATCGCAGAGAAGGGGCTGCCCTGCGAGGAGCGGGACGTCAGCATGCCCCTGATGGAGCACAAGGAGCCCTGGTTCATGCGGCTCAACCTGGGCGAGGAGGTGCCCGTCATCATCCACAGGGACAACATCATCAGCGACTACAACCAGATCATCGACTACATGGAGAAGAACTTCACGGGAGGTAACGCACGGCTGGGCTGTGCCTCGGAGGAAATTCGTGTCTAGTCCAGATGCTGTTTGCTAAATGAATCCACTTTTTCCTTTTAAGTTTCATCTTCACTCCAGAAGATCAGCAAGCCACCAGCCCTCCCCAGACTTCCATGTTTTCCCATGAAATTGAAGAATTTCCAGCAGAAATCCCCTGCTGGAGGGCTCTGAGGGGTGTGGTAGCTCAGTCCCCCCTTTTTCTGTCCTGGAAGTCACGCTCTCAAACCAGACAGTTTCTCTCAGTCCCCATGGTGTGTGGTGGCATCTCACCAGAGTCCCCTCTGGGACACAGCCCATGGGAACACTTCTGACTTCAGGCACATTTGTACTTTGGCCCTGGGTAATTGTATAAAGGGGCTGTAAGGGGCCCTGCTCAGAGAAGGTGGGTTTAAGCTGTGTGCTGCTGCCCCTCTCTCCCCTTCCTTGAGGATTCCTGGGCCACTGGCCACGGGCAGGGGACCCTGCTGTCCCTGCTGCTGCTGTGCCTCAGAGCAAACAGCCTCTTTAAAGTCAAACACAGCCAGCGGTGCTGAGGACCATGGGAGGATGATGTGACACAAACCCGGAGGAAGGGACAGCCAGGAAAGGGAAGCTCATATTCCCCCTGGAGCAGGGCTCAGCCAGTGGCCTGCTGAGCCCAGCACCGGGATGCCGAGACAGAGCTCAAAGTCAGCTTTGCTCGGCAGCTGTGGTGAGCGGCCTCTCCCCGGCATCCCGCACCCCTCATTCCCCCAAACCTGGGGGCTGCCAGGCTGGGACGCCCACCGGGCAGGCTTCAAAGCTGAGCAGGGATCTCGGGCTGTGCCATCACGATGTTCGCCCCAGCATCCATCCCCCTTGCAACAGAGACATCAAAAACATCTCAAAATAGCTCCCGAAGCAAGGGCGCCTCGCCAGCTCAGCTGCTGTCCTCTCCCGGCCCCGCCACTGTGCTGCTGCTCCGGGGAGGCACGCAGCTCGCTCACCGGTGGGGCAGCAGGGATGGATCCATCAGGAGAATCCCACACAGACAGCAG
This sequence comes from Edolisoma coerulescens, assembly GCA_013397115.1. Lineage (NCBI taxonomy): Eukaryota > Metazoa > Chordata > Aves > Passeriformes > Campephagidae > Edolisoma > Edolisoma coerulescens. The sequence goes on from VWZW01004466.1 coordinate 13,431, forward strand.
GTCCTAGGGAATGGCAGCTGCTTTCCTGCCTGGCAGCAGCCCCAGCACCAAGGGGCATCAGGGAGTGTGAGTCCCTGCACCACTTCACCTGTGAAGGGCAGGTGGTCTGACATATGTGACAACAGGCTGTCCCCAGCAGGAGGGGGACACAGAGCTGTCCGAGCGCTGGGAAACTCCTGTCGTTGAGATTTTCCAGCCAGGTGCAGTTTCTTACCTTTTTGCTGAGAAATGGAGAGGGGAAGCTCCAGGGAAGAGGGCCCAGAGCATCACTCCCTGCTCCATGCTCTGCTCCATCCTATCGCTCACCAATGCAGCTGCCAAAAGCATTATCAGGATGTGGCAGCGCTGATCTGAGGGGGAATCAGCCCCCTTGCAGAAATGTGTAGAGTTTGAAAAGGCCTTTACAAGGTATTTTTACTGAGCTATGTTTTCCCCTGGGCTGAGACCATGGCCTTTTTCAGCTGCTTACACACAGCGGGGGCAGCTATCAGTAAAGGGTGGTGTGTGGAGAAATGTTTTCCTTTCCCCAAAATAGCAGTGAATAGTGCCAATAAGCCACATTTGAGGGTGTTTCTCACTAGGGCACTGCTGGGAAGTGCCCAGAAACCACTGATGAGTTGACCAGGGCAATGTTCCCCCTGGGCCAGTGTGTCCTCCAAGGTCTGCATCCCCTTGCACAGCCCATCACTCGCTGCTATATGCGACAGCAGCCCCTATGTGCAGGTTGCTGTGGCACGTAAAGGCAAGTCAGGCACCATCCCAATGAAAAACCTCCCTGGGCTGTGCTGAAGGTCGTGGGCTAGTGGCCAGCACGCCACTATTTCATTGTGGTTGCTCCACCTTCCTGCGGGATGGGGCAGTCCCTCTGGATGTGCTGTTCCCAGCCTCGGCCCCAGCCTGTCGGTGCTGGCCAGGAGCCCTGTGGAAGGAGCACACAGGCTAAAGGTCAGTTCTTGTTTCATTCATCTGGTCACTTTTCTCGGCTGGAAAATCCTTACTTGGAGAGCTGGAGCCCAGGCAGTGCAGGCAGCAAGCAGCCCGTGGACACGGAGGAGCCACCAAAACCTCCCCTTGCTCAGGGGACAGTGACACTGATGCCCATCAGTGGGAGCAACTCCGTAGAGCCTTCCAGCAGGGACAGTGCAGGTCAGAGCCAGGAGGAGATTTCCAATACAGGAGGTACCAAAATTTGCCTGGCTCCATCCAGCCATGGGCACCAGCAGCCACGATAGCGGCAAGGCGAGATCCCTGCTGGGTGGGCACTGCCATGCCTGCAGCCCAGGGCTGGGCAGAGCACAGCTGTCACTTCAGGCCCTGGAATAAGGGGCTGCACTGGTCACATCTGCCAAAGTCCTTCTGCCAGTGTGACCTAACTCAGGTGGAGACGCTGGCACGCGGAGAGCCCAGTGCTGCAGAGAGGATGTGGGCAGCAGAGTCAGAGTCCCGGTGGTGGATTTACTCACTACCTGTGAACTGCTTTCTGCAAACACCATAAACATTTATGATCCCTTAAAAAACTGGACCTGGTGTTCTTGGGGGAGACAAGAGCAATGTTTCACTTCTTGTGGTGTTACCTGCGCTGCATTTTGAGGTGAAAGTGTAATAAAAGGCACGATGCAAACCACCATCCATGGAAAGTGAATAAAACCCAACAAGGCGGGGAGGAGCAGAGCCAGCCAGGGCGAGGGATGTTCCTGCAGCTGAGACACTGGCTGAGCATGGAGGGAAGGGACACTGGGCTCCTTTGGTCCTCTACTCTGATTGCCCATTTGGGGATTTTGAAGGCAGCCCAAGAGAATGTGGTACCTCACTGCCACTGGTGTAAAGAATATGTAACTCAGGAGCTGCTAAACTCAAATCCCCATCTTTTAGCTCTTTTCTGCAGAACAGGAAGATTTTTCTCCCATTCTAAGAGATGTGAAATTACAGTGTACAAATCCAGAGGGTGTGGAGACTCGGGGCTGGCTACACTGACTCCTGGGAACGTGAGGGCTGTGGGGCTGGGTAATGACATCCGTACACTTCCCTGTGATCCTGCGGGTTTGCCCATCTCTGGGCATGGGCTGGCTGCACTCCTGGCCGGGATGGGCAGCTGGGAGGGAGAGGGCAGAGCGTGAGCTACAGATCTGAGTGAGTGCTCTGCCTCAGCCAGCCCTGCTCAGAGGTATCTCAGCAGGACTGCACACTGCCGTCCAGAGCGGGCTAATGAGCCCCTAACGAGTGCTTGAGCCCTCCCAGGTCCTGCTAACACGTTTCCCTTTGCCCCGGCAGAAAACGTCCCGCAGCTGATCCCCGAGCCGGGCAGCCTGCTGCACTCGCGGGTGCTGCAGTACCGGGAGCTGCTGGACTCGCTCCCCATGGACGCCTACACGCACGGCTGCATCCTGCACCCCGAGCTCACCACCGACTCCATGATCCCAAAGTACGCCACCACTGAGATCCGCAGTAAGTCGCCTTTCCAGCGGGGCCGCCCAGGGCTCCCCAGCTCCTTCAGGCTCGCTGTGGCTCCACAGCCCAGCCACCGTGCTCCTGCTCATCCCCCCTTCCTGCAAAGCAGGCAGGGACGGAGCTGGGAAATGGCAGAGCACAGCTGATCTGGGAATTGCAGGCATCCTAGGGAGGCTTCCTAACTCAGGGGGTGTGCGGGCTCCCATGGGCCATGCACGCTTCCCCTCTCCCTGCAATAACTCTAAGGGCAAAGGCAGGAGAGTGCAGCCAGACTGAGTTGCAGGCAGTGGATGAATCGGCATAAGTCTGTGTACCTGACCTTCAAGTGCTCATGAAACATTGACGATGCTTAATATAACTCAATGGCAGGGATTGCTCCTGGAGAGAATTCCTCGCCAGAAAAGCGACCTTGTCGGGAGGGTATTGGCATGTCCCAGGTCTCTCCTTTCCTTTAGGCTCCGGCCCCAAGCTGAGCCCATAGAAAACACTGTTCCCACCCCCATCCCTTAGGTTGCCTGGGTCCCAGATGGTCCTGCTGAGGTGGGATGCACTCGTGCACAAAGAGAAATAGGCAGTTCCTGAGGTGTAGCTGCTGGTCTGCCCTGCCTCTGCTGACACCCGTCACAGACAGCCTTCCCCATGTCACCAAGCGTCACCTCCATCCCCAGACCTTGGGCTGACGCAGGCCAGAGCCCTTCCCCTCCCCAAAGGGTGCTGCTGTGATGGCTTCAGCCCCCGTCTGCCTCACATCACCTTCCCAGCACTCTGCCGAGGTCCCTGAACACATCTCCTTGTCCAAACCTCCTCACTGGTGGCATTTTTCCCAAGCCATTGGAGGGGTACGAGCAGGTCCGATGTGTCCTTCCTGCCCAGCACATCTTCTGCACCCAGGCAATGGCTCAGCTGCCCTGTTGCAGTGGGTGCTGAGGGAAACTGATGTCATTGTGTCCCAAGGAGAGGGTGAACCAAGGTTTCAGGCTCTCCCAAGGGGAACAGTGGAATGAAATCAGGATGATATCCAGGTTTCCATCTGAGCTGCAGCCCCAGGAGGGCTGGTTGGCAGCCTTAGCAAGCACAAGCTCACGGCAGAAAACAGGGAATTTCAGCATTTTATGGCAGCGCACAGCCTGCTGCTGGCTCCCACCCCAGCCAGCCCTGGCACCTCCCGCACCAGCACACGGGCAGAGCCAAGCCTCCCTTGTTGGAGGGAACAAGGAGGGAGAGACAGATGGTCCCTGGCAGGAAGACATTAGCCCAACTTTGGGTAATTTATGCCATCCCTTAGGTGTTACTCCGCCTCTAGTATTCCTTTCTTCCTTTCACTCTGCTCCTTTCCCTCCCCTGCACAAAGCCCTTCCCATCCTCCCTATGCCCCGAGAGGCAGAGGGGTGAGCATCTCTCCCATGCTCATGATGGGCTCCACGCCGTGGAATTGCATCCCTGGACACCAAGCCAGGGCAGGACAGCTTCACCCAGGAGGGAGCATCCCCTCCTGTGGCCCCTCCCTGCCACACTGCTCTGAATGTACACCCAGTGTGGGCAGCCAGCTCGGACATCCCAAAGGTTCAGCCTGCTGGGGATGGAGCTCAGGAGCCAGGTTATGGGCAAGCTCAGGGCTGTTCTTAAAACAGTAAGCAACAGACAGAACTTCCAGCAGCTCTAATATGAATCCAGCAGGGAAAATTAAAAGCTGAAACTCCCCCTGAAACTCCCAGGCGAAACAGCACCACAAGGAGGGGGATCAGCCATACCCTGGAGCCAGCACTGCCCTGTGCGAGCGCATGGGATGGCTGATGGAGCCACATGCCCTCAGACATGGCAGCACAGCAGCAGAAAGCCATGAATTTGGCCCATTTTAGCTCTCTGGAGTGTTTTTTTCTTGGTGCTACAGCAATATTTTGGCTGCAGGACGAGGTGCTTTGCTATCAGACATGGGTCATCCCAGCCCCTCTCTCTCCCCCCAGGACATTTGGCTAACGCCACCACGGATCTGATGAAGCTGGACCATGAAGAGGAGCCACAGCTATCTGAGCCTTATCTCTCCAAGCAGAAGAAGCTCATGGTGAGTGGGTCAAGGCCACACACATCTCTGGTGTTGGGGGGGACATGACCCACAGACCTGCCACAGGCACCTGACACCTTGTGTCCCTGCATCCATTCATTCCCCATCCTAACCCTGCTCTCTACCCAGGCCAAGATCCTGGAGCACGATAATGTGAACTACTTGAAGAAGATCCTTGGAGAACTTGGGATGGTGCTAGACCAGATTGAGGCTGAGCTGGAGAAAAGGAAATTGGAGTACCAAGGTAGGCACTGGGCTGTGTTTATGGGGTGTTTTTCCACATGAGGCTGAGGTGCAACACTAGAAACAGCCAAAAGCTTTGTACCTCTACAACAACTCGCATGGAGCAACCACTGGTGGGTTTGGGGCTGCTACTGGGCTCTCCTGATTTTGGGTACACTGATGTTGTTGCAGCCATGGTCTTACTAACCTCTGGCAAACCACCCCTGCGCCCCTTGCCACGGGGGATAGCAGGACCTCCGTCCTCATGGGTGCTCTTTGGGAGCCCCAAAGTCATCACAGGGTGATGGCAGGTCCCCTCTCCCCCAGCAAGGGGCTGTCAGCAGCTGATGCTCTGTCTGGTTTAGGAAGGAGCAGGCTGGCCCCAGGCACTTGCAGCATGAGGAGCACTGACAGTGCAGGGACGGGGACATGTGCTGCAGCCGAGCCCCCTCACATCACCAGGCTGTGGCACATCCCAGCGGAGCATGGGCAGGGAAACCCAGGAATGTGAGGGGCCCTGGAGGGGAGAGCCTCTATAGAACCTGCGTCACAGGCCAGCGGGTGGGAGAGAGGGACACCAGCCCCCCTGACATCAAACAGGCGGTGCTGGGAGCCTGCCGAGAGCAGCCCTGGCAGCCAGGGGTGCCTGGGCACAGCTGGGCAGCGCTTGTCCCCCCGTCACCCCTGGATGACGCCGTCCTTCCTCTCCTCCCCACTGCTGGCAGGGCTCAGAACCCCAGCCCCGGGAGGGCTGGCAGCTGCCAGCACCACGGTGCCAGATCCAGAGCAGGGCACAGACAGAGTTAATCAGGGGACGGTCCCACAGCTGCCCCTGCCCTCGGGGCTGGCCTTGGCCGTGGGGAGCCGTCCATCACTCTCAGGGCCACACCGGAGGGCCCTCGGAGGTGCCAGGGTCAGGCCCTGCAGGGCATCGCGCTGGGGATTTACCAAGAGCCCTGATGTGTGCACAGTGGCATCCTGCCTTGCCCTAATTTCCTCAAACACCCTCATTAACTGGTGTGAGGGCTGGGACAACAGAATTTTGCCTAATGAGGTGCCCTGGGAGGACATCCCAGGTGCCTGGAGCAGAAGGATGGCTGCTGCTGCTGCTGTTGCCAGCACCCAGGTGCTCCAATGCCTTCAGTCCTTGTGTGCTGCTCCTGCCCTCTGCTCCAGAGCCCCAAACTCCCACACCGTGCCCATGGCCAGGTCAGGATCTCAGCAGTGGGCATGATCACCACTTTGGCAGCTTCCCAGGAGCTGCAGTGCAGCAGCTCTACTCCCACGCAGCCCGGGCTGCTGGCGATGCGGGCGGGAGGAGCGCGGGAGGTGCCGCAGGAGCACCAGGGGACCCCAGCCACAGGCACCCCACTGAGCTGGGACGGGCTGGTCCGAGCTGGGGCTGCTCTGGGTGCAAAGGGGAAGAGTTGCCTTTGCCTGTGCTTCTACCCCACTCGGTGCTGGGCAGGGGCGCAGGGGGCTGGGGCAGCCCATACCCAGGGCCAGACCTCAGCAGAGGTGCAAGCCCAGAGCCAGGAGGGATCGGGGTGGATCACAGCTCTCTCCCGAAGTCCCACCCTCACATGGGCTTTCTCCTTCACCTGCAGCAGTGCCTGGGAGCGAGGCAGCTGCCTCAGTCCTGCTCCCCTCACCTCTGAGCAGAAGCACCCACAAGGTCCCCACCACACCCAAGAAGCTCTGGCTGCAGCACCCCCACAAGTCACTAGTCACTGAAAATATTTATTGAATAATTAGGCACAGGCAATCTGTCCACTCGGGCAGTGCCTCCAGCAGGATTAGGCAGGCTGCCAAGCAGCTACAAATGAGGGCTGCTAATTACCCATAATTGCCCTGGCCTGGTCCTGCAGGCAGCCCTGCAGCACCAGTGCCTGCTCTGGGGTGCTGTACCGGGGCCTCTCTTCTCTTTCCTGATATAATAGCCACAGGACAATGAAGAGCCCCAGAATTAGGAATTTGGAGCAAAGCTGACTGAGAGTGGATTTTTGTGTCCCTTCTGATGTTTTTTACCTGCACCTTCTTTCATCTCCCTCAGCTCCATCCCAGCTCAGCTCCTTGTTATGGAAAGGGCACTGGGGGAGTGCTTAACAATATCCTGGCCTGAAAATGCTTTTTCCAGCCTAACAGCAGCTTGGTTTATTTTTGGATGTCTCTCTGGTGGGGTCATTTCCAGGATCACCTATTATCAGGGGCTGTCAGCCCTTTGGTGTCTTTCTTCATATCCTGCACTCACATTGAGCTCTGTCTCCCCCAAAAGCCTGGCTCTTGGCACAGATGTGCTGCCAGTTTTGCTGTTCTGGAGCAGGGTCCCTGGTACAGGAGAGGGAACAAAGGCAGAACCTCCCCAGCAGCACACAAGGGAGAGCAGCCAGGCCATCTAGCAAATGGTTTTGATTCCTGAGGATTTCTCACATCCCTAAAATAGGACAAGTTGACGTGACACTCCTGAAGCAGCCCCCGGTGCAGCCAAGGGCAAACACTGTTGCTCTCCCCGAGCACTGACACAGCAGAAGGGGTCACTACACTGCAGCTTCCTTCAAGGGGGACAAAAAGCTCTTTTCCAGGGACCTCCTGGGTCCAGGAGGATGCCATCTCCTGCTGCTCTTGACTTGGGGAAGAGGCAGCAGAGCCACTTTGCAGCCAGTGATTTGTATGCTCACACGGGCTCTAAATTATCATCTCCCATCCCCAGCTTTTCACACCCCATACCCTCCATCACAACCTGGTAGATGGGGTCTGAGCTCCTGGCCCATCAAAGAGCTGGGAACAAACATCCCAGGTCTAATAAAAATGCTCCAGTCTGTGTGGACCTTTTGAGCAAAGCTTTAGGTGCCCACCCAAGGGATTCTCACCTTTTCTCTGTCTCTCCTGTCTCCAGGGCAGAAGTGTGAACTTTGGCTCTGCGGATGCGTCTTCACTTTGGCCGATGTCTTGTTAGGAGCCACCCTGCACCGCCTCAAGTTTCTGGGACTCTCTAAGAAATACTGGGAAGATGGCAGCAGACCCAACCTACAATCCTTCTTTGACAGGATACAGAAACGCTTCGCCTTCAGGAAAGTTTTGGGAGACATACACACCACGCTCCTCTCTGCAGTGGTACCCAATGCCTTCAGGCTGGTCAAGCGGAAACCTCCCTCCTTCCTTGGAGCCTCCTTCCTGATGGGATCTCTGGGGGGAATGGGATATTTTGCTTACTGGTACTTAAAGAAAAAATACATCTAGTGCTGACTGCTTGGTGTTTAGTTTGGTGTCTCTGTGCTGTGTGAAATTATGATGAAGCCTCAGTAACTGTAATGAAATTTGAAGCAAGGTAATGAATAATTATATTGTTTAATGTAACATTCCATAGTCTAGAAGTAGAAACCTATACTGCAAGGAAATAAGACAACAACAACAACAACAACTACAAAAAAGCGTCAACTTGTAAATGCCTTTTTTAGGTTTAAGTATTCAACTCCAGCGAGAGGCTCAAGGGTTCACGGGCTCAGCCGTGCCCACCGGGAAGTGGCACTGCCTCCAGCACCAGCCAGCTCCAGTGGGAGAGACAGGAATCCCAGGAGGCTTCCCGACACCCAAGTTGACTAATGGGACTTGGATACTTGGTCCCGTACGTTTGTGTTTCCAAATTGTTCACTGGCCACATTTCACACATGCAGGTAGTGGGGACTTTCTGCTTCTAGAAGGTGTTGTGTTGTGCTCGGAGGCTTTCCTGGGAGCAGGGTGCAGTAGCTGGTCACAGTCAAGGTGGATTTTTGTTCTTCAAGTATCCATTTTAAAAATTATTTTCATTAAAAGGAATATTTTTTATTGAGCTGCTCTTAGAATGTATCCACTTTCTACGTCTGGTTTTGGTGGGCTTTTTTTTAAAGAATTTAATGTCTGTCTTTAACTGCCGCACTTTTTTTCTTGAGATAAATCATTCTGACTTTCATCCTGAATTCTGGCACATGAAGGAGATTATTGTTTTAAGCCTTTTGGCTCTGTCTCTTGAGTTTTCTTTCACGGATTTGCAAAGCATCTTTCACCAACTGAGCATATTTGGACTCTGAAAAAGTACAGCCATTTTCAGAACTCTTCAGCACTTTCCTGAAGGTGCTTTGGCTTTCTTCCATCGGGGGCTCTTTTCTGTCATTTCCTCGCTGTGTGTTTTCTTAGGGACACTTTGCACAGAATCACATTGATGACTTTCTTGTGCCTTTTGCATGCTGGAAAGAATAACGGGCCTCACTGCTACTCATGCTTTGGAAACTGAGATCCTCAATAAACCATATGGGAGGAGTAATGGCTTCGCATCTCTAAATGTGTTCCACATCCTTCTGGTCCCAGTGTGAGGCATGCCCAAGGGCAGTGGGATATGCAGGTGGTTTGTGCTTCGGTTCATGCACTGCATTGGTGTAAAACTTGCATGGAAATTATATGTATTCCTCTTCCAAGCACTGATTTCTCTAAGTGCTCGGCCTGCTGGCTTTCCAGGCACTCCAGTGATCCCTGTGAGCCATGCTGCATCTCGGGGCTTGGGAACCTATGCCAAGTGTGACTGAAGTAATAGGAATTGCATTTGCCTCCGATTCAAAAGTTATCTTCATGTATATGAAAGCAGCAAGCTTTCCCCAGGAGCTTTTGATACAACGCGGCAGCCATGGAATTGGGAATATTTAGCAGGAATTACAAGGGATGAGCACACAGAGAGTGCAAAACACACACATTTATACGGTGCTTGTCATAAGGCTGGCCTGACAGACTTCTGGAATACAACAGGCTGTGTAGCTGCAGAGGCTCTGTGTTATCTCTGTTAAGAGATAACCCCCCGTGGTTGGGGCCGCACTTAAAATTGGTGTGTGAGAACCCAAATCCACCACCTGCACGTGCACAACTGGCTCCTGCAGCTGAGGCTGCTGAGTGAAACCTTGCAGGCACACATTCTCCCAAATACATTCAGTATTTGCTTCGTGCAATCAGTGACTTCAGAAGAAATAGTGATTTGCCTTCTTTTTGAGGAGGGAGGCAGGAGGGTGCCCTGAGCTCCTCCCTTTCGCTGAATCTGAAAGATGTAAGGAAATGAACTATGGGTCATCCTCTCTCTGGTCAATTAGCTGGTGATAAATCCCCCCAAAAGATTTATAAAGATACCCCAACATGAAACCCTTAACAAGATTTCATCCTTTTCCCTTTGTTTGTCCTACACAGACACTCCCTAGTGATTTCCAAAAGCTGATAAAATGCACAAATCAGGTGTAGGAAGGAATATTAACAGATTACAAGGCCAGGAAACCCAGAGGGAAGGAGAGCAAATACTTCCTCCATTCCTAGGATTTCAGCCCAGGAATGAGGCAGAAGGAAGCTGCTTAGCAAGACTGCCGCTGGTTACTTCGCTCCTTGTTTTTATTTATTTTTTATTTTAAACCACAGAATAAGTTTAAAGGCAAGGAGCAAATCAGACCTCTAAACACTGGAGAAAATAGGTGTGTGTTTTGCTTTGAGCACACTGTTAAAATGCAACTGCTGCAAGGAAGGCAGACAGATCCAGCAGCTGGAACAAGGCATGGACAAGAGCTGTCACCAGCGTTGCACTGTGGGCTGCTGGGAAGCCACAGATGCTGTAGGGGTGGATTTCGTGCAGGTTGTCAGCTAGAAATAGTCAATAATAAGCCTCTGTTCTGGACCATATTTAAAAGAAAAAAAAAAAAAGGCAAAAATTTGTGCCACTCCCTGTCACTAAGCCTTGTTTTCCTGCCCTGGTAATGAAAAAGCACCAGGACTTTGCTCCAGGGAAAACCAATCGGTGAGAGTGACAATAGACAATTACTGTGGCAGGCAGGGGCTGGATTGATGTGCGAGATCCCTCAGAACCAATGTCAGAGCCCCGATCAATCCAGATTAGCCCGTTGCTGTAAGCAGCCCTGTGGTGATTACAGGCTGTCATCATAAAAATTGCTCGTGCTCTGACTGATCTCAGCCTGGTCAGACCTTTTCTGCTCCAGTTCCACTGCAAAGGGGAGCCCACTGCACGACCTGGCCATGAGCCAGGCACTGGCCCGACGTTCGCTGCCCAGGGCACGTTCTGTACACAGAAACATGAAAATGATGGCAAAAATCTTGTTTTCTCACTCCGGGACTTTATGCTTTGCTCTCAGCAAGGTGTGGGGTAACAGCAGCGCCCAAGGGGAAAGGCTGGAAGGTGAGGCACCTCAGAGGGGCTGTTTTATACTGGCTCCTGCTGCATCCTGCACCCAGCACTTCTGTGTACCTGACCCAACCCCAGCCAGGGTCCTTCTTTACTCTAGATGTCCTTATTTACCCAGGCAAATTTTTATCCTTCGAAATTAGAGACAAATGTGCTTTAAGGCACCTCGGTGTAAAATCTGTATCTGTGCTGAAGCGTGGAACTTCTCATTAACGGAGGGATGAAAATCAGCAGCTTTATGTCAAGTCCAAGCACCCCAGAGATGCAGCTTCGTGACAGTCTCTCCCTCCTGCCTCCCCAGCCTACTGTTTAAGGGGCTCCCAGTGGCCACATTTGCAGAGCTGCAGCTTCTGAAATCTTTTTACTCCTACAGGATTTGCTCAAAAGACTCAGTTATGAAAATTGAAAATGTACGTGTCAGCCTTACTGCTGGCTGGCAGCGTTCTCCTTCGCTTGGCAAGGGATGGAGAAGACCTCTCCATGCAGAATAAAGGATTTCAACACCAAGCTGGCCAGAGGACAGGGAACACACCACAGAGCCTCTCACAACTTGCCAAAGAAATTGAGATCAAGAGCTGCCTAAGAATATCCAGTGACCATTTGGTGGCCCTGTCAGAAATTACTTGCCAAGTGTTCCTCTGTTTTTGAATAAAAAAACCAACCTTGACACCCGACTGCAATTTCAGAATCCAGGCTACAGAGGGAAGAGGGATGCTGTAAGAGCTGCCCCTTCCTTCCTTTCTGCTGTGAAAGCAAATGAAGGATTTCCCCACATAGCACCAAACAGAAAACATTAAAGCTTGTGAAAATATTTAACATCAGGTTGTGTTTGGTGGCATTCACTGCTGACATTAGGATCAAAGCCAAAACCACCCAGACTGGATCCACAATGCAAGCAATGACAGGAACTAAATCCCTCAGGGGGATCTGATCAGGTTGCTGAATGATGTATGGGATAATATGAACATGGTATTTTGAGATGGCCAGGGATAATATAAAATATGATCATATGAGATTAAAAACAAAAACCCCAAAGAAACAGGAAATAATGTACAACCTAAGAGCTAATTGTTGTAACCCCAAACCTGCAATTACCTGTGGCATAGCTGAGGATAAAAGGGCAATTTCTATTCACAGCAAAGCTGCCCTTGCTAAGCAAGTCTGTCGAAAAGCTCCTTCTGCCATGGTGGGACAGAATAAAGTCCCCAGTCCAGCAGCAGGGCCCAGGGAAAAGTTCAACCCCACAGGTGTGAATGAGAGTGAAAACATCTCTGTATGCAGTGAACAGGAGCAGATTTTGTACCCCTGAAAGACTTCCTAAAGTACGGCCTCAGTGGCCAAATTGCAGATGTTTCAGACCCAGCCATCTCTGATTCTGAATCTAAGATTATGAGCAGTAATGAAAACACACAGAACTTGGATTCTCCGATAAAGCACATTCATGACAAACACATTTCCTGGTTTTCCCCTGGTGCTGATCCCCAAATGTGCCCAAAGGATATTTCACTATCGTTGTCTTTCATTCTCCTTTTAACTCGCTTTCCTCTGGAGGATTAAACAGAGAAAACAGCCTGCTCTGAAGAGCTCCCAGTGGAAGCAGGAATAGCAGCTATGCCATAAATAATGAGGATGAAGAATTGCTCTGTCAGAACACAGTTGTCCATCACTGCAGCAGTACCTGTGTGCTGCTGGCCAGGCTCTACCTGCAGAGAGCAGATTATTTCCATTTCCATGTCACTTTGGTGAGGGAGAGCATCAATAAGCAAAATGTCAACCTCCACCCACTTCTCAGGAGCTCGCAGCATTTTTTCTTCATTTTTGTTCCCTCTGCACAATGATTTACTTTCAGCCCCTTTTTTTCTTTACCCCTCTCTGCTGTCCTACCCCTTTCCTCTCTCCTGGACTCCCTGGTGTCACTCTCCTGTCACAGAGAGCAGGCAATGCCTGACCATCTCCCAGAGACACCCCCGTTGTCAGGAGTCCCTGGGTTGTTGAGCTCTGCATCAGTGAACACATCACCTCCCATTCCCCCTGTCTGAGGAAGAGCTGCTAAGAAAGGAAGGAGATGGAATCTTGCTAAAAACCTCTTAACAAACAGCACAGATCAATGACTTCTAAAACATTCCTTTAAAAATAACACCATCCATCCCCCTACTTGCGTTGCCTCCCTTCTCAGCCCTTTCCTACCAGCACCTCGTCTCTCCTGCGACCTAAATCCTTTTTAGCTCCAGGAGAGTTATCCAAATAAAGCTACTTTGCAATCAGAACAGAGTGTAACCAGGTTTGAGGGTGCTGTGTAATGCTGCAGGCAGATCTTGACACAGAACCGAGTATCCTGCATAGCTAAGTGCTGTTTCGCACACGCTCTTTACATCACAAGGTCGTGTCACTCCACCACCAGCCCCCTGAACACTCTTCTATTTTTGCTTACCAGAAGCAATTTCTTTCCATTCCATGCCCTTGGATCCAAGCACTACACAACAACAAGAGTTTTTTTTCTCGGACACAAGAGAAAAAAAACCCAACAAAACCTCTGAAAACAACAAAGAAAAATCCCCAGTAAACGAAATAAATCAAAAAACCCCTGGCACAATTTTTTCTTCTAACTTCCAAATCATGACAATCAACAGAAAAAACCCATATATTCTTAAAAACTTCAGACATCTATCAATCCCATTCTAATAAAAACTGAATCAGGTCAGGCTGTGACAAAGCTGAAGCAACAGAGCCGTGGTCTAGAGCGACACGGTGCCAAGCCCACACCACATCCATGCTCGCTCCCATCACCTGCAGAACCTGCAGAGGGCAGGCCCAGGGTGCCATTGCCAACAGCACACTCCTGCTAGGTGTGGGAACAACAATTCACACATTTGGGCAAGGCCAACAGGCTCTGTGGGCTGAGCATCATCCTTCTTTTCCACTCCTTTAGCACGGCTTTCTCCATCGCAGCCGACTGCTGTGAGGCACAGCCCATTTAGCTGAATTTCCCTCGGCCGTGAGTCAGGACGGTGAGCCTGTCACAGCCACACCGCGTGTGACCCCTTGGCACAGCCCCCATGAGATGGGAAGGCTCCGCAGGCAGGGCAGGACCCAGGGAAGGCGTTTCAGAAGAGCTGACATTTACACTGAGGATATGCCTGCTCTGACATCAACCATGACTGAGGGAATACACAGCCCAGACCTGCAAAATTAACCCAGACTGGACATGGGAAAAGGCTCGGAGATGTGAGAAAAAAAGTAATTGTTTAAATTTATTCTTGTTCCACATTTTCCTTTCTTCAGCCTTCACCTCTGGGGGGATCCTCAGTTCTGCCACAGATCTCCTGCCTCTGGCCACACTGTCAGGAAGAGCACAACAGGGAAAGGGCATTTTTCCAAGTGCTGCTTTCCCGTGATATCCAACTCTCCTGAAAGGCTGGTAAAGCTCTTCCCCTACTGCTTATTTTCTGTGCCATGTTATAGCCCCAAAGCTTTACAGAGAAGTTATTTGGCTTGTTACAAGCACATGGCATTGCCTTTGTTTTGTGATGGACAGGGGGTAGTTTAAAAATAAATAACCTTTCAGACTAAGTACAACAATCACATAATTGCCTGAGATTTCATGGACTGCACTCAACCTCGATAGCAATTTCCATGTCTGCTTTTCCAGCTTGTAAGCTTTATGCTCTCATTCCATATTTCATTTAATCACTAAGGCACTCTTCCCATACCCAAATTAATTATTTCCTGCTAAGCACCTGGGTGAAAGTACCCTTCACTGAAGTGAGTGCTCGCTCCCCAAGAGGACAAAGGTAACTCTCCCTAATGCATCGAGCTCTGCTGTCACAGCACCTCCCTCCTTCCCGGAGCTCAAGCACATCAGGGGCAGTTCTGCTTCAATAAATAAACCATGTGCTTTTCTCCAGGTTTTCCACAAGGACAGTGACAGAGCAGCTCTGTTTAACAACAGTTAAACATCAGTTCAGAGTCACAAGAGCCTTTTTGTGTCCATTAATTACTTTCATCTTAAGCTTTGCAAAATACCTCAAAGAAGGGAAGGCAAAATACTGAGAGAGGGCACACATCCAGCAGAGGTGAGGAGCATTTATTACTAATCTGTGCTCCAGGAGGATAGATGAAGCTATGAAAAGAAATAATCCCAGGAAACAGGTTTCTGAGCAAAAGGAGATAACACAGAATGATCAAAGAGCTGGAAAAGGCCAATTGCAGAGAAACTGCAAGGAGCTACTTTAAAGCTACAGTAGAAAAATCAGATACTATTTCATGAAGTGACCATAGACTTGTGTTCACAACTAAAGACTGATTTCCCAAAATATTTAACATATCACAGCAGTTTTTTTCCATTAAAGTGCACCTCAGGGCATAACTGGGTGTTTCTCACTTTGTCACCAATTGCCACACACCAAAACACAAAACAGGATTCTTTTTTTGCAGCCACCCACAACCCAAGTTTCAGCACACACAAATAAATTGGGAAACCAGGAATATCATTTAGCACCAGTGAAGCATTCATGGATCACATTTGCTTTGAACAAACTTGGGAGGAAGAATCAAACCCTGGGTTCACACGTTTAAAGTCTGAACTGCTCACGTGGCTCTTACAAAAGACCTCAACTTTCCTGTTTGCCTGATCTCCCCTCCAGTGATGCAAACATTTGAAAGCGTCCCAGGTAAGTGAAGAGTGAAATGAATCCTAAGGCAGTTTCTCTTCCCACCGTGTTCTACCTGCTCCCAGCAGAGGAAAATGTTTAAGGCACCAAGAGCTGCCTTGGCCACAGCAGCCAGGCCAAACGCTGCTTCTGTGAAAGAGCTGTGGAACTGGGCACATAAAATAGGCCAAACACAGGCAGTGACAAATTAGCAGACAGATGCTGAAATATGTTAGTAAGATGTTGGAGGCAAAAACTCCCTAGGTAGTTCTACAGACAGAAAGACAGCTCTGTGAGAACAACAGGAATACTTTAATGCAGAAAAGCAAAAAAAATCCACCCCAACAGACAAAACCAACCAGTAATACCTGTTGACAGCCGATTTGTGCCTTTGGCACGGGACACCAAATCCAGCTGCTCCCAGCACTGTCCCTCTTTGGCTGCAAATCTGTTGTGGAGAGGCTGCAATTTTTATTTTAATGATAGAAGTGTATTTAGGAGAGAAAAGGAAGTCAGATAAATAGGATGGCAAATTATGTGAACGAGAAATTTGCAGCCTTTAGTTTCCAGACAAAGTACAAGGAAGCAGATTCCTACCCTGGAGTAGAGCCAAAAAACACAAAGAAAGGTCTGGAGCACAAGGGAACCTTCTAAGCCAAGAGCTGGCCCATGGTGTCTGGGTACTGAGAAAGACACCAAGATTCCCAAACTCACAAGCAGTATTACAGCCCATGGGAGTTTCCCCATACATTTTGATGGATTAGGCTTCCCCTCTGCCACAATAAACCAACGTCCATGTCCACAGAATGCACTGCTTGGTGTAACAGGCACACATGGGGAAACTTGGTTTGGTCAGCCAAGGCTTTTGTTTTGTTTTGTTTCTTTCTAAAACCCTGCACTCCTGAGAACCTGTGCTCTGTTAACCCTTTCAAGCAGTGCAGAACTTTCAGTGCCAGTCTGATCACACATCTCAGCAGTCACACGAACTCTGGGGGCTGGATCATCCAGGGAACTGAAGAGCAACAACGGCATCTTTACAGACATGAGGAACAGATTCTCAAAGACACAAACACTGATAAAAGTTTTCAAATGTTCTTCTTTCATTCTTTAAATAATAACCATATCCTACATTATTTCCATTAAAAAAAATAATCTGCATGACACTGGTTAAAGTGGACAGCAATATCCACAGTGATTGCACAAAACGTTTGTGAAAATGAACACCATTTCAGCAAGTCAGTTGGTTTAAGTAAACAGCATTTCCTGTTCCAAGGGCTTGTCTATACAGCAAAGTTACATAAAGATAACCTAAAATAGAAACTTAATGAAATTAATCATAAAACCTTCTGGGTATATAATCCTTTTTCATGGTGAAAGTGGCTTGCGGTCTAGCTTAGCTCTACTGGGAGCAGGCTTAAATTACATCAAAAGAGTGTCTGCAAATAAATTTGCATTGTTTAAACAAATTTAGTTAAACCCAATATGAGTTAATCAGTGCAATTTTCAAAGAGTCAGCTTAAAAGGCAATTTAATATAAAACCAAGAGGAGCTTGACAGAAAATACATAACCCCCTGGACAGCTTCTTTCTGAGAGGTGATTTGTTCTTTCTAAGGACACACAACTCCCACTTGCCACCAAATTCAGTGGAAATTCCAGTGAATTTAGCTCTCCTCAGAGGCAGACACGGTGTGGAGCTAACACTGCTGCAGGAATTGCAAATGCTTCCACTCTTTTGCTGGAAGAGAGACGTCGAGATGGCAAAACGTGCCAAGATTAACCTGTGGAGAATCACACCCTGCATCCAGAAAAAGTCACCTTGGAGTCTGAGTGACCCCACTGTGGGGTCAGTGGAGGTGACCCACAGCCTTGCCCACAGACCTTCCTGGCTGTCCTGCTCATCACTGTCAAACACACTTCGTGCAACTGCATCATGGATGAGCCTTTATGAAGTAATAAAAAGCTTTTCGAGATAAAAACTATGCTAAACATCTGACTGATATGATGACCAAACCCATCTCACCCCTATTCATTATCTAATAGCAGGGTTTTATTCAGTAGTGGGTTTCCAGCCACATCAAAAGTGGCCACAGCTTTATGTGCAATCAAAATTAAATAGCTTATTGGTATTGCAAGAATAAATATTGCTTCAAGCACACTCTGCTTTGCAGCTCCCAGGATAAACCATGCATTTCACTCATTACCAAGCAGACTATTTGGGAAATAGCAGAATAAGCTAGCTTGTTCAGAACACCAGAGTTCCACTGTTATTCTAGAAGAAAGAACAAACCCAAGCATTTTGTTGTTGCCAAGTGTGCAGGGGATTAGATTTTTAAAAAATTAAAACCCCAATCCTCATACTAGACTTTTTAGCAAAACAGAAAGGAGTTTGGGTTTTTTAGTGTCAAGAATAAAATGACGAAATATTATTACATCTACTTCACCTAAGGAGAAAGTTAAGGCTTGCTTTTTCAGGAGTTTCCTTTTCAGAGGCAGGCAACAATTTAAAGTCACAGTCTGCTTAAGACATTGCATCTCAGATTTACTCTCTGTTGCAGAAGGTGCAGGCAGCAATGAGGCATTTCTGGCAAGTTAGTGTTTTCAACACTTGAGAACATGAGATGTTCCAGTTTCACAACAGAACTGCTTTCACAAGAATTGATATTTTTGCAATGCTTAGCAGCACTGTGATTATTAGAGCTTTCCCATAAGGCAATACAAATAGGAACATCAAAAAAAGCATGAGGTTTGGATCATCCACAATATCTTGACATAATTCAAAAAGGAAGAGGGAGAATTAACTGAGATAAATCACGCTCCCAAAGATCAAAGGCCTCTTTTAGCCTTGGGTCTGCTTCTCCACTTATTAGTAAGAGAAACAGATTCAGCTTCTGATTTCTTTGCTGACAATGCCAGTTGTCAGCTCCTAAACAAGAGCAGACCTCTTCCAATACCGATGTTTTTTCTTCTCCCAGGGAAGAAGCTCATTACCACCTGCCAGCCAATGGCTAGTACAGATTTGGTTTCCTCCAACCCATCACCTTGTTCCTTACAGTGGAAATACAGTAACCATTCCTACATTCAACTACTCCAGTACCGAAAGCAAAATCCCAAACATTTCAAACCTTATTTTATCTGCTATAGCTGTATTTCTTTGAACTCAAAGATATATTTGGAAGAGGCAGTCCAGGAGAAAAGGGCTTTAAATACCAAAATCCGTATGTCCCATACCAAGCTGACAGACCTATCAGCACACCGAGAAGCTTTTGGCTGAAGTCATGGAAATACAGGGCAGTACAGAGGAACATGAACACCCAGATCACGGCGAGGGAACACAGGGAAACAAACAGGACGTTGATCAGCACACGCAGCTTGGAGCTGTGTTCTATGGACAGCGCCTCCAGCACAGCCACCTCCTCCAGGATCATCATGGCACAGTAGGAGAGCAGGAAGCAGTGCCCCGAGATGTCGAAGCCGTTCCAGACGCCGCTGTCCTGGTGGCACTCCCGCTTGGAGGCGTAGAGCCGGGGGGGCTGCCCGGGTTTGTCCTGGATGGAGCACTCCCCGGTGAGGTTCTCCACGTAGAGGAAGAGCTCGGTGCACAGGTACCACACGGCCGTGCCCACCAGCAGCGTGCCCAGGCGCCGCAGCGCCAGCAGCGCGCTCTTGGTGCGGCCGTACAGGAACTTGCTCCGGGCCAGCTGGTACGAGGTGAGGGCGATGAAGGGCAGCAGCAGCCACAGCGTCCAAGCCCAGGCCACCTTCACGAAGTACCTGCCAGAGGAAAGGCAGAGGAGACGCGAGCACACGTGTGAAATGCCACAGCAGGGGGGTAAGTGGTGGAGGAAGTGCTCAAGGTTCAGAACCATCTGGATCAGACACTTGTGTCCTCCCCTCAAAATACAGCTTAGCTACAATCTTAACCCTCTCCCCAGTACTTCCCTCAAGCCCAAAACCCGAATACTTCCTCAGCTAGGTACTTGCTCCCAAGGCAGCACTCCCCGGGACCCAGAGCTCTCATTCATTGCAGCAGACTTGCAGCTCAGTTTTGCAATCGCTTTTACCCTACAAACCAGCTCAGCTCTGCCCTACTCAAAATGCAGCTGCAAAGATTGTATTTATAGCTTGCCACCCTGACCACAGTAACCCCTTCTCTGACTCTTCCACCATCTCAATTATCCTTGCTTACAAAGCCCTTCACAACCTCAACCTCTTAAGACAGCCAGAAGGGCTGGCTCTTTCCCCTGATCAGCCTGTGAAGCTTTTCCTCTCTCACATCCTTATAAATAAATGAAGCAGCACAATGTGTCTGTTCCTTTATTGTCCTTTCAATTGATGAAGGCCTTCTTTTGGCGTACACAAATCCTTCCACCTCTAAATTCACTCACTGCCCTGAAAACTTTTGCTGTCAGGCCCACAAAATCTCAAAAACAGGCTGATGATGTGTTGGTATCTTGTTTAACAGAGGACAGTATCGTGTAAATAGTTCTCTGTTCACATCTTAAACTGGAGCACGTGTAAGTGAATTTATTAATGAGTTAAGGAGGCCACAGTCCAGGACCTTGTTTCTCCCATCAGCACCTTCCAATGGAGCTTGCTTCCTATCAGCTGGTGGGAGAAGGGAATTGTGCAGCCCCTTTGTTACTCAGAGTCCAGGCTGAAAACAGAGACATCTGAATTCTGCTCTGTGGCTGAGCTACAGCCAGACACACACAGTCATCATTTAATCCTCACCTAAGCATCAAAGGCCAAGCAAAACCAGTCCAGAGTTCTGCGTCTTCCTTATGACCCTAACAAACCTGTCAGGGCCTTGCCCAGGATTTTGAGGAGTACCTCCTTCACTCTTTAATTTTACAGGAGAAGTGATGCCTGTGTGGCAACTACAGCTGCTACCACGGAACAGTAATTGAAAATAAACCCCCCATTTTATTTAAAAGCAAAAAAGGCTACCAAGGTTACTGCTGACAAACCAGGAGGCAAGTAATTCGTACGGAAAAAATACTGGCTTCAGGAACTGTCAGTAAAGATCACCTTCCTCTGTTTAAAAGGGAGAACGGGACTGAAATATGCTTTTACTGTCAGATCAATTTCTCTCTAAGTGCTCCTGTCAATGCTTTCAATCACACTAAAAGCAGCTCCTCTCCCACGTCACCAAGTGACAAATTTGAATCAATAAAATCCAAAGTCCCCCAAGTCACAGAGGAAAACAGCAATTTTAGTTTTACTTTCAGACCTGTAGCAGGACAGCACACGTGCTCTGGCCCAGCTCATGCTTCCTTCAAAATGCTCAAACTAGTTTTACAGAATGACTAAGCCAGTTAAATCATTGCCCAAGTGCTAGGAAAGGATGGCAGCCACTCTGCTCCTAGGAAAGATGCTAAAAGAGCTGGGTTTTAGATCAGCTCAGTAACTATCGCAGAATCACGGACTATGCTGAGTTGGAAGGGACACACAAGGATCCCGGAGTCTAACTGCTGGCCCTGCCCAGGACACCCCAGGAGTCACACCCTGCCTGAGAGCATTGTCCAAACGCTCCCCGAGCCCCGGCAGCCTTGCTGCTGTGCCCACGGCCCAGGGGAGGCTGTTCGGTGCCCAGCCACCCTCCGGGTGAAAATCCTTGTCCAATATCCAGCCTAACCCTCCCCTGACACAGCTTCAGGCCATTCCCTCGGGTCCTGTCACTGGCTGGCAGAGAAACTGAAATCAGTTTACTCGAATAGGAGGAATTATCTGGGGGTTTAAGAAGGAAAACAAAACCCCTCCTTTTTTCCCCTTCCAATAAAAACTGACCGAAAAATTCCCGATATTCTGAAGCGTCTGACTCAGGAACTCTCA
>VWZW01004510.1:0-52260 GCA_013397115.1 Edolisoma coerulescens
ACTGAAATGATTCTGTGATTCTGCCAGAGCCTGAAAATGAAAAATTGAAAAGGTTGAATATACTGCATGAAATATTTGTATTAAATTAAATAGGCACACTCATGTGCATGGGATATCAATGATTGTGCCCACATGAGAAGAGAGTTACTCAGCTGGGAATGACTTCTACATCATGTGTGGTGTGACTCAGACTTTCAGAGCTGCTCTCTTTCAACTGTACCCACAGCAAAATCCGTCTCATGTCTTCTCTTTGAAAGTGCTCAGGAAAGGATGCTCATGTCCTAAGGACTGTAAATCCAAAGTGTCAGTGGAAAGCTGCTCTATTCATTAAAATGCAGATCATAAAATTTTATCTCTGTCTTTTGCTTCCCCCTTGAATCTTCCAGGAAAAACCCAAGATCTTCTCCAATGCCCTGGTGAGATGAATGCCATTAACATCACATGCCATCAAGACTGAGTAAATTTCTTACTAGAGGATTCTCCCAATAAAACCCCAAAAACCAAAAAGCCAACCAACCAAAAAAACAAAAAGCGGCAAACCACCCAAAACCACAACAAAACAACAACAAGAAAAAACCACAAAAACCGGACAAAAACCAACCAACAAAAAATAAAACAAAACCAAAAAAGAGAAAAAAAACCCCAAAACCAAACCAACCACACAAACAAAAAATCACCACAATTTGTGAAATTAACTCATCACTCTGTTTGTATTGTTAATTTGACAACATTCTTCCAAATCTCACCCTCAGCCTCTGACAGTAACATGTTTGCTGTTTTGAACAGTGGCACTGTAGGTTTGGTTGCGTTGTTCTTCTTCCCTCTTGCGAATGAACGCTGCTTTATTTTAGCAACAGATTCTAGATTTTAGGATCTCCTGGGTTCCTCTGATGGCAGGGATGATGTGTCTTTTCCAAACTCTCATGTCCTCTGTTCTAGGGCTGATGCCACTTCAGTCCTTTCACTGTGCCTCTTTCTCCTCTGGACCTGCCTTTCCACATTTCACTTTCTAACTATAAACAGGGACACTTCTGCACGGAAAATCTGTGTGAGAAGATGCTTTTATTTACTTTTTTTTCCCTAGTATCTGTAATGACCTTTGTTCTGCAAATTTTCTTGAGAAAGAACAACCACTCAGCAATTATGTGAAAAGCAAGAAAACATCACTGTAAATTTTTTACAACTTTCTGCTCAAATTTTGCCAAGTCCAAACTTTACTATGGCAAAACTTCCATTTTCTGCAGAAAGTGTTGTGTATTTTTCTGTTTTATTATTTTATTGTTTACTTCAGCAATTGATTTTCTGTTTACAACATCCCCAGTTACTGTTTGGACCTGATTCTTCTCTCTCTGTTGAAAGACAGGAATTTCAGCAGGGTTGCTTTTGACTTATGGTGGGGCAACTAAGAAGACAATCAAAGTGAAATAGTTCAGCAAAATTTACTATTTGTGGCAAATCAGTCTTTTTTTCAGTAAGACATCTTCTTCTGAAGTGTCTGTTACATCTGTGTCTTCAGCAGAAAGCTTGAGCTAAAAATTGTCAAATTGTCTAAGTTGCACAGTTTCTAAAGTGCCAAACTCTACAGTATCTTACCCTTTTTTAAAACTTTCAGGAGAAGTTTTGACAAGTGATTAAACTGATGCAGACTTCAGAACACTCAAAGCTTGAGACATAAAATAACTAAAACTGAAGGTTTAAAAACAGTGATAAATTTCAATGTTTTTTCACTTCCCAGTTTAAAGTAGACATATCGTAAAATACTTAAGTCCTGGCAGCTTTTCTCAGTGTTGTTTGGAGTGGTATGGATAAAAGTGTACCATTTAAAACTCTTTATCTGGAACATCAAAACAAACCCCGAAGTTTTTCCTTCTGAAGGTGTGCAGGTTTAATGTTAACTTTTTTCATGGGAACTGGATTTCAGTCAGGAGAAGGGAGATATGAGTGATAAAGAAAGAAGAGGAAAAGCACATCTGTGTTTTGGGCTTCTTTATCTGCCCAAATGTAAAGGAACAGCTCTGTGAGAGAAAGAAGATCATTAATATCGTACAAGAGAAGAAACAAGGGCTGAGTGGCTGGTGGTCATTCAGGACTATGACAAGACAAGCAGCCAAGTGCTTTTACTTGTTTTGTAAACCATGAACATTTTTATCGTTACAGCAAGTGATAAGTAGAAAGAAGGAAAAGTCTTAGCCAGCTCAAAGTTTTAAAAGTATCGAAGGAAAATCATTGCTATTCTTTGTGTTTTCCCCTGATTTTCATGTGAAAGATTTAATAGCAGTGCATTTCACAGCAGGATAGCTGGAAATAGCCTCGCTACCCAGAGAACACTTGTGAGCAGTGAAGCCAAAAGATTTCACCACCTCACTCTCTAGCAGTTTATTAGGATTAAATGTTCAGTCACTTGCTTGAAGGTGATTATGAGATGAACTGGGGTAGGCTATGATGCATGCAGGCAATTTTCCTTCACCAAATGTCGGCAGTAATTGTGACAAACCTTAAAAACATTCATACTAAAAAGAATATTTAGGTTTGTACTCATTATACTAGAATTTTATTTTTCATAAGAAATAAAATCTTGAGGAAGAGGAGGAATATTAGCTGGAGGGTTTGTTTGGCTGAGCTCTGAAAAATTAAAGAAAAGCTAATTTCTTCCAAAAGAAACAGTATTTGGTATAGCACACAGAGTAGAATTACTCATATGCTCCTTCTGAAAGAAAGGTTATTTTTCAGTTCATACCACGAGTTAGATATTTTCAAATCACCACTGTTAACTAAAAGCATTTGACAAGGAAACAGAGTCTGCTGTGCTACCTCTGAGACAGAGGTTCCTCTGAAGTTCAGTGTGAGGCTTGTATAAATTAGTGTAATAGCAAGTATCACACTCCATAAATCTCAGCAGACCTGGCCCTGGATGTTTCATTACATTTGAGCATGGCTGTATGCTTCAAAAAAGACAAATTTTGTTTGTCATGCATTGCAGTGTGTGCTTGCCACTAACATCATCATCCCAGCTGTGGGGTGGTAAAGCAAATTCCTCCAAAATGATTTGTATCCACGGATTTCACGCTGGGTTTACAAAACTTGATCTGCAAACAAGGTCAGGTCTCTGAACTTGAGGTCTGGCACTTTTTATATTCTTTCTGCTTCAAAATTCACATTCTCACAGCTATTCTGATCATTGCATTTGTCTTTTTTTTTTTTTTTCCTCTAAGCCCATTCAGTAAATTGTAGGAATATCCTGACACCTTTTTTATTCCCCTGAAATCTTCATATTACCAGATAAACTTTTTGGTTTTGTGCTAGCTTAAGTTATCACTAGTTATTGCTTAGTTTCCCATTGCTGCAAAAAGTAAACTCTTTATATTAAAATCATGCCACAAGAGTAATAGTTGAAAATTCCACACAATTTTTCTTGAGGAAGTTTTGAAGTTGATTTAAACTTTCAGGAGCCAACTAGATGAAATGCTACAATTCCACTTCTATTTTATTTTCTTGCAGTAGGAGAATTCAAGTTTGCCATAATAGCTGAAGTGGCCAGAAACTGATGTAATTCAAGAAAAGTACTTCTTATCAACATCAGGCATTCTGCTACAGGAATAAAATTTAGCATAATAAAACATGGATCTGGTTGTACCAAACATTATTCAAATTAAATGAGCTTCTTGAAAGGTGCTCTGTGTCAGTGTGTTGATCTCATCCGCTCAACAACTGCAAATCTAAATCTGCAATTTCAGAAACTTTCACCCATCATTTAGCAAGATCCAACACAATCTTTATAACATTTCCATAGGACCTAACTTTTTAGAGATGTTTACTATTTTAAACTCAAAAAATATCATTTCATTTTGAGGATGCTGAAGAAGACTGATTGTAATTGGGACTTCCACAGCATGCCTGTACCTGGCTGGATAAATCATCCATGCATATTACTCAATGCTGATTGAGTAAGCATCCACAAAATTCCAGTGTCCATTTCCTAAAAATCTTTGGCACTAAATGATTCTTGAAATATCATGATTGAAATAAAACTTTGAATAAATTGAAGGATGAGATGGATTTCTCATTGATCAGAATTACACCTTTTTTTTTTTTTTTTTTTTTTAACGTGAGAATAGCAAGACATACAAAAGGACTTTTGATCTCTTAAGGGAGTTTTATTAACATGTAGATGATCAGAAGCTGCTGGGCATGGCGGATTGAAATGAAAAGTTTGAAATTTTGTTTCTTTCTTATTCACTGTTCCGTTGCTTCTTTGCAAAACGCTATTTTTTTTTTTTCATTTTGGCAGGACTTCTGTTTGTGTTGTGGGTTTTTATCCCAGGTGAGGTTTCACAGCTGAGATGAGCTGATCAAACTGATTACTGACACTAACAGGGAACATTTCACCCTCTGGTCTCACCCTCAGACTGATTCTGGTTATTACCTAATATGTGAGCTGGTACAGCAGAAAATTTTCTTTTTCTTTTTTCTTGTTTTTTTCTTTTGTTTTTCCTTGGATAGTTTAATTTTTCATCATTTTAATGAGCTAAGGGACAAGAATGCAATCTCGGCTTGCAAAACAAAAGTGCATAATGGTTCTCTGCTTGTAATGATCCAAAATTGACTGACTTTGTAGCTTTTTAAAGATCCAACAGGCTGAAATTCTATTACATTGCCCCCTGCCCCCCCAAAACACCCACAAAAACAACCCCCTTCCCCTAAGCCTCCCAGAACTATAAAATGTTTCGTTTCTATTCAGAAGAAACACTGTAGCTCGAATTTTGTGTTCTGAAAGAAGCGATAAACTGTGTGCTGTGTCCTGGAACTATATGACACCTAATGAGGTTTCTAGTTCTGGTCCTTCACACACCTCTTTTTCTCTCATCACAGATTGCCTCATGTATTTTAGCTGTTTGGGCAGTGAGAGAGACACCAGAGCATTTAGGAAAGTGTAGTAACAGATTTTATGATGCAGTAATAAAGGAGTCAATAATTTGCCCAAACCACAAAGCCCCACGTCCAACAACTGTAGCTCTCAAGAACAACAATAGTAGAAAGGAATACATTTCAGTCTCTAAAAGAAAAATGGTTCAGTCCACCTGCCCAATAATGGTTAAGCAGGATTCTGAATAATAAATGTGAACTGCATGTATAGCCCTGGAAGGTGTATTTAAGATAGGGATCATTTTGTGAAAAAGGGTGGGAAAATAATGCAGGCAAAAGTGGACAGTGATTTATTAACAGAACAAAGTCTTGCATTTCTTCTAGAACATGGAATATGGACTAGTGTGGGCACATATATACACACACACACACATATATATATATATACACATATATGTATATATGAGTGAGGAAAGAGTACATCAGTGAGGGAGTCATAAATGTGTCCTGCAGGTTCATTTGGTCACATTATTCATAATTTCACTGAATGGGACATTAATGCTCCTACCAAGTTTACAGAGGAAGTCCATTGTATTGAACTATGTTTCCCCTGAACCTTTCTGTTAGATGTGATCATGGACCTTACCTTTCTTATTGACCTGGCAGTAAAAAAAATGGTCACTCTCTCATGCTGTGAGTAAGAACCAACTTTTCTTAGAAAAGAGATCACAGAGATCTTCTCAAAATGGCACCGGGGAAGCTGCCGGTGAGAACTGCCCCCAACACTCCTCCAGCATTCAGATGCTTTAAGCTCCTGGAGCAGGAAATATCACCCCTGTGATAATACTTTTAACCAGCCCAACAAACGTTCCAGCCATTTCGAATGGCTGCCCGTTCTGATACTGGGAGAAAACTAGCTTGAAGCCCCAGGAATGGCAAATCCTGAAGTAAGTAGCAATTTTGGGGTGATTTAAGACCTCACAAAAAGGTTGAATGCTAAGAAAAGTAGGCAGCTGTGCTCCAGACTAGTATACACAAAACTTTGGAGCTCTTAGTGTGAATACCTAAGCAGCTCTGGCTATTAAGCAGAGGGATCTCAGCACTAATTTTCTGAGGCACCAAAGGTAGCAATGTGTTGCACAAAAACAACACCTCCTGTCTCTTGAGGATCCAAACAGGGGCATCTGCTCAGCCATTTGTTAAATGTGCACAGTGCCTGTGCCTCCAGGCAGTAGATTCACAGGTGCTTTGTTATATTAGGAAATTTAAATTAGTTTTGCCCAGACAAGAGGATGGTTTTGTTTAGTTTGTCCTTTACATCAGGCATTTTGAATTCAAGATCTTTGCCCCTTCGTATGGAGAGAAATACTACAGATGTTTGCACTCTGCAGAAAAAGTGGGGATTCTGAGGCAAGGTAGTTAAAGGTATCTGTCTTGAATAGACTTTGCTTTTTCTTCATAAATATATTAAAATATAAATGGAATGAAGTATGAAGGATGGCAAGAACTCCAAATTTAGCTGAAAAGAAGGGTTCTTGTGCAAACATGTCTCAGGATAAATAGGAACGCGGAAAAGCCTTTAAGGGCTACTTTCAAAAGAAATGTGTAAAAAATGTTCAAGAATTAAAAGAGTATATTTCTGCATTTGTTATTCCTTTCTTTTACCTCTAGTTATGCAAAAGATCCAGTTTGTTCATCTTTGAGACAAATAAAAAATAACTGGCTGTGTCACAAAAAGAGTTGCACATATTCATGACTCAAGAAGTTACTCCTTTTTGATTTTTTTGCTTGTAGACTGAATATATTCTGAAAGCCAAAACCCTCAGTGCCTCTGACATGCTGTTCCTGGTCAATGGTCTTTATTTCTAGTCAAACAAAGGGTGGGAGAACTCTACCCAGTAAAAAGGAAGTAGTACAAACTCTGCTTTCAATAATACAGTTTTGCATTTCGTTGGGGAGCAATCTCCTCTGCTAATCTCTTTTATATTTTTCAAAAATCCCCATTCATTATGAAACCGGGCTACAAGTTAAATATGCACTCCTGGACTCAGATCATCCTTATGATTCTCACCCTCCTGCATAATTTCCTTCAGGAATGGGATTAGCTGTGCTTTCAGATCTTTGAGAAACTCAGTGCCACGGACGAGCAGATGTAGTGCACATCACCAGGTGTAACGTGCTGCTTTCACAACAGCAGCAAGACTTTGGTGCCTATTTCTTAACTCTTCTTACCTTGCTGATAATGGGACCTGAATATATATTCCTTGACACATTCATCATCATCATGATGTCTGAGCACCAGGTATAAATCAGCTTTCTTATCAGAGAAAAGCCACTACAGAGGTGGCAGCTGTGGCCTGTAGCCACCTCTGCATTTTGATGTGGATGGGGGAGTTTACTTAAATTTCCTCTGAAGTTAAAGACTTCTGAATAAAGCTGTTCATTGCTATGCACATCTTTCCTCCCAAGCAGTTATCCAGCATTGGGGCTGCCATGAGATTTGAAGGCTTTTAGTTTTAACCATAGGTGTGTTAATATATGGGCAGGCAGCCATAGGACAGCACTGGCTTTTGAGGCAGCTGTGATGCCTAAAGTGGCTACCTAAAAACAGAGACTAGACAGAATATGGGAATAAAGGCAGGTATTTATTTGAAAGGCCTTCAAAGATACACCCTGGGGAGACAAAGGCTACATCCAAAAAGGACCCCAAGATGGATCACAAATCATGAGATCTTCACACTTTTATAGGTTTGGTCCATTTATATATCAGCATAAATTCACCAATTAAAACTTTAGCTAGTGATGTAACTTCTACAATTTCTCCACCTCTCTAGAGGCCCTAGTTTACACCTTTTGGGCCTAGGACAGTCTGAGTGTCCTTGAATAACAAGCTCAGAGAGGCTTTGTTATGTCTATCTTAGCATGAGAGAGCAGAAGCTGACAGGCTACAAGAGACTACTAGGCAGTACAGGATCTGAAGAATATAAAAGTTAAAACCCAAGGCATCAGCTGCAGAGTGTGTTAAGGTCATTAAAAATGTTTTCATTGTCTTGTTGGGAATGCAGACTGAGAAAGTTTTGAACAGGATGCCAATTAATTTCTTAAGATTGCAGAAAAACCTCAGGACACAGAGAAAAACTCCAGAGTCTGTGTTCAGCTATTTGCTGTGTTTGGTGCAGTGCTCGATAACCAGTCATAGAAGGAAGATAAATTATCAAAGTCTTCATCCGGAACATTTACTTTTTGATGGGGACAGCATAAGCTGAAAGGGAAAAAGAAGCCACTCATTTTTACATTTGCACCCTAACTTCCAAGCATAATTGTGAAACAATAACAGCAGTTTGGAAACAATTTGAGTGGGACTGGAGAGAAACAAAGCGAACCCGTGATGCTCGGCAGAGTGACAGCAGAGGGCACCAGTGGCCTGCACTGGAGGAAAATGACCTTTTTTTTTTTTCCCTTGTAAATTGCCCAATAAATCCTTGTTTGCTCTCACCGGCTTAATGCAACAAAGCCGAAGCAATATGTCAATTTTAACAGATTCTTAGGGCTGACTCTTCTGGCGTTCCAGATATGTGCTTGTGACGGAAAGGCAGCTTCCACCATCTGATGCCAGACAGAAACAAGAAAAATGTCCAAACTGTTGTTTATCAAAATTTATTGCTCACACATTTGCTGAAGGTAATCTAATCATAAAATCTTGTTGCTTGGGAATTTTTAGCCTTTCACCTCCCAAGAAAAGTATTTATTCCACATATAAAATATTCTGTGTCCTATATATTAGTAATCTAAAAGTTTTAAAGACTCGGTAAATTGTGATTTATGTGACAGTTATTTTCATGCAAACTAACAGAAACAGAAGAGAAAATATTAGGCTGCTGAAATCTATGCATAAGTTCCTGGCATATCCATAAACCGAAGGTGACATGCTTACAAACGTTAAGATCCAGAAAGATTATTCCTTGCATTTATTTTGTATTAATATGCCTGTTTGAATGGATAGCACCTACCACAAGTATTTCAGCTTGCTGTGGAGACCTCGTGCCCCTGAGACATTCCACTTTTGTCAGGTACAAGGAGTGGGACAGCCTCTGGAAGCCATGCAAGCATGTGAATATTTTTATATTTTACCATGTAAATATTATATTGTATGTTTTTGTTATATTAAATATTACTTATAGGTGTATGTATATGTATTTTACATACTTATAAATTATTGTATTGTGTTTATCTGGATGATGGTTATCTGAATATCTCTAATAGGATGACAGTAGGGGCAAATTCTCTGCAAATAGCTTTGATGCAGGTTACTATTCAGACATGTTCAGAGAATGCTGAAATCATCAGCTACTGCCAGACCAGGGAGTGAGAGAGAAATAAGTAAACCCATTGGTTATCCACTTGGCTTAATATTATGTTTATTATTACATTTTCATATTTGTTCATTGAAAATAGCCATGTGAAGATAATAACTTGAAGACCAGTTCTCATTTCCTGGCACTCTCAATGACCTACTCTCCAAGGATTTTGAAGCTGGCGTGCTCTAAATTTGTAATAAAATACCCTTTTAATTGGAAAGCACAGAAAATATTACTTTTATAAATATTTGATGAACAGAGATCCTTTATCTGTTCATTAGACTCCAGAGTAATATATGTTCATTAGAAGAAGATGAATAACAGCATTTAATATTCTTTGTTTACGACTGAAGGTCACATGGAAGAATATATTAATATGTAAGTTGTGACCTTCACATTTTGTCAGTTTTAACAAGAATGGGCTTGTTTGCCTTTCTATGGTCAGATCTGTGTTTGATTTTCAGCTTTAATTAGCGCAATTAAATTCACTCTCTGTGACATGCAAAATGCACTGTGATTGACAAGACTGGTTTGGGTACTTACAGTTCTTGGTCAAAAAAGAGAAAAAAAAATTTAAGAAGAGAAATATTTGTTCACATGCCAGAGAATAACATTATAAATTATTATTGGGTAAAAGAGTTAGTATTAACAGAAATAATCAGAAATAGGTATCAGAAATAGGTATCAGAAATAGCATCAGATTAGTTTTCTTTTCAAATATATACCTTAATGAGAAATAACAGTCATGCAAAGATAAGGGCACAGTTTAGGTCTCTTGCTCTGTGTATCTCAGGAGTCACGGACACACTCCAAGCTCTCAAAGCTGTTAGATAGCACAACTCTGTTTAAAATTGTATGACTGGTAAGTGTATTACACTTACAGCTTTCAGGCATGATTTCACAGAACAGACAGCAGGGAGGAACAAAGAAAGAGTGGGCTAAGAAGAAATGGTGCTTAGAGCTCATCAAAAGCTGATTTTGTCGGATTGGCTTTTGAAGGGAACCGTGATTTCCAGAAAATCATCATTTTCTTGAAAAAAATTATTCTGTAGTTTATCTTGGGAACTGGAGTTCAGTCACACTCCCGCCTAGAAAAGATCTATGGAATCACTGGGTTCATTTAAAAGAAAAATCTCTATTTTTCTTACTGATTTTAAAAGGAAAAGAAAGTGAAAATATCAGAGTTTCCTCCAGGATGCACACTTATGTCTGATCAGCAACAACTGGAGAAAAATCTCTCCAATAAGATGTTTAACCTTGTGAAAAGTAAAGCTGTGGCCTACCTGATGCATATAATATATTTTGTTAATAATATAAAGATCTCACCAATGTGGTGTTCTGCTTGTTTTTACTAGTTAGGTTGTGCTGTTCTCTCCCCTGTTTCCATAAAGTATGGCCTAAACAGAATTCCTGTGTCATAAATGGGTCAGGCTACATAATGGATTTAAAGGAAGTCTCCCCCCAAAAATAAAACCCAGAGTTACTTTAGCACAAAAGGACACGGCCTCAAGTTGTGCCACAGGAGGTTTAGATTGGATATCAGGAAAAAATTCTTCACTGAAAGGTAGTCAGGCATCGGAACTGGCTGCCCAAGGAAGTGGTGGAGTCACCATCCCTGGAGGCATTTGAAACATGTGTGGATGTGCTGCTTAGGGACATGGTTTAGTTGTGGCTTGGCAGTACTGGCTTAACAGTTGGACTTGATGACCTTAAAGGTCTTTCCCAACCTGGATAATTCTGTGATTATCTGGTTGTCACATGTAATCTGTAAGTATGAGCTTCTCCCTCCCCACTCCCCACCCCCCCAGCTCTGGTGTCATACCATCATCCTTCTCATTCAAAAGCAGAGCAGGAAAAACACCTCAAATCTTCATCCTGATGATAAACTACTTGATTTTTTCCCTGCCATTTTTAATGTTGTACTCTAAATGCAAGCACTGAATGTTGACTTCTTTGCACTACCATAGCCCATCCTCGTGTTACGACGATGGGGTATTGCTCCCAGAGAAAATAACAGCAATAAAGCCTGGGATCATTGTGCTTCTGCCATCAGTATTTCTGCAGTGAGACTTGAACTGTGCCTTATCTTTGTGGGTTTGATTTACATTTCATTAAGTCTACTTTCTTCTGTGAAAAAGCACTTTCTTCTTATTTGCATAAACATATACATTGCATAAATAGCTTTGACTATGAAGGAGTCATCCTAAAGGAGGCAAGCAAGAATTATGCATATTCAAAGCCAGAAATGAATAGATGGGGTGTATTATATCTCTTGAAGGAGAAGTTTTCCAAAATGTTTGCTGAAAACCTTGAGTTTGTAGATTTGTGCTCCTTGCAAAGGTCGCCATGAAAAACAGCACCCAAGATGCTGAGGGAGAAATGTCATTACATTAGGAAAAGTGTCCCTTTTTTGGAAATAGTGCTGATACACTAATTAATCTCATCTTCCCTATTCTGAGGTAATTGTATTTGCTTACTTGTGCAGAGGAGCCAACCCTCTCTTCCAGTGCTGTGCTCTTCTCCCCTTAGATCTGATGCCTGTCCCAGAAACACCAGGGCTTGTTGGCATCTCTGTCCCCACCTCCACAAGAAACTGTGAAAGCACTGACAACAAACCACCTCTCTCCTTCCCTTCCAGCATCATGGATTTGTTTGGCTGGTGTTATCCAAATATGTTTTCATTCTGATTAAGTCTTTCTACAGAATTCCAAAGCCAATAAAACCTTGCCCTGTGGTGACACAGCCAATGAGAGAAGTCTTTAATGGAGCTGCTTCAGGGGAGCAGTGCTTGATTGAGGTGAAGATGGCAGATGATGGTGAATTTTGTTGTTCTTTTATAAGAAGACTCAGTTTTCATTCTCAGGACACAGGCCTTCATTAGCACATGTGTGAAAGCCCGTAATTTCTGGAGCATTTACAACAAATTAGGGATTAAATTCTTTGCATAGGACAATCCCCCTGCATTGTTAGAAGATGAGGATGTATTCCCCAGTGGGCAGATATTCAGAATATGTCCTACAACAACCGTGTCCTAGGAGCATGTCCATGTGTCCCAGGTGTGGGGAAGTTCAGTAGAGGGAACAAGACCATGGAATCATGGAATGGTTTGGGTTGGGAAGGACCATAAAGACCGTCTCGTTCCAGCCTCTCTGCTGTCTCGAAATCTGTGTCAAGTTCTATTCAAAATTAATTAATATTGCTTAAATTAGGTCATGGACTTCTTTAAATTGCTTCATGGGATTTTTAGCAGACACCTTAACTAATATAAATTAACAGTCAGTGCTGTTGTTATAAACCAGAGGTCAACATCCATTACATTTTGTTTTTCATTCTTCTCACTGTTCTTCTACTCAGAACTGATTTGTTTGCCAAAATTAAGACTAGCTATCTACTTTTAAACTATAAACAATAATACATATTGTGATGATAGAGGAGAGGAGAATGGCTGTTGCATTGACTGATTTTGTTAGTCAGTTTGTTAGACTTTCCCAGTTATCTGTTGGGAAAGTTGGTAAGTCTAATGAGCAATACAGAATACTTATTCTTGGTCTTGGGAGAGTTTACAGGCAGAATGAAAACAAGTTTCTGGGAGAAATAGAAATAAATCAGCAAAGTTGACAAATTGACACCATTTAGTTCACTTTTATTATATTTAAAAATGATTCTGCAAGCACAAAGCTGTCTAAAGACACCTCTATTAATGAAAAATTATACCCTAGAATTATTATTTATTATTGGAAAAGAAACTTCTTTTATGCTTTTGGTTGCAAGAAGAACTGTGGCCTAAGCATTTTTTGTGTGAGAATGTACTAGTTTTTGCATTAGACACATTTGTCAGATTCAGCCAGACAAAGCCTATGAAAGGATTTAATAAAAAAATCCTTTACAACAATCACGATTTAAAAGTCATCCTTTAGAAGATTAATATATATGTGACCTTCAGGGGAAAATGATACCACCCTAAAACAGCTAAGAGTTTCACCCTGCTATAGAAAAAGGAGTCAGAAAATCATGGGTTTGACATCATAAAATTTTGTGGGTTTGTCACTGTTTTAAACAGATGTCTGAAATGCAAAGCTGTTACCATACTGACAATAACCTGTTAACATGCAGTAAAGAGAGAAGATGTTAGAGATTTCTTGGGAATCTCTAAGGAAGGATGTACAGCTACTGCTGGCAGCAGTTTTGACTACATAGTCAAAACCTATAAAGAATGAAAGCTTAAATAAATACCAAGTTGAGAAGTTAATTAAAAAAAAAACCCAACACAACAACAAAACAGCAACAATAGAAAAAAACCCCTCTGAAGATTAGTTTGTATTCAGAGCAAAGTAATTCTGTTGCATGAGGCATTTAGTTCAAAACATTATTTGTTATTTTAAAAGACTTCTCTAAATGTCCTTGCCTTGTTTTCATTTATATTCCCATTTAGATTTGTCTTATGTTTAGACTCTCAATAGAATCCATTTATGCTCAGTGTATTTAGGACACAGGGTATGTAGTAATGACAAAAGAAAAAAACATAGTTCTTGACATCCTTAGGCCACAGAAAAAAAAAATCAGCTGAGGCAGAGAACCAAGAGGGATTAATAAAAAAAAAAAAGGAAGATATTTACAGTTATATATAACAGGAACTTCACCTTAAAGACTTTTCCTCAGAAGCAGTGTCAGTATGTGCAAAACCTCCATCACCACTCCAGAACACTCAAGGGACAATTTTTTTTTATTTTTTCCTTTCTCTTCCTCATTACTGACAAGTAGGACAGTAAAGTCTCCCTAAGTATGACATAGGCCAGACTTAAATTGCTCGCTGAATAAATGTTTCATTTTTTACAATGGAGATTAATACCACATTTGGGATATTGGCTCAGCTTTGAGATACTGTCACTCCATTGGAAACAATATCAAAATAAGGCAAGTCCTATTTTCAGCTATTGCCAAGTTTTCCCAACTCTCATTTATTTCCATCATGAAGAGAGGATACATGAAAGAGCAAATGGTTTCTGGTGAGGAATTTTTGGCTGAGCTCCATGGAGGCACAGGGACTGTGCCTTGTTTGGGCACAGCAGAGGCAGTTTTTCAAAGGTTGATCTTTCTACAAAGAACTGTGCATTTTGGTATGAATTTCTGCCCATAAAAGCAAGTAATTAATCAACAATATCAGCAGAGCATGTAGGTTTTGTGTACCAGACCTGACTGGCATCTGTTCTGCTTTGGGCCACTTCTTAAAAGGGATTGGGACAAGGAAAGATGATCATGGAGGAGCAGTGTAGTGGCTTTAGAAACACCCAGGTAAACCAAGATGTAAAAGTCCACCCTCAGTAAAGGCCAAGAAAGCACAATAAATGACAAGTTTTTAGGAGGTAAAGGAATAAGTAATGAATTAAGACATGATTAGGACACCATATAAATCCATGGTGTCCCCATATCTTGGCCATTATGTGATTTCCCCATTCAGAGCTGCTAAAATAGAAAGGGAAAAAGGGAATATCAAAGATAGGGAGCAGCTTCTCCAGGAGGGCTGACTACTTTGACTAGGATATTGATGGCTGAAAAAAAGAAAATCATATAAAATGTGATAAAAAGTCCATACAAATCATATGAAGGCAGATACTTGACATCTTGGTTTATAAAACCATGACAGGGTTTCATAGCATGAGGACAGAGAGTGGTTTTTGTTCATATTTTCAGAAATAGCAAATAACACGGAAGAAATTTTCTGTGATAATACCAGAAATACTCTCATGACAGAGCTCTGTACGTGGCTAGTCTGGAAAATAGTATAGAACATAAGCTTCCAGGTGCAAGGTAAGAAAAAATACCACAACCCAAGGATTTTAAAATAATGCTATTTTAGAACATTTCAGGAATCACCACTCTTCAAAATGTACAAAATTAAACAAGTTTTGAAGGTATATCAGTCAATAATGAAAAGGAACAACAGACTGAAAAAAAATTAAACCAAATTTTCATTTCATACAATTTTTAACTTTAAAGTATATGACAAAATTAATTAACAATTCGCTCTGAGAAAAGAGAAATGCTTAAAAAAAATTTAAAGGGTACAAAAATTATCCTTGTGTGAAATTTCAGTTTAATTTTAAAAGTGTCTGAAGTCTTTTAAGATGCATAAGAATATTCAATAATTACGTGTAAGGCAATTTATCAAAGTCATTTTCTTGCTGGAATGCAGGTTTTAATATGCAAATGTAAAGTAAAATCACTACTACAGCTGCATATAAATACTATAGCTCGCTTCCCTCAAGCTAATTTCTGTGTTGCCAATAGAGAAATAAGGGTGCTTTTTATTTAATACAGTTCATTTCATTATGGATAGTATTCAGCTATACACTCTAAAATGACAGTTTGATTTGGTTTCACTTGAATATTTTGAAGCTTTTTTGAACTATAAAGCTCCAGTATGCACCAGAACAATGTTTTAGCTTCATGTTAATATTCAATATTATGCTCACATATTGAATTAGTCGAGGAGCTGCAACTCCCATAGTAAAGATGCTTGGTATGAAATGTACAGCTTAGCACAGATTTTATGCTCTCAAACAGAGGTGCTGTGGCTTTGTTTGGCAATTCTTCTATTTACAATATGTACTTTAAAATGACACGTCAAAGGCAATTCTGCTGGAGCACCTTTAGTAGAAGAAACTGCTGTATCTCTTTTGAAAGTATGAAAACCATTACTATTGGAAAAGAATGCATTAAGAGAGCCTGAAATTCGGTGCTGAAATGGAACTTTTCACTTCTGAGCTAAACTCTGGTGAAAAGAAATGTTCAGTTTGGGTCAGATGGACTTAGATTCAGTCTTCAAAATAGTGAATAATAATTCAAAACGCTGCTGTTGCACAAGTCTGTTGTATACCACAGAATAGGGGCTGAGCTTTTACTAATTCCAGAGAGCAGCCTGCTTCTGGTGGAATTCCCCTGCAAGCTTAATTCAGTGCAGGCTGTGCTTCCAGAAACCCTTCACAGAGATGCTGTCTTGCAGTAACAGGAGTGTGCTTGTTTTTCTATTTGCAGGAAAGTGAAAAAAAAACCCCAAACCAAAACCAAAACCAAAACCAAAACCAAAATAACCAACTCTGGGGCAATTAATTAATGAGAAAAAAACCCATAAGAACTATGTAAGGCATGTTTAGTAAGTGAGAGGAAGTGAAAATTTGGGTTGTTGGGGGGTTTTTTATTTGTTTTCCATTGCTTCATGGGTTTTTAGAGGAAGAACAGAGGTAGACAAGAGAAAGGTATTTGTGATACTAAGTCTATATTTAATTGGAAATAAGTTGTTAAAATGATATAATTAATCCACTTCCTAGTCACTGTTTAAATACTTTAGAAATCAAATTTAAAGGGAAGAGCAGTGAGGGCTCCATTTTGTGGCTTTTACTGCATTTCTCACAGCAAATGAGGATGTGGAAGGGGACAGGATGTGGCCCACTTCCAAAGCAAGGTTTTGGATTAAGATGTCCAGGTGAGTCAGTAACTCCAAAGAGCTGCCTCCATCCTTCCTTTCAGCAGTTCTCTGAGGTTTCCAGGCATTCCTAAAACATGGAAGCCCCTCTGAAGGGCTCTGCAGAATTAATCCTCACAATCGCCCATCACCCTTATCAGTATTTCTTTTTCACTTTTACAAGTTCTAGTTGGAGACCCTTCCAGAGTTCCTCTCATCTGTGCCAAGGCTTGACTGCAGTTAATCAAGACAAGCTTCCTGGGGGGAAGTTGCTTTCAAACTATCAACTCCAAACCCCTTCCCACATCAGAGCCTTCAGCTCTCATGTCAGACCTAAGTCATCCGCTCATTGCTGAGCTCAAAGTTGTCTGCTGAGATATTTTGTGCCAGAACCTAATTCTGATCTGGTTGTCAACATCTGTGTGATCCTCAAGGTGCCACGGACAGTGGAGGTCACCATCCTCCCTCAGAACCTGAAAAACCACCTGTTTTTAATTCTTGGATGTAACTCTTAACTGGAAAGAAGAAAAAAAAATAATAAAAGAAAAAAAAGTCTGAATAAAGAGAAACAAAAGTTTGGCCATGGTAGCACTATCTCAGAACATCGGTGTTCTTCTAAAGGTATCATCAAATTCTCTTCATTCTTTTTCAGTGAGCAGCCAATTCCTGTCTTCTGGAGCCTGCTTTCTGCAGGGAGGACAATGGAAAGTACCTTTCCCTGCCTTTCTCCTCCAAAACACTTCCACAAAGACTACAAAATCAAGTCATTCAGGGTAAGAGGTTTTGTGGGGGCTGATTTTGAGCTATGAACCCACAGCTGTTAAGTCTTTGCTCAGGACCCTCAATCTGAGTCTCTCACAGCTCATGAATTCCTCATTTCTCTAGAAAAAGAGGTGCACAGGGTTGTGCATAGGGGACTCTGATTTCAAACCATTGCCTCTTGCTCAGATGCAATTTCTGGTCCACTATGGCCAGACAAGAGCAGTGCTTCTCAAATCCATCTATTCTTGTCTATGATTGTCTTCAAGAAGATAAGCAGTTGCACCACATATAGATACAGAAAGACGATGAAGATGATCTTTGAGGACTTGATTTTTGAGCAGTCCTGAGAACCAGAGAGGTGCCGTCTGGGACTGGAAGTTGGTTCATGTTATCCCAAAGAAGGAGGACCCCAGAAACTACAGGCCTGTCCGTCTCACTTAAGCTCATCTGTTTAAATCAGGATTTAAACATTTAACAGAACAATAAGAAGAAAATAAAAACCCCCAAGCAAGCAAAAAGAATAAAGAAGCTGTAAGGGATGCAGGACATCTTTCATGAACCTTTTGCTAGTACTAATCGTTACTGAAAAGAGAAATTCTAAATTTTTATTTCTTTCTAATTATTTATTTCTGGGCTAGTTTTAACTTGCATTCACATTACCCCATGGCCATGCAGACACTTCTGCTGAAACAAGAAGGGGATAAAAAGGTCATGAGAGCAAGTGGCAGCAGCTAAAAGGTGTCAGGAACTGTTTCTCTTGGGTTTCAGTCCTCCTGTATAATGTAAATGAAATTAGCCTTAATAGAGTGCTGCTAGGCAGAAAAAATTCCTCTCAGAAGTATTTATACAAATTCTGAATGATTTGGTTTCCCCTATGGCTGTTTTAATATTTAACTTTAGTCAAATGTTTTTAAAATACTTCTGTTTCACTAAACTGATGTAAATACTGATTCAATTACAAAGCCGCTGACCTCTTCATATCTTATTTTAGGTATCCTTTATTTTAAAAGTCTTTAATCTGTAAACTAGTTTATATAGTTATAAATGATTCCTATTAATTTTCTTTTCCCTTGTGTGTGGAATAGGAAGAACATATAATTTATGAAGAACTTAGGCAATTTCAAGACCTCCCCATTGCCACAATTCTTTATTGATTGAAGACTCTTACTAAATAGTTATT
Source organism: Edolisoma coerulescens (assembly GCA_013397115.1). Lineage (NCBI taxonomy): Eukaryota > Metazoa > Chordata > Aves > Passeriformes > Campephagidae > Edolisoma > Edolisoma coerulescens. Next base: position 18,626 of record VWZW01004510.1, read on the forward strand.
GAGGTAATTGCTTATAAAACACAATTCCATTGTGTGCAGTTCAGTGTCAGTAATGCTTCAGTTCTTTTTGCTAGTTTGTTTCTTTGTTTTATTTTTTTTTTCTGTTGCAATTCATGTCTAAGTTGTAGAAGCTGAAGATATAACCAGATTAACATCTACATTACCTCTACAGTTCTGTCATATATCCATACAAATCAGCAAATAAAAATTAATCCTTTAGTTGTGTTGGGAATTAGTGAACAGAGTTATTTCTATCCATGGTAAATAAATCTCTACTGATAAGTGAGATCTAAAAAAACAGGCATTAAATGGAGACATGATATGGAGCATTATTGCAGTTTCTACTTCTCATGGATATGTGTAGCACGGGCAGCATTGGGAGAGCAAATGATGCTTTGAACTGTGCAAATACATTAAAGAATAATCAAAATCAACTGACTCCTATGCTTAATTCCCTTCAGCAAGGAGAACTCAAAATAGGTAAAAGAGGCAGGAATATATTTTCTGTATACTCACACACAAGCTCAGAATGTGTATATATAACAGAGAGGTTTAGGCTAAATTTTATGGTCAGTTAATTACTTTTAACTGGATTAATATTGAAGATTTTGATTCCTCATAGCTCTTTCAATATAGAATTGAACATATAATTTCATAAGTTAAGAATTCACCATTACTATTTATTCCATCATATAACCTAAATGGTTAATTTCAACTGTAATAAATTAAAGCTATATTTAATTTTGGATTTTGAGCATGTGTTACTCTTGCAACAAATGAATCATTTCTCAATTAATTTTTAATAGAACAGATAATAATATTATGTGATTATGCTTTCTTAGTAATAAATTCCATCTTAAAAGGCAATTTGCCATTTTAGATTTTCTTCATTGGGATATGCTTGACAGTTTGAATTGTCTACAAGCGCCATCAAAAGTTGTAAAACTGATTAAAATTTCTGGTGTCTTCATCTTTCTGATTTCTTAATGCAATTTGCTTTTCTTCATTTTTATATGATAATGATTTGTTACAAGTGTAATGAAGCAGAATGTCCATTGCACTCTATTTAATTCGTATTATTTGTTTTGTTGAATTTCGCATGGGTAACTTTATTTTAACAGAAAGAAATATGAAAAGCAAGCCATAGCCACTTTATCTTTCTGTAGAAAATACCACAGCCCTGGAATACAGATTTTGTGAAACTGGATGCTCCAAAATAGAAATATAATTACCATATTCTGGGGTAAAATTCAGAAAATTTTGTATACCAAAAAAATAGGTTAATTTTTATTTTCACTTAATTCCAGAAGTACAAGGAACTGCAGCCTAAATTTTACGGTCTCCACCTGAGATTGTCTCCCATAACACATGTTAACCCATTGCTGATACCATTACTACTGAAGAAAACAGGTGTAGCTGACCATTAATGCAAAAAGGAAGATGAGCAGCAACATGATACTGAGGAAACTTTATTTTCAGGTTTTCTACCATTGCCATTTTAAAGTTCTTCAGTAAATCCCACAGAGATTCAAGGGCAGGATGTTCTGTCCTTTCACCAGAATAATTTATTCGTAGTTGGTACATCAAATATTCCTGCGTGCAAAGATCTAAATGGGCTGTTGTGTGCTTTAAGAGTCCTTTTATTTTAATCTGTTGTGGTTCCTCCCATCATCATCCAATCACTTTGCCACAGCTATTCTTTAATAACCATTCCCTGCCTTGTTGAAACTATTTAAAGAAATATAGACAAGCAACAACAACAAAAAAAACTTACAGAAAACATACCACAAAGATTGTCTAGAGTTAAAGAAAAATTATTGCATAAGGTTAGAGTGTCCTTCAATATCCCACAATATCCATTAACAATTGAGCATGAAAGAAAGTCCATGGAATAATCGGATTTTTTTTTCTAATGTTACCTTTTTTTGCTTTTTAGACTGTCATTGTTCATTAATCTATGACAATAAGATCAACAGCAGGTCAAATGCCTTTTGGTTTGTGGGAATTTTTTTTTTTTCTTGACAATTTTTGGTACTGCAAATAAAAGTTAGCCTTTCTTTTCTTAGGTCAATAGTAATCAATGGTTAATTCAAAATTTATGATCATCTCAGTAGGGGTTTTTTTATGTTGGTAGAATTGAAAGCAAAATGTAATTTGAGAAAGGGAAAGTTGTGATGTTTGTTTGCTTGAAGGTTTTGAAAGTGCCCAAAGCATGATCTTCCCTTTTTCTTTTGTTCAAATGCCCTGAAAGTTTCTGCATTGAGCCATCACTCACATTGATTGCGGGTTTTTTCAGTGGGACTCGGTGCCACCTGAGATCTGCTGGGGGCAAGAGGGTGAGGAGGCCTGGAAGGAGCACAGAATATATTTCCTAGTCCAATTTGCCAACAATACTTTACCCCAGGTAAGAGAAAATCTACAAACCTGCACTCAGTAATGAGAAAATCCAGAGTGCCCATAAAATGGTTGGCTGCAAATTCAAGTTTCACTGAAAGGATTCACAAAATAAAGTGATTCAAGGTAGCTGGACAAAATACATGGAACCAGGAAGAAATATTTTATTTCCCTAGTGCACACTTGAAAGATGAGAGAAATTTAAAATATTGTGCTGAATATTTCCCAAGCAGACCTTAGGTTTCCGTTTATTTGGTTTTATCCTTTTCATACATCTGTTTTTTGCCATTTTTCTTCACTACATTGGCTTATGGAAGAGCTCGGGGTTCTGCTGTGCTAAAGCAAAGTCCAGAGGTAGAAAGAGCCCTGCACTGCACAGGGTTGAATAATTCCTGCCCCAGAGTGCTCCCAGAGGAAGACTGAGGTGTGCAGTAGGAAGGAAAGTAGCAGAAGTTACTTTGGTGTGGTGGAGACAGAGTTGAGACGGTGATAATGGTGATAAAACTGAGAAAGGGAAGCAGAATTCTTGCTTTTCAATGCTTTTATGCTGAACTTTCTATATGAGTAGTTGGCATGACAGTGTCTAACCATACCAACAGCACTTCAAGCTCTTTGTCTGAAAATCAGAACCTGAAATGTGCTGCTGGATGAATTCAGTGCAAGGAACTGTCCTTTTGCTTTTCTTATAAGCAGATAGCTCAGCTGTCTGATAAAAATACTGACAATGATATGTTTAAAGCAGATTGAAAATTGCTTGATGAATGTGATAAAGTTTTCTTGGAATGCTTGTGAATAAACTAATTTGCTTGAGTACTCCTGTAAAACAGCTCTAAGGAGAAAACAACCACAGAACGACTATTTTATTGATTTAGAAATCTGTGAAAATTCTTACTGGAACAAAACTATATTGTTTTTATATTTTGCTTGCCTGCAGGTTTACCTAGGCAGTTTGTCTCTAAAACTGATTTCTGGCATATTCAATTTTTAAAAGTACTTGCTTGTTTTGGTGTTTGTCTTTTGTGTAAATTTAATTTGACTTGTTTCCGTAGACAGTATCTCTCAAAATCCAGTTTTGATTTTTTTTTAAATTTTTATTTTTTAATATGACAACAGATTCAGTGGCTCACATAGCCTAGTCCAGGTTTTAAATTAATGTAATCAAATATAAAGGTGGAAAACATAATTTTCTTGTTATATTGCAGTTAATATCTTCCTGCCTGATAAATTATTATCTTGTTTTCCCTAAAACAAAAAATGTCTCTGCTGTCTGCAGTACATGTGACCTATCACCAAAAGCATAACCAGAGCACATGCCCTTTGTGCCTCCAAGGACCATTTTTTCTTTTTTGTTAGTGAGCACTATGAAAATACTGCTAATTATTGCTGACCTAGTCTGTGACACCGTGAATTCAATCACACAGTTTGAAGCACAAACTGAGCAACAAGCTAATCCCTTGCTGTATCATTATCCATCTCTCACCCTCCTCCTCGGGACACTGGGGGAGAGGATTAAAGCCATGACACATTTGGAAGGGATTGAAATGACCTCTGAACCTTGTAGTTAATCTCTGATGTCTGAGGAGCAATGGAAAACCTCTCATAATTGGGATTTTTTAGCTGATTTCATTTGTGTTAACACACTATATACACCATCCTCTGCTCTTTCACTAGGAAGAAAAAGGTTGATGAGGAAAAAGAGACAAGAGAAGACAGTATTATAAAACCAAAGGGGCAAATAATTGTGACTTTGGTTGCCCAGGCAAGTAGTGGGTGTCATCAATAGTAAATGCTGCTAATCATTAATTTTCTTTGTCAGAAGACTATATATTGGATTTTTCACTGGTCTTTCCACAGCTATTGTGTAAACAATACAAAGCACTCTTGCTTTTTTACCCCCTGGTTTTAAAAGAGATCTGCTAATTAGATAATTTGTGTCATTAGGGCAAGTCTGGGGATTTTTCTTTCCTTCAGGAAAAAAGCCACAGTTCTTTTGCAATCTCTGCATCCTTGGAGACTGTTGAAAAGGTTATTCCTTATCAATTTAGCAGCTTTTCAAATGCTTATAGCAGGGATTGGGTTTTTTTTTTAAAAAATGCCATTCAATTCTAATCTTCTTCTGTCTTCACGCTATTGCAAAACGACCTGTAATAGCATTGATTAGGAACCCCTGCATGAAAATATAAAGCCTACTTTGTTCTTCTTTGAAATGTATTTTGAGCCCATGTGAGCCCTGGCACATATTTGGTAGCATTCTTTCTGATCAGACTGCTTAATTTCAGTAGGGGCACATAAAAGAAACTCCAAACTTGTATTTTACTTATTGCACTTTAATACACAAAATTTTTGCAGTTCACTTTTCTCATTTTGACTAATTTTGCCCTAAGATGGGGGACTAACCTCTTGTTGCTTCCTCTCTCCTTCTTTACTTCAGCAATTGCATGCAATGTCTTCACCAATTATCTACTCATCTAAAAACCTCACAACTTTAGTAAGAACAGGAAATCTTAATCAAATGCTTAATCCAGATTGCCTAGCACAGTGTCTAGCAAATTCATATCAATGTTCTGCTTCTTTTTGCATGAAATAGGAATACAGTACAGCAAGGGCTTGATGGAACCTCCTGAAGCTACCAGTGCTACTAGCACCATGAGCCTTTATTAAAAAAATAACAACCCTATAAATTAAAAGAATAAAAATATTGATTATATTCAAAGTAAAGTTTTTTTCCCCAGAAATATTCTCCCCCACTATCTCATTCCTCTGCAGCTGTTTGTGTATTCTCCAGCATTACTCTTGGTTCAAAACCGGGGCTTATTGACTTTATGGTAACAAATTAAACGACTGCCCTTCTGTGTTATACAGCCACAAAAAGGAAAATCAATTCTCCCTCACACTTCATAATACACCTTCACACTCCTTAGGAGATTTCAGTGTGAACAAGTCTTTTAGCCCCTTGAAATATGTTCTTGGACAGTTTGTGCTTCCCTAAGAATATCTGTTTATTTTTTATAGTGATTATTTCAGATCCCATCACGGGGTTCTTCTTAGGCAAATATATTAAGAGAGCATTAAAGCACTGTCTCATCTCAAGGCTGTTATTGAACACAGGGTTCTAATAGTCAAACCTCCCCAGTTACAGCAAAAGTAGATAAAATGGTCAGCTCTTCCATTTAAGAAATTAATGTTTTGAAAAAATATGAGTTAAAGTGGCATCCACATTCTCGTTTTGGATTTTTTTACAGCTTGATCATTCACTTATATTGCTTTTTGATTGATCTGTTATTTACAGGCAGCTGAAATATGTTTTCAGGTCTTTTGCATAGGTTTAATCTTTTGATGGAAATTGTATGTTTGAAACTAACAATCACTGCTCTTTCAAGAACAGCTACAACCCTTTTAGCTCTAAATAAATTTTGTCATTATTTTAATTTATAACAAATTTAAGTGGGTTTTGCATGAAGACACTCTACTGAAATTAATGTGTATAATAAGATATTCTCTAGAAGCACAATTTAAATATGTTCATTCAATATATTAGACAAAAATGCATTTAAAAATTCCATTACTCTCCCTTACAAATAAAGACATCAATAAAAATACAATGAATATAAGTATGCATGATGCTGGAAAAATTTCACAAAAAAGAAAAATCTGATAATGAAGGTAGATTTTCTTCCTAAACCAGATGAAGTTGCAGCTCCTTGATCTTATAAATAACTAATAAATAAACAATTGCATTTGAAATTTTCCACATCAGCTACACAATCTGAAAATAATTACCTATTCTCTTCTGGGCTTGGCTAGAATTGGAATGCATATTATATTAATTTGTTTTCTTCCATTTTATTATATCTTCTATAACTCTGGTGTTCAGTAAAATTACTATTCACTTCCTGTGGAAAGAGTAAAGGTTGATTTATTTTCCTCTTACTTATTGATAAATAGCTTTTTTTTTTTTTTTTTAATGCAGCTACCTCCTCCATGGTGGAATCTGAGCAGAGACATTTATAACGCCAAACACTTAACACCAGGCCTAGCACAGAGCTGACATAAGGGGTTTCCTAAATATTTTTCTGATAGTGACATTCCTGCAATGATATTTATACTCTTTTCACAATCAAAAATGAAGAGGAGGAGAGGAGAGGAGAGGAGAGGAGAATGAGACCTTCTTGGCAATTGATTAGGGCACTTACCTAAGGCATGTGGCATCAGATAATTTCTACCCCAAAAGGCATTAAACAGTGGGNTTATTTGGAATATTTATTTTTTCTGCTGTCACAACTTTTGCTGTTTACTTATTCTTTACCTTGGGAAACTGAAGAAAAATGTTTCATCATGGGCAGCTTTTAGAGCGTCTTTTAAACCAAGTGGTGATTTGAAGACTCTTCAGTCCAAGTGAACTGTGTTTTTTGCAACTGTGGTACATGGTGGTACCACCTATTTGTATGAATTAATGTTTACTTTCTATACAACCAGCATAGAGAGGTGAAATCTAATTATCTCAGTTGCCTTCAATCGCTCTGTCTCCCTTAAGCCCATAAAGCTCCTCACTACACCTTGTACAAATAACATGAATATTTTTTGTCACATTCAGTGGGGAACAGGAGTACCTATTTCTCTGTAGAAACCAGTCATTCTGTAGACTCTTAAGATTTTCTCCAAGCTATTTACAACATATAAACAAAAATACAAAAAATTACAATATTAAATTCTAGCGTGTTAAGGTTTTTTTGCTTTCTTATCTGTGTCACCCTTAGCATTAAAATCCTGGGTAATATCGGTATTTGCAGGTTTATTGCAAATGGTGAAGAAGAGTTGTACACAAGCCCTTTATGTTCTCTCTGTTCTTCTTAACTCTTTTTCTCTTGTTTGCTTTTCCCTGTGCCCTTTACTAACACTGACAATAAAAGGAGGCAGAGCCTTGTGACTAGTTTTTGCAATCCAACACAGTTCAATCATGGGATTTGTTGCGTACCTGAGCTAGCCTGGGACTTCAAACAAGCAAACAATTCTAAGTTCTTATTCACCGCACTTGAGCAAGGTGAGATTTTCTTTAATTAGATAGAAGTGAGCATGGATGGTAAAATATTGTTTGATTTATACAGACTTAACAGATGAGGTGCGCTCAGTGTGTCACTAAATGTTTTTTTTATCTGAGGCCAAGGATTTTTTACCTTTATTGCTTAATCCCTATCAGCTCCAGAGATGAGCACTGAAGAAATGTGATACAGTAAATGAACTACGGTAGATGAGATACAGGCCAACTTGCAATTTTTATAATTCTGTTGGCTACTAAAACTTGAAAGGTGGACCCTGACTTTTCTTCCCTTGGATAATATCCAGGCAGCATCTCAGTACAAATTCTGCCATAACACATGATTACATAATGCTGAACTGATGGAGAAATTTTACTGTGTTTAACAGGGAACAATTTCACCAGGTAAAACTTATTCTGAACAGCTTAGAGGCTTTTTGAAATTGCTTAGTGAATTGTGTTACAATTTGCATGTCTATTTGCCACTCATGTTTAGAATCCTATATTAAAAAAAAAAAAGTCAGACTTTACCTTCTGCCCCATGAAAATAAAAATGCAGTCTTTTTTAGAAATATTTTCACCAAATCCTGTTGTTCAAGCTTCAGATAATTTATTGTTTGTGATTACTGTTTATGAATAACAATTCCTGTCCAGGTGATTGAGGACTGAGCCAGGATTGAGTGATGACTGAGGGATTGCTTGTAGAAAATTCTCCTCTACAAGTCCATGTCAACTTTCCAAAACAAAAGCATGTATTTATTCATTTTTTCTTCATACTCTAAATCAAAACTAATCCCTGAAATGCCAAGTTTGTCTTTTTCCTTTCATTCTGCCTCCTCCTCAAGCCTCTTTTAATTGTTCTACATATCTATTCTTTTAAAAAAAAAAAAATCTTGATACACCTTAAATGCTAGGAGATAAAAGACTCTAAATTATAGCCAAGTATAGAAAACTCACTTCAGGAAAACATACAAAATGAGTAAGGGAAAAGGGTGTAAATTAAGGAACATTAAGTGCTCTGCAAATTTCAGGTGAGACTGAAGACCTGTGAAATGAAGGAGTGTCTGTGCTGATGTTCCTGACCCCTGTTCTATGGGATAAAGAGGAATAACTCAGCAGCTTATTCACTGCTGGTGTAGAGGCAGCTCTGTGTGCCCTGTCTGCTGCTGGGGGTAAAAGGGCAGCCTCAGATTCTGCACTCATGGGCTAGAATTCTGCTTACTGAAGGTAATTTCTTTGTAGGACTGGGTGTTTCTAAATTACCATTCAGATTCTCTTATGTAGTTATCTCACCAGCTTTGATGGCAATATTAGGAAGGTTTTTTTAAACAGAAATGGAAAATAACTCAAAGGTAGTATCTTTAAATAAAGTTTAGACACTTGGGTCTGGGTTTCCAACATTTCACTTCTTTATTTCTGAAAATATATATATTTACATTGCAGCTTATACAGGCATTTTAGTCTGAAGTGATCCAACGCTGCAATTGAATTTTTAAACTCCACTAATTGAGCTTTGGATTCAGTAGCCAGATCTGATAAACTCTGATAAACTCAACAGCATAAAAAAGAAGATCAATTCTAATGAAATAAAAATTTAAGTCTTTGATTAGGAATTGGAATCGAGTTTTTAAAATTCGGAAAAACCCCAAACCAACAACACAGGTTTATGCTTTTCACAGCACATGGTTTCTAAGCTATCCTTTAAAATCATTTAAAAGTCTCAAATGGTCATTGGGACTTGAAGGGGATTGCAAAGGCCACTAGTTTCTTCCTACATGAAAGGCTTTATTGAACAATACTTCCTTGGTTGAGGGAAAGTATAAAAGTTATATGTAATTTTGTTATTGCTATTTATTTTACAAGAAATACACACCTGATACTTGTAACTTTTAGTATTACTTTCAATTAATAGGTGGACACATCTCAACAGTGGGGTGAAAAATTAAAGAAGTTTTCTTTCCAGCAGCTGACAAAGGAACTGTTTTTTATTCATATTTCAACAGTTTCAGGTGAGGTAATATTGCATTGGGACTCATATGATTAATTTATTAGAACAATATATTTGAGATGCAAACTATGGAAGGCAAAATAAATGTTTTCTCTTTTTTCTCTTTTTACTTTATTTTACCTAAATCACTTGGGTTTTTTAACTAAATTTATTAATTAAATGAAAATTCAATAAATAATAAAATCCTGCTGTTAAACAGTCCACCAGTTTCTGTGAAGACCTACTAGAAACCAATACCTTCTATTTTCTTTGTGAGATTTGGAGGAACCTAACAAAGCCTGCACTGTATTTAAAAATATACAATTACCTTCTGTGTTTTGGTCTCGTTGTTTCTTGGTTTTGGTTTGGGGATTTTGTGGTGTCTTTATTTTTTAATATTAAACTCTTTAAAGAAATATATTTGAAAAAGTCTCTAAACATTCAATATCAGTAGAAAATCAATTTGTATGGATGTAGAGTTAATTGAATATTCTACCCTACTTTGCTTTAATAAGTATTTTTCTGGTAATACATCAAGGAATATATAACGCACTTTTCAGCTCAGCATGGATTTTCAACTTAATGACTTTCCTCTGGTTACGAGACTGCCTACTTCAAAATGATTTGTTTAGAAATACAGTAATTCCTTGGGTTTAGCTCACTTTTGAATTACTATGGGGGTCCAAAGCACTATGAGATGCTTCAATTAAATATGTAAGATGGGACTGAATGCTCCTCATGCTGTTTCCAGGTCATTCAGACACACTCACCATGTGAGGCTTTTTATTCAGGCTGTTTTCACAACAGAAACGTAACAACTGCTTTTTCTTGAACAACAACTTTCATATTTAGATAATCTTCTGCAGAAGCTCATGTGGAATGAGACAGGAGGAGGAGTCTGCAGAGCACATCTGACTCCTGACCAAGCACAAAGTGCTGGGGCTCAGGTCAACGCCAATGAAAATCTAAATGGCATCCACTTGAAAAAATTACAGCACTCCTTATTCAATCAATTTCTGAGATATAAAGCTTCAATGGATAAAGCCTCAAATGGATCTTGTCACCTCTTTAAAATGAGTACAGGGATGCAAAGGAGAGTTTGTGCGCCAGTTCTGTGTTCCTCATCTGTATTTGAGCTTCCATTGGGTGCTACCAGGAGATCTGTCCATTCTTCTGGCAGCTTGGCAAACTGGGGTTTATGAGATGTTAAATGTGCTGCAGCAGTCCCTGGACGAGCTCAAAAGAGACTGGGATTCCATTAAGTCTGTGTGCATTTACAGGGGGGATGCAATTCTGCATCCAGCTATCAGTGGAACTTCAAATATAAGATTGTCTCAGTATGACTGAACTTTGCTTTCTGTACCTTTATCTTTTAAAAAACTTTGAATGTTGTGCTTCCTGGCAAAGAAAGCAGGAGAACTACCTTTGGTATAGAAAGGACAGTATAATTAGTTCCACTTAGTCCAGTTTTAGTGTTAATTCAGACGTGGAACATGTAGCTAAGTCTGACTTGTTTATTTAAACATCTACAAAAAAAGCAATGTCCTTACCTTGACCTCACCCAGGTAGGAAGTATTTGCAGACCCCAACCAGTTCTGCAGTGAGGAGCCACTCCTGCTACACACAGAATTCCCTGAGGAGGGGGTCGGAAGAGCACTGTAAATTTTATGGGATTATCCACCTACAGGAGGAGGCATCGCTAAACACTTGGAGCTTTCTTGCTGAAAGTACTCAGTGCATGCAGTGACCATGATGTATCAACTGCTGACATGAGATTTTAGTCAGAACAGTTGTAATTAATACCAGGTTCCTGATGCATTTAAGAGCTCTGCTTTTATAAGTACATACCTAAGAGGTAATTTGAGAATTTGTGTTGAAGGTTTTCTTCAGTTTGTCTTTAGCCTCCTTTTTTTAATCATCCTTTAAATAGTTATCAGCTTTTATTTTCTCGTAGTTGTAGCTATCTTTTTTTTCTTGCTAGCTTTCTTACTATATATTTAAAAAGTGAGATGATTAAACCACAGGTTGCTTTCCTGTGGATAGCAGCAGGAGCAATCCTGCATCATCATTACGTGTGGATTCCCTTTGTATGTGCTTAAAGCTTCCTCTGGCACTATTGTCATGCATTTCATAGACTGATCCAGCCTTCCATGTTTGCCAAAAACGAGGCAATTAAAACCTTCTTATGAACAACTGGGATAAGCTTGCAGAGTCTGGAGCATTTGTGGCCTAGAAACCAGGGAGATGAGTTATTAATGAAATGAATCATTAGATAATAGTCTCACATGAATTTTAAATGGAGTTTTCTAAAGTTCTCATGGGTATTAGGATGTGAAGTGACTTGTATTGACTTATAAAGAAAAATGCGAGGTGCATTAGCAGAGAATTAGCTTAATAACAGAATTAATTTTCTAAATACACCTCTCCAGAGTTAGTTTGCAATACCATTCTAGTCTAATTTCTGTTCCCGCAGTTGATGTTACTCTACAGAGCTGACACTCCTACCCTGATGACACTCTTATCATCCAATTGCAGCCTGAGTAGTGGTGCTGCAATTCACCAAAGTAAATTTTCCCTCAGCTTTTAAGTGGGGACCAAGCATTGCTCATCATAGTTCAATTACAGCAATTACTGAAACAAGTGGGCTGACTGCTGAGGCTTCTGATTTCACCTTCACATAGGCAAAGTCTTTCAGTCTCGAACACAAATGAAAAGAGTCAGGATCTGGCCCAGAGGATCCACCCTCAGGAGAAAAATAACCAGGATTTTACTCTTGTGTAAAATTCATCTTCACTTCCCTTGTCTGGCAGGTAGCACTGCTGTTTGTAGGTAAAATTCATATTTCATATGATTTAACAATTTCAGAATGCTACAGATAACAAACTTCAACACTTGAGGCAAGTTTATTAGTAATACGTCAAAATTTACTTGATAGTGTTAAAGAACTGTACTACAGAGATTCTTTAGAGGAAGCAAGACTAAAATGTGTCCTTTCTCTATTCTGAAAACTAAGGTGCTTTTTTTGGTAGCATAAATGTCTTTCAATTCCACTGAATTTTGACATCATATTGCACAGAATTTCCCTGGAACATTTTTCCTACTCCTTTCTAAGAGTGTGCATGTAGCATAGTACTGTATAATGAACAAAATTTTCTAAAAGAAAATGTCCAAGCTCTGATTTTCTTTTCTGTTCAATTCAACTTCTTCTCAGAGGACTCAATCTTTTGAGGCAAAGTATTGTTCTCTATGGCTGATAAGGCAGTGCATATTAACTGAATAAACCTATAAAGTCTTTATCTGGAGAACTGTGTTGTTCTAACCTGTAGATGCTCCTTTGTGTTTCGGTTTCCTAACTCAGCTTTGGTTTCTAAAGTGTCTTTCATAATAGAGATGAATGATTGACTTTAAAAGGCTAAGTGAATGATTTGCTGATGGAAAAATTTATTTTGATGATTTATGGAATATCATTGGATTTTATATTTAAGCTGCATTTTAGGAGAATAAATGCAGTTTGTGATCACAGGTAATTACAGAAACCAGCAGAACATCGGAAACTGCCTTTTGCCCTCTCAGCTCTGAGAATCAAAATTTCCAACTCAAGGCAATGTACAAAAAATGGTTTTGCTGATGAATTTGAACAGAACAAGAGCAGAGTCCTGCAGCCAGTTAGGTTAATAAGAAAAAATGTTATTACCTTTTTCCCCAAGGATGCCATTAATTTACCACAGGCAAGCTATCATTAGTGCTGTGTGAAATGAATAATTCTCCCTCAGGAGCTGCTCCCAAATGAGGCGAGGGGTTTTCCATGAGTGTTCACAAGCCTGTGTGAATCATAGGTTAGACTTTCACTGCAAGTGCTAGGAAAAAGCTGCATGTGGATTGCTGCTTTCGCTTCCAGTGCTGTGACCTTTAAAACACTTCAGAATTAAACCTCCAAGACTAACTTGAAAGAAAGAAACAAGCACATTTATATCTCCAAAAATGCTTGCTCTGTCTTGCTCAGCTCTTGCTTGCACTTGTGTAACACTACCAGCAGACCCTATGTCTCTCATGATCCTAACGAAGTTGAGAACACCACATTTTTTTTGTTTGAAAAAAACCCAAACAAACAAAAACCCCCCAAAACCACAACTGAATTTTCTCCACTTTTCCACTTTATTTTTTTTCTTAGTCCAAAAACTAAGCTTCTGTTTTTTCAGCTTTATAACACTGCTGCTTTTCCACATATTGTCTATGAAATACATGCATACATGTAAAACTGATTTGTTTAAAGATTCATCACAATAGAAATCCAAGGGCTGCAATTATTAGACTAATGCCTCTGGAGAAAACCAGAAAGGATTCAAGATATTTATTTGCAGAGGAAGGCCAAAAAAATCCAACACTAATTGCCATACCCCAAATTTCTTTAAAAGAAAAAAAGAAAAAGAAGAAAAAAACCCTAAGTTGCATAATTCAGCTTGCGTATCAGCAGCAAATAGTTGGAGGAGAAGAAGAAAGGAGAAAAGGAGCCTGTGGTCTAAAATGAGATCAATTGCCTGAAAAAAACTATGATTTGTTCTTTACCTATTGTAAACAATGTGGTTTGTTGAAATTAAGCTGGTAAATATATGGCCATTTATTGGCAAAGTGGTTGAGGGAGAAAAAGAAATCTGAAAGAACCATTTATTTTTTGGGTGGGAGCTGCTTTTTGGTGTGGGGTTTGTTGTTTGGTTGGTTTGGGGTTTTTTGGGGGGGGAGTGTTGTTTGTTTTTTTCTTGGTATTTTCTCTGTTGAGATGGTTTTGCAGTGTTCTGTTTTATTCTGCCTGCAGGCGATGCCAAGGGCCTGCCATAATCATCTGGGGGCGGGGTGTCAGATGTCAGCAAGAATGACCTGGCCTTCCCCTGATACTTTTCTGTGTCACTTAGCAGTAAAAATAGCCACTGTGCTCTCGGTCTCCAAATTGTCTGACACTGATTTTTAGGTACAGATTGACAAAAAGTACATCACAGTATTTGAAGACTTTCAGTAGCCCTGATGCTGCGTTCCCAACCCATAATTCTGCATTGGGTCTAGCCCTATTAATGCCTTTTAGGGTTTCAGTGTGTGTAGATGACACTGTTAACCAACTATTAAGAAAAACCTACGTTACATCCAACTCTTCTTGAAAGAACAAGAGTAACACTTTCAGTGAGAAACTGCCAACATCAGAACAATTGGGGAAATAAAGGAAAACATACCTAGAGGAAGTGGGAATATTGCCAGTGGTTTCTGTAGAGCCAGGACATACCTCTGATCATCATAAATAGTTTAGGCATTCTTTAATTCCTGAATATGTTGAAGACAGCAATACTTCCTGAAAAGCTTAGTGATAGAAATTATTATTAATTTAACCGACATTAGTTGATTTTTTTAATGCAATATTCCAAAATTATCACTAATGACAATATTCATCAACTTAAAAAAAAAAAAAATGCAGCCCTAAAATATTCCCTTGAGGTTCAGGTTAACACTGAAAACTTGTTTTACAGAGCCTTTTAAAACTTTTAACTTTTGATAGCATTTGACATTTATATTACATTTCAGTTCTTCCCATACAGTTGTGTTGTTTCTATGAAGGTAACTCCGAAACATTTGCATTTTTAAAGCTATTTTTTGTAATCAAAAATAACAAGGGTAGCTACAGGAATAGGACAGTAGAAGTAATTACCTGATTAATTTAAAGAGATTTTTTTCTCACTCCTGCTAAGTTCATAAAATTATAAAGTAACCTCCTACTGTTAAATACACTGAGAAAGAAATCACATGTATATAAATGAATAATTGTAAGTGCATCTTTAATCCACTGAATTGTCTTCAAAGGGCAGCTTATCAAACAGACATCTTTGATTTTTTTGGAGGGGAAATAAAAAAAAAAAAATCTCTCAATCTCTCTCTCTCATTAATCTCTTCCTTTCTCTCTTCCCTTTTATCCTAAATCCACTGCCATGTGCTAATGGGGTAGGTCAGGGACTAACATATCAATTTTCATGCCAAATGTGCAATTTACTAATAAAACTTTGTGATTTTTTGTAGACCCTCTTACTTTTTCCACTCCTTTCAACCACGAGAATTTATGAATCTTGGGTGCTCCCTGCCCCCCAAAGGGTGGGATGTCACAAGTAGAAATATTTTTGTCTTTAAATGTGAATACACATGACAGGGACTATGTCATTGTAAGAGCTGTGATCATCATGAAATAGTATTTTTTAAAAAACCTAATTTCTACAAAATTGCATGAATATAAAATTCTGTCCCCATCTAGGTATACTTAAAGTTCATAAAAACAACCACAAAACTAAGGCAGGACTATTCAATGATAGCTTTGAATAACTAAATTGTGCAGATTCTGAGTTTCAGGTTTTCAGCACCAAGGGACAGAGTCATTTCTCCTGAAAAAATTATCCTACATCTAGTAGCAGTGCTGGACCATTTAATGTGGATATGATACTCCTGAGAAAGTGGCAAAATGGAGTTTAACAAAGTTCCAGAAACTCTGGATATGAGAGCAGGAATCCTGCAAAATCTTGTGAAGAGCTTCTAGCAAATCTGTTGCATACATAATACACTTTATCTCTGCAAGTAGGAGCTAGGAGCCAAGATTTGAAAAGTAATAATAAGATCACATCAGAAATCTAATCAAGAAAGGAGATAACACCATAGCAAGCTGGTGATAGAGCCAAAGAAGAGTTTTACTTGAGCTTTGTGCTAACATTTAGTCATTAACACAGCAAAATCCCCACCTGTAGAATCCCCTATCTCACATAAACTCCTTCCCCACAGAGGATGCACAGAAAAATACTTGAGGATTTTAATAATCAGGATAATGAAATGGAAACAAAAGAAGCTCTAGCCATTGCTAGAGCTTTAGCTTGTTGCATATGTGAAAAATATGTGGAAAACTTCCCTGCTGGAAGTGTACAAAAGCAAGTAGCTGGCACACTGAGGCTGTGCTGGCTGTGTGGATTTACCACCTAGTACCCAGCTCAGCACAGACATGACATAAATATCTCGACTCTGTGTGTGTATTGGCTTGCATACCATGAAAAACAGCCCATATTTGGGACAACAACGATTTAAACTAATTTATGTCAAGAGGGAGCCTCCCTCAAACCCGCCCCTCCCACCAAATTTCTCAAAGGAAACAAGTTCCAATTGCAAGTTGCTTTGAGTAATTTCACATTATTCAAGTCTTTTGGATAGTGTTATTCAAGCCAACCCTTCTGTTGCTTGCATATCTTTCTGTAGAGTGACAGCTGCTTCTTGCAACTGTGCAGTTTTTTTTTTTCCTGAAAAAAGTCCAGGATGAAACAGCAAACCTTTTAATTAAAGCCCCGTTCAGCACAGTGAAAGAGAAATGGCACATGTGAGAGATGATCACCTGGGGGTCTGAGAGCTCAGAAAGCTGCAGAAAACACTCCTGAAGAGAGAGTGGAGATCACTTGCTCTTTCCTCTGGAAGATGCAGAAAGCTGAGGGGAATGGGAGTCCCCCATTTGAGAGATTTGGGATTTGAAGAGCCCGTGCACAACAGAATTCTGGGGGTGGTTGATCTGGTCTCCTCCAGCACTGTATTTTCTGGGCTGGGGGTGCTGCTGCCTGTGTGCAGCCCTGCTCAAAAGAGGGAGGGAAGATGCTGGAGTTGTGCTGCTTCAGCCCCTTCTCCTGTCTCCAACCTCCAGGCAGTGAAAAGGGGGAATCTGCCTCCTGCCTGCCCCCAATGCAATTCCCACTGGTGGTCCCCGGTCCCAGCAGCTCCAAAGGATGGCACTGACGATTGGTGTCCACACAGACAGTGCCATGGGTCTCACCAGACCAGGACAGTGTCCATTTGCTTTCACCTACCTCTAAACAAAGATATTTTCATATTTATTTTCTTGAACTGGAAATAGATTTTTATGGGTAGGAACACGCCAGCGATGGAAGGTTGCTCTTGGGGTGGTTTCAGCTGGTTGGTGTGCATTTGATCAAAGCTGAGGCGAGGATTGTGTGGTGGGTCATACATACAAGTGGAAAGTGCAAAGAACACAGAAATAATAGATCAAATTTTTAAAATCATCTGCTCTTTCCTGTAACAACATTGCTTTCTGTTGTGTCATGATACTTTCTACATTATTTATTACGAGATTTCAACCAACATGAAGAATTTTGTATGCTAAGAGCTATTGTTAATAAAGGACCCTATAATCTATCTCAGTGTGTATTTAAAACAACTTTGATTAAAGTTATCAATAACAGTTGATGAAAGAGATTGCTAAACATCTTTGTTCTGTAGAACTTTGGTCATTTCTCTTGAAAATACAAATTGATTCCCAGGTTACTGTATTGAAATGTAAGCACATCTGGGGAGCAAACTGAAAGGCTTAAGAGCTTCTTTGTTTAAAACAATTCTTCAGAAACCAACAAAAGACTTGCCCAGCCAAGTCATAGATCAGTAATGACACCTCTTTCTGTATTTTTAGCATCATGTGTCTCTTGCCTGTAGTAGTTAATCTAATTCATTATCTTGCTGCATTCTGAACCTCACAAATTTTGCATACTAAGATAATACTGGAATTCTAGGGTTTTTTTCCTGAGGGAGGATGGTGATGTGGGTAACTGTGCATTAAAATGTTTATCATAAGCAGACTAACTGCCTGTGAAATATTTCTGCGAGCATACTAACCAAATTGGGTTTTGTATAGTTAACACCTTGTGAAAACCTTGGCTCTACTGTGATCTGGTAAATTCCCCCATAGCCTGCCAATTTCCAGTCACAGGGAATGAAAGTGAACTGCTTGGTTCAGAGACAAACACTGCAGACCCAAAAATATTTTGTCTTCATTTAAACCTTAATCCATTTAAATGGAATCTGCACTGTAATAGTGGTGCTAAATCACAGAAACGGGAATAGTGTTAACAACAGGACATTATCTTTTATTGAGGGCAAGCAGCAGGGTGGCTGCTAATGAGGACATCACCAATTGATCAGCTAAAGGTCAATCTAAAAGGATTCCTGCCCTCTGCCTGTCCCCCGCCCCAATGTTTTTTCACTCTGTGCTCTCCTGTCTAGACCCTGGATCATTTTTATCAATCATACTGTGTTATGACAGGAGACATCTTCATGCAAAATCTGCAGAATGTTTACAAGAAGTACGGTTTTCCTGAACTGGGAAATCCTCTTTTCTCCCTCCTATTTCAATATCCTACCATTTTCCTCAAAGTTTCTGGTCATTTTTAAATCTTAACACAAAAGAAATCTGTGCTGGTATGAATTTCTTGGGGACTGGTAGGTTTTTACTGCAATAAAACTTGGAAAAGGATTTGCTATCCTTCGTGTATTATGTGGCTATCAAAGACAAGGGCTTCTAAATTCAATATCGAAAATTACAGGTGGATGTCTTCAAAAGGCTTCTTGATTGCAAAAATATGAAATAAGTAAGATGTAACTCATTGCTTACAGTGGTATTTTAAAGGCTAGATTAATTAAATCACAACCTATTCCACAGTAAAATCAAATTTAGATTTTATCATAAGAATTTAATTACTTTTCCCCTTCTCAAGCCTGTGCCATATATTGGTTATAACATGGTACACAGAAGGAGATTTTCTCTTTCTTTGGTGGAGCTGTCAAACTCACATGGTCGCTTTCCACAGGAGCTGTCTGGTGTGGTGTGGCTTTACCCTTGCCAAGGAATGAGACCTTGAGAATCAGAAACAGCGTGTTTTCCTGCACCTCACTGGGAAGATGCTGCTCTGTTTGAAGCCGTGTATCAGCTACTTACTTATAATTTCATTATCTCTACACATAAGGCACTTGGTATTGGTGATAGTTTTACTTTTCCTAATTTCGTAGTTTGTTATAATACATTAAAAGCTCAAGACTTCATCTTGATTCTTGCATCACCTTTTCTTTTTTTTTTTTTTTTTCTTTGTCATTTCACTATGTCATATATGGACTAGTACCTTAGGGACAGCAATTTAAAAAGGAATTTGACAGGAAGATTGCAAGATATTAGAATAGAATAGAATCATAGAACCAGCAATGCTGGAAAAGACCTCCAAGTTCATTGAGTTCATTGACTGAACACCAGCACATCAACTAAATCATAGCACTAAGTGCCATTTCCAGTCGTTCCCTGAACACTTCCAGGGATGGTGATTCCACTGCTTTCCTGGGCAGCCCGTTCCAGTCCTTAAATACCCTTTCAGTGAAGAAATTCTTCCTGATGTCCAACCTAAACCTCCCCTGGTGCAGCTTGAGGCCACTTCCTCTCATCTTATTGCTGCTTACCTGGGAGAATAGACCAATCCCATCTGGCTTCAATCTCCTTTCACGTAGTTGTAGAGCAATATGGTCTCCCCTGAACCTCCTCTTCCCCATGCAATGTTTTTACTGTTCCCATTTCAAAACAGTGTTTGGTGTAAATGGACCTTTTTTAATGAAAAATGGAAGCACAGAAAATCCCAAATGCTGGCAATCCAATATTTAGGACTGTTAATTCAAAGTAAGGCCACACTTTCACGCAGACTTGCCCTGTTGTAATGTTACAATCCCTGTGATTGTACCCAGGAGTGCCTCAGTGACAGCACACCCACTATGCCAGACTGGGTACAAGATCTGAGTTACCAGCTTCAAAGGAAACAAGAAAACAATAGGGATCATCATCATCATGATAAACACTAGTCTCAGCATGTGTTGTTAAATTATTAGGTTCTTAAACTAATTTACTTAGTGGATACTCCTAAACAAGTTAAAAATGGATGATATATTGATTTTGCTTAATCTTGTGAGGAATCAATTTAACCCAGGCTGATGTTTCAGGTTTAAAACAATTTAAGAGTGTCTACACAGGAGTTTCACACCACTTTAACTAAATTAGTCTTGAACCAATTTAATTTGGTCAGGTATAATGTTTTGGACAGGAAACACTGAATAAAATGCTTAAACGTAAGAATAAAGTGTTTCTAATCCCAAATTAATGATCAGACTCTGCCTCCAGTTACTTGTCATGCTCCATTAAAATTAGTAGGATTGTGCTACATCTGGGAAAACAACCTTCAGCCAAAGCTTTGCCTTTCTGAAGAGCACTGCTCTTTTTGAGGTGTGACTTCATCCAGATGAGTGAAGGCTTTGTTTTCTACATGTAGATAGATCTTCAATTTAGTGCTGCCAGCCTTCGAGGTGGGTGTGAATAAATTCCACATGATGGCAGGGAAGAGGGAAAGAAGGAAATAAAATATAATGATGGGCTACACGTTTAAATTCTGATTTGGGCTGATTTCTTGACTCCTCCTTTAATAATTTGTTAGGTAATCTATTCTGTAGAAACTGCATGTAGAGGATTCATAGTTTTTCTTCTTGTTTTACCTTTTGTGCGAGGCCAGGAGCATAAGTGCTGCTTGATAAATCTTAACGATAATAAAGAACAGACATGAGTATATTTATTGCTGTTTGTAAACAAAAAATATAAAATGCCATCTCAACTGCTGTAAAAAGTGTTGATGAGGCCCGTTTAATTCATAGATATTGCTGATATTTTAATTCAGTGGTAGCACTGGGATGAGAGAAACATATATTTCTCTGAATTTACATCTGCAGCAAAATGAGAGCTACTGGAAATATGGTTTGAGAGCAAGTTTGCTGCTAGTTTACAATAGCAAAATCCTACTTTCACTTGATTAATAATGGGAAAAGTCTCCATTTAAAAATTCAGTCCTGTAGTTTATAGTTTGTCACAAATGCCAGTAAAATAATATTGCAGATAAAACTGTATGCCACTGTCCCTATAGGCACAATGTTACAGAATAAATATGAGTGTAGCAGGCCTGGTTTTAACTTAACAGTTTTAGAAAATTTACTGTGCCAAGTCTAGCTGGGCATATTTCTCCTCTGAACCACCCAAAACTTGGAAAGGGCAAAAATCCTCAATACTGGGGTGAGAAAGATAAGTTCCTTTTTTAGACTCCTTTTCATCTCCCTCCCAAAAAGATATTTTCTTTGTTAAAAAATAACTGGAATGACTTGAAATCACATCATTACATCAGCCATATTTTTTCCAATACGTTTCCATGTCTTGACACCAAGTGTCATGCATCTTCTCAAACTGAAGAAATGGAGAACAACTTATATCTTATCTTTCAAAAATGCAGGTCCAGTGAGAGGGAGAGAAATTTGCTGAAGTATTTGCAAGTAGTCCAAACTTTTCAAGTTGCTTTAGTGGCACCCAAATGTTAACGCATATGGGCAATTTGCCACTGTCAAAAACACACATGCTGCTTTCTTAAAATTAATTTAAAGTACATATTTTTATGGGCCAGAATGTCTAATTGATTCTCTATTGGCTTGTTTCCACATTCTAAAGTCTACTTTGTTCCAGATCTCCACTTCTGCTGCAGATGGTCAAGCCTCAAAAGAAGCTTGGTTTGGCCAACAAGTGGCTTCCCAATCACAATTTGTTTTCCCTTGCCTGAAGTGGCATGAAATTCAGCTCTGAAATGAACTCTTTTTGACCCCTGTGTAAACATATTTCACTTATTTGATTGGTTTCTTGGGGGTTTTTTTGCTACATCACATAGCGAGCTGATGCATCTGGGATTTCCCATGGGGAAAGTTTGTGCAGCTATTGATGCTGATACAAACTGAGTGTAAAATTACTTATGCAAGTTTGAGCTGGCATAAGCAAGGCCAGGAAGTTCAGCAGAGAATCAGACTCCTGGTTTGAGGCAGCGGGACTGGGCTGAGTTACCAGGGGTCTGCCTTCACCTTACAGGCTATGCTGGCTCTTTCATGGATGATAGAAAGCATTTTAAACCCCTTTTCTCACAGCCAGACAAGCCTGGCTCACAGAAGGTGCTTTCCAGTACTTAAAGTCCCTAGTGTTAGACTTTTGCAAACATACACACCTTCTTCCTCAGGGACCTTATGCGTGTCACATTCAGCACCAGTAAGAACAGCTTTTTTGGTTTACTGCATTTGATCTCCCACTAGTTTATAGCTCTGTTTGTTGTGCTATTAGCTATAGCTTGCAGTTTGTCAGCTTTATACCCTTTTTCATTATTTAGTCAGGTGTATGTTCTATTCTCATCAAACACCAGTAGGAATTTTGAAATATTTGGGGCTGTGCCATAAAAGAAGTCAAAGTTGCAATATTCCATGCTGCTAATGGAATGAACTAGATTTTATGTCCTTTTTTTCACACAGTTTCTTTAAGTCAGGAAGCCCCAGTAGTAGGCAAATAAGCAATGGGGTGGCAGCTGAACTCAAGCATAGTTTAATATAAATAGAATTTACCTCTTCTCCTTCTCCCCCTAAACAAAAACCCTAAGTGTTGTTGTTCTTTTTTTTTTTTATACATAGAAAAGAGTAATTTTAGATCTTTTCTGAGGGGTTAAATTCCTAATATCTTTCTTTTCCTTTCCCCCATCTGAAATCTCAAGCTCAAGAGAGACAAAAAGGACTGTGGCCTCTCCACACCAGCCCTGGAAGTGAAAGTAGCTTCCAGCTTCTGCCTGAGGGGTTTTAAAAAGGACTCTTCTCCCACCCCTGCCTGTGGCTGCTCCCTTAGCCACTGACGTCCCAACTACTCTCATCCAGCCAACATAAATTTCTCCAGCTGGCACTGGTTTGCTCTGCAGCACAAGTGTTCCCAGGGAACATAAACTGGAAACCTCTGTAACTTGTAATGTAACTTGCTTCTCAAGTGAGTATCCTGCTCACTGGAGTAAGTGATGTTGGAGTAAATTTTGCAGCACAAAGCAGTTCCGGCTGGGGACTGTGCAGAGTGCAAATTTTAGCCTTCTGTTGAAAAGTAAAGCCCTTCCATTGGGTATAACAGACTTCATTCCCTTAGATTAATGCTATCATTCCACTGTCTTTGGGGGGAAAACACTCATTTTAGGCAAGCTTCATCTCTCTGTAGCTCTACATCCGGCACGTAATCCATTAGAAAAGGACAATTAAAAAATATAGCAGACTAGACGAAAGGGCTGCTCTCTGCCCTCCTTTCCAATACAAGACTGCAGGGTAAAGGTGTTTTCCTGGAAACTGAATATATGACTTTAATCTACTGAGGGAAAAGAAGGAATGTAATTGACATTTTCCATATTTCTCTACTGAATTTCAATGTGCTAATGCATTGTCTGATCCATTCCAAACGCATCAGGGTTGTAGCTCATGTGCAAGCCAGCTGTGTGATACATGTGCAATTTGTTCATAGTTTCCCAGATAGATTAGAGCCACGGCACAAG
The DNA here is from genome assembly GCA_013397115.1 of Edolisoma coerulescens. NCBI lineage: Eukaryota > Metazoa > Chordata > Aves > Passeriformes > Campephagidae > Edolisoma > Edolisoma coerulescens. The sequence continues at coordinate 42,291 of VWZW01004510.1, forward strand.
AGCAGAAGCCTAGGGAACAGATCTGCACTTGCGCAGCCACATGATCTTTACATGCCTGGTGAGTATTGGACTGAGATTTCTGGAACGAATTCAATCAGGGGTACAGCCTGTATAGAAACAAAGAAGTAAAGACAAAGTCTGGAACTCAGATAAAACTTCCAAAGATAAAATAAATCACCAAGAAAAAAAAAAAAAAGAAAACAAAGAAAAACCAAACCCAAAAACCCCACAAATAAAACCCAGGAAAAAAAATCAGATCTGCTGACCCTGTTGCTTAAGCAAATTTGCACCCAGTAGACTGACTTCTCTGAGTCCAGCTGGTACATCCTGACCCTCTGCATTTCCTAAATTACTTGTCTCAGGTCTGCGACTCCAGCTAATGAGTGTAGCACAAAAGGTTGTGGAGATGACAGAAGGGAGAAGAAACTGAAAAAAACCCCTATGTATCACTGAAATGGGGTTGCTGTTCCATTTGAGGAAAAGTTTGAAAGTATTAGTTTGGACAGAGTTTAGCAATGAAGGGGAAAAACACCTCTTTCTTTAGTGAACTAAAATTCTATGGTATTGTAAGAATTCTCATTGATGGCTAACCAGACTAAATGCAGGGAATCAGAAAAGAACTGGAGAGCTGGAAGAGTAGGAATATTTAAAAGAATTTAATTTATTTCCAGCATGTACAGTCTTTCATGTTTCAAACATATCACACATTTTAGAGTATTTTATTCTTCCAGCAGAGAGCAACTGAATTGATATGTTCTGTTCTGTGCATTTCTGGAACTCTTGCTATTTGGAACTAACACATTTCAACTGTATGACAACCTCTAAATGAGACCAAAAATAAATCAAATTTTGAAGGGTTGCCTTGGACACCTACAGAGGCTGGATGATTAAGTGAAACTGAGTGAATAACAGGTAGGGAATAATACAATCAAAGAATTTTTATCTTTTTTTATGTTAAGGAAACTTCCCTGTCCGACCGTGCAGGAGCCACTCCGGCAGTCACACCCGCACCACCTGAGCTGGGTGACTCTGAAAAGAGACCCTGAACAAAGGAACCTCTGGGCTTTCAAACCCTCACACTCTCAGTGTGCAAAAGTCTGGAGGCAATCGGCTTCTGCCCTGCCTCTCAGTGTCCCTCCCTCCCTCTGTCCCCGAGCCCTTTGCTATGCAAAGTGTTGGCAGCTCACAGCCTCTTTTCTCAGGCCCCCACCCAGAGCCTCATCTGCAGCTCCCTGCACCGAATGTTCCTCTACAGTTCTCCCTTTCTTTTCACTGAGCACACCTGCTAACACACTGAAAGGGAAAACAGAAGCTTTTCAAGGCATTTCACCACCTCCCTTACATATAGTATTACAAATAACAAACTATTCCAGAATTAAGGCTAACAAGATCGCCACGGGGTGGAAATTATTATCAATGTAAAATCAAAAAGGATTCTCAAGTCAGTAACTGTGAACTGATTGATCAGTCACTACTTATAGTGGGTCAAGCATTCAACTCCACCCAACAAGCCGGCCTTGGTTGGGATATGAGTTCCTGGCAGGTGCCTCCTAAAGAGCCTCTCTGTCCCCAAAATCTTATATTCCTAATCCGCTATATTCACTCTAAAATGAGCGCCTCTGTTTGATTCACTTGACTCTGGAACCCCATATATAGGTATGAATTCCTTCAGCAAGGCTTTTACTACTGCTTCTGTGTCAGCCTTCCTAGTTAGAAAGGCATCAGCCAGCCTGACAGCTGCTCTACCATCTGTTTGTACCCAGCCATAGGTGGCACGTCTGCAGAGTTCATGTGCAGTCGCTGAAAAGCGAAGTAGGTCCATGGCCATCCTACTAACTCTGAGCTCAGTGTGATACTTGGGAACTTCTGGCATGTTGGGCAACAGTTTATGATTCCCTTTCTGGTGGAATAAATTGCTAAATATTCTTTGGCAGAATTGGCTTTCTTCCAGCTGTTCATATTCCATCACAATTTTGAGTTGCCTCCCACTTTTTCCCATTGTCTCTTGCCTCTGCTGAGCAGTCCTTCTCTCGTGTAGTCTTAGGGTCTGTCAAACTTGGCCTTTCTCTCTGGCCAACCCTCAGAGCCACAGCAGCCCTCTAACTTGCCAAGGTCTCTCTGACTCGTTCCCCTCTTCCCAGATGTGCTGCACACATCAGACACTCATTCTGCTCCTTGTGCACTCACCCTCGCCGAGAGTGGCTGTGCTTCTGCTACCTGTCCTTGGCTCACCACAGAATTAAATTGGACCAAACCAGTTCAGACCAGTTCTGACCGGTTCAAACTGATTCCAACTGGCTCCAACTGGTTCAAAACGGTTTCAACCAGCAGATCAGCTTGAGCTGGATGCCTCTGGAGGGAGACACAGGATAAAGAAATCCCTGGGTCATTGCACCCCTACAACTTCTGTACCTGCCCCTCACACGCTCTTCAAGTGCCTCTTGGCACAGGGGCAATTTTTGGCCTCAGGTCTTCTAACACCTTACTGGCCTCTTTCTCTGTGTCCATGCAGGCTGGCCATTAATTGTAATTATCTTGTCAAGCTGCAGCTTCTGCTGACAACTGTATCCTCCTTATATTCTGCTTTGTGGCTCTGGTGCACCTGCCTGCTGGCAGAGCACGGGAAACTAAAGGAGCCCTAGACTTAGGACAAATGTTACCTAGCAACAACAAAAACATCAGTGCTTTATCAATATTCTTCTCATACTAAAGACAAAACACAGCTACCAGGAAAACTACTGAGAAAATTAACTCTATTCTATCTGAAAACATACCTAGGTGTAAGTTCTCAGCTTGCAGCCTGAGATTTTAGCTACTACATTCTATATCACACAGTATTGTAACTCTGTGTAACTCATTCAACTTGAAACTGATTTATTCGAAACAATCAATATCTCTCAGCAATATAATGAGACAGTCCTTGGTAAAATCTGGTAAAATCATGTCATTTCTCGTTTCTCTCTGCATTAAAATGATATATCTCTATCCTCTGGTATCGCTCTAGTTTTTCTGTTATATCAGGACTTAACTGCTTAAGAAACTAAAGCACTATAGGATTGCTACTCCAGAATGGAGCCTGGTTTATTGCACTTCCTTTTATTCCTGCAGGAACAGCAGGAGAGGTGAAGGGAGGAAGAGATCAGATGGGGAAAATAAGAAGAATCATGCTAAAATTAATCTTTTTTACTCAAATTCCACTCTCCCCAGGACACACCAGCTGAATACTGTGTCTGGAGGTAAGTATGTTTGGGAGCCTAAAAGATTCCTGAAGAGAATACATTTAATGTTTCAGAGACCACAAGGAGCTTTACTTAAATCACTTGTCAGAGACACACATCTGCAGGTTTGACTGTTGAATTTCCCCCTTAAATGTAGCATTTTTTGAGACATGCTAGGTGGGTGCTGACTCTTTATACAGTTCAACGTTTCCCTCCAACGATGTGTTGCTTCTATAATTAGAGCTCTTCTTTTTGATGCCTCCAAGCCTAATTTTCTTTTGTATCTTGTGTTTGTTTTCATTAGGTTTCCATGGAAACCCTGGACTTGTAATTGATTTCTTCGAAGTTCAGCAGCTCTGTAAGTGGATGTGAAGCACTCTAGTTAGGATAGTTTCCACTACACTATACAATGCTACCCTCTAGTTCTTTTACAGTACAATAGCACCTTCCTTTAAATCTCTGTGCAGGTATAAGAGACTAAAAACATGCCTAATACATCTGGGCCAGCATTTTTCTGTGCGAATATTCTGGCTGTTGGCTCAGAGGAGAAAAAAAAATCACCCTACTTCAGTGTACCTACTTTTGGAAGAAACAGGGCTGTCCAAGAGGGTTTGTCATCAAAATTAGTACAAGAGTTGTTGAAAATATTTGCTGCTGTGGGAAGATGACATTTGCCACTTGTCTTTTGCTGCTGTAAGCTCCCAGGGGTTAAACATTGAACACTGTTCAAATTCAGCCCTTATATTTTGGGTGCTGAGCTGAACCGGCTACATTGCATCCTGCCTGATAAGCATTCAGCTCTCAGATCTAAATATTTTCTAGAATAACAACAGGAACTAAGTTATCCCACAGCCAAAGCCACCTTTTTATCCAGTTACAAAGTGCTTCACTTGAAAATACAGTACACTGTTGACCTAACTAACTACCCTATGGGATTGAGTTAAGACAGTGATTTTCAGCTGTGTGACATGACCAATATCCAGGCATTTTAGCATATTACACAGTTTCTCCTTTTGTGCTTCACATATTGAAAGCTGTGATTGAAATCACCCTGTACCCTTGGCCAAGATTCCCTACAACCAAGGTTGTCACCAATTCTTTTACCTGTTTGTCTCACTGTTCTGGACATACCAACATGGTGCAGATGCTCTGTGACATGTAAGTGCATAAGCCCCTTCATCAGAAAGTGCTTGTTCCTTTGTAAATCAGAAAACAGAATGAGTGGAGAGAGTGTCAGATGAAATATCTGGGCTTTTTCAAGTTTCAAGAATAACACTGGGGTTAATATGGAATTACTGCAGTTTCTTACATACACCTTCATTCCACAGGCTGGGACCCTCTCTGCTGTCATGCAAAGCATTTAAAATGCAGTGGTCATCATTACCACAAGCATCAAAGACATCTCTTGTGCAAATTATTTCATCACAACAACATAAAGTCTTACTACCTTTCACATGACAGAAGTTACCTGGAATATTAATTACTTGCAGAAATATAGTAAAGTGGAATGAAACAGAAACCTGTTATTTCATTTTTGAGAACATCTGAGTAATGTCAATATTTGAGATTTAAAATTTTTCCAAGCTTGGGAAAAGTCTGTGATCTGAAATACGACTGTTTGATAGTTGAGCCAGTTTTAAGTAGCAATGCATACTACTTTTTCTTCTCTATATATTTCCATGTTAATCACAACATTCCCCAAAACTGAAGTTATTTGTGGCATTTTTCATTATAAAAACACCAAAGAACTTAACTGTGTTATGAAATGCATTATTAATAATTTCACTGAAATCATTAATAATAGCTTACAGGTAATCCTCTAAAGATGTAAAATTTGGTTCAAAAGTTTACCTGAACTTATCCAATCTACGTAAATCTCCTGGGACATACAGTATCTTACAGGAATTTGTTCAGGTGGATCCTACATCCAGCTGCCCAGAAAGACACAAAAACCCATTTGCTCAATGGTATTTCAGTGTTCAGGCTCCAGAGCCATCAGGAGCTTTAAGCTACAGAGCACTGCAAAACTGCATGAGTGAAATGAAGAATAAAGGGTGAGCATTTGAAAAAAAAAAAAGAGCTTTAAATTCAGATGAGAGTTTGGTGTGCATTGGTCTTCTCAGCTCTAAGTGAGAATTAATCTAGTACTTGGTAATGAATTTTTAGAACGAATAGACTGTCTCAGATGTCCATTTTGATAATTTATCAAAAATGACAAAGTCTGTTTTTCTCTTCTCATTTTTATTCCTAATGTCCAGAAATCTGGCCTTGTTGAAGCTAAAACATGTAAAAAATATGACTGCTTTGGATTCATCCATCCTTGGTTGTCATTTTGGCATGGGAGGATTGTACGAGAAAGCAGCAATCAGTCCACAAAAAGAAAGATATCACTTAAATTATAACAAATGGCCAAAAAAAGAAGAGAAAGATTTGGAATTTGGCTTTTATTTTTATTTTTCTAATTATTTTTTTACATAGAATGGACATCTGGTAAGCTGAAAACCTTTTCTATCCGCTGTCTTTATATGCTTCTTGTCTTTTGGCAGACAGCAGTGCAGGATATGTGCAGAAGTGCAAATGATGGCAGGGCCACCAGCAGGAGCTGCAATGTTTCTTGGGTTTGACTTTCCAACATTTCCAGGATGACCAAAGTTCACAAATGTGTGAGTAGAAATCTGAGGAGTTCGGTCTGAGAAGTGTGTTCGTGTGATTTCAGATTTATCTGACAAGTCACCATTTTGAATGAAAGCTGCCTTGTTTTTCACAAAATCAGTAAAAAACAGCACTTCCTGAAACAGGAAAAAGAGAAACTGGGTTTCCAAGCAAAACTTGTGTTTTTCAGCCACTGATACCTGACTTGGCGAGTGAAGACAGATCTTAAATGTCTCTTTATAGGGAAGTAATTTTTGTCTAGTGTACAAAAGGATTAAGTGATACTTTTGCAAAGCTGGCAATGAGTAAGCATTTTTAAAATCCAGCTGCCAACTCAAGGAAGAGTAGAAAAGTGAGGATGATGATGGAACACGGTCTCTGGACAGCATGGGCAGCCTAATGGCTCCTCCTCCCTGGAAGAGGAGGCTCTCTCCCTTCATTTTATGCCTTTATCTCAATTCCATTTTACGTCTTTCTCTAAATTTCTGGTAGCAGTTCTGTCCCATTTTTTCCTCTGCATCTGATGTTCCCTTCACCCTTACTATAAGGTGGTCTCTTTATTCTGCATTAGTGAATTAAAGCAGTGTAATTTTCAAACAACTTTTTGCAATCTTCAGTGATCCAAATCAGCTTGGGAAAAACTCTGGCAAAGGATGTGGATGAGCAGTGGCCAAAACAAGGAGAGCAAAAGAAGAGAGGAGGAGCCAGTAGCAGCAGTGACCCATCGAATGGCTCCCCATGGCCTTGTGTCCTTTCCCATTAGGCTAGGAATAATTTTTAGGAAACTCTTCTTGAAATTATTTGTAAGATTCAGACATCAGTGGCTTTTGCAGCAAAAGCAGCTCAAGAGCCCTTGTCACCTCCGAAAGGACGCACATTTCTCCTCCCCAGTAATTCTCCTCATCAGTAGTCCAGCTCCTCAGTTCAGCTCACAGGCAGCTCCAGAGGTGGAAGTGTGTTGAAAACTGCTCAGTTCTGGGTCTGGAAATGTCTAAAGCTGGTCCCATAAAAAAGTGATCTGACTGATGCAGTTCATCTTGCTGAAAAGACTACTAAAGTGCAGCCTTTTTTAATTTTGATTTACCATCTCTGAAATATTTCTGACCACTTTCTGTTGAGAAATACTGAGCCCCACAGCCAGGAGGGTGACACCTCAGGGAAGGTGTGGGGACAGAAAGGCAAAATGCTGTGTGGCAACAAGGGGAAGAGTGTGAGAAAAATCCCTGTGGGCCCCAAGGGAAGCAGGGCAAGCTGGAGGAGGAAGAGGTGATCCAGGTCCCTGAGCAGGGGTTACCCTGCAGCCCCTGGAGAGACCATGGTTGAGCAGGTATCCCCACTGCACCCATGCTGGAGCAGCGGAAAAGTGTGAGGGCAAAGGAGTGGCAGAGAGGAGCTGTCATGGACTGACCACAGCCCCCATTCCCCATCCTCCCAACACCACTCACAGTGAGGCAGGCTGAGGATCAGTGAAGTGAAGATGCAGTGAAGGTGAGGCTGGGAGAAAGCGGTGGAGGAGTTTTAGTTTTGTCCTTTTTTCCTCACCATCGAAATCTGTTTTAACCACCAATAAAGTTAATTATTTTTCCTCAAGCCAAGCTGCCTTTGTCTGTGACAGTGACCTCCCTGACTTTATCTTCACCCATGAGCTTGTCAGTCTTATTCCCCTGTGCCTTGTCCTGTTGAGTACTGGGGTGAGAAAGCGACTGGCAGCTGGCCAAGACCAACTCACCACCACTGAGGAAATAATTTATAATTCCAGCTGTAAAGGATAGTGCCTAGCTATAGGGAAGAGCTAGAACAATTTGCAGGTGTGAGGAAGAGCACCAAGCACCACCATCACACAAGCAAGCTCTAAAGCCAGGTTGCAGAGACCAGAGAAAAGAGCAATATGAAAGAGTGGGTGTAGCCTAGTTCTGCTCTCAAAAACCCTCTGAAATTTGATCGTAAATAGGTGTCTTTGGTATTCATACACTGAACTTTCTCCCCCAGCCCTAAAATGGACAAACATTGCCCTGTCTGGACATTGGAGAGCCTGAGGATGCTTTTCCTTGTCTGAGTGCCCTGCTTTATGAAACAACAACCATACATAACAATACTTCCAGCATTTGTTGGGCAATTGTTTTTTATGTTCTTCCTCATGACTGCTTTTCATAGCTCTGCTTTCTCGTACACCTAATGGATTCTTACACTGTCTATTGACCCCATAACGCTAACAACTTCTAAAAATCATTAGATTTGAAAGGAAAACACATAAAGTAGAAAATAATGGAGCCTTTTGTTACAGGATTGCTTGCTTGTGTTTCTAAAAGATGCTGAATGTCTCTTGGAACCAAGGAACATCGCATCCTCACCTATAGTGTCACACAGATTAACACACATAGAAAATTACATCTTACTGCAGCAATTCTTCTGTTAAAATATACTTTGTACAGTCAATAGCATTTTCTTCAGTACCTGTTAAAGATTTTTTTTAAAAAAAAGCTAATGGTTCTACATCAAAATTTCTTGGGAATTGAGGGAGTGTATCTTACTCCCTCAATTCCTCACAACTGAAGTAGCGTGTTCAGAGACAAACAAAAACCCATGGATTATCCAGCTTAACTCACAACTGTGCTTTAACAGTATCTATTTGCAAGTAGTTTGCAAAGCAGTCCACCTTTTGAAAAAGCTTTTTGTCTTGGCTTAAATTTTTATTTGGGAAAAAAAAAATAATTACAATAATGAAGTACTAATTGATAATTCAAGAGCCTTAGGAAAAATCTAACCAGCAGATAATCTGCTAGGTAAGCATGTAAGAACAGAAGACCAACACTAATATATCTGTGGAAGGAGTTAAATTACTTCACAGAATATTAAGCCTCCACCAGCAAAGTCTAGACAGAACACTCTGGCTGTGCAAAGTGATCAATGAATGATGATTCCTTCACTCGTGGAGGTCCAGTGAAATCAACAGTTCAGGAGCTGGTGTCAGTGGAGTAAATGTCAGAGTCACATCCTGAGGAGTGATTGAGAAATTGTCTGAGACTAGTTATTGTACTAAAATATGCTGATGTTGTGTTCTTTGGCAGCAGAGAAACTAATTAGGGAGTTACAAAGCACCATGAGCATCATCTGCCCCAGTCCCACGGCAGAATTTTAATACTCGTGCCAGTGGCAAAGACCTGATTTCCTGCAGACAGATGGAGCTGGGAGTTGCTGAAACCCTTTAAGACCTCCAAAGAAAGTGCAACACAGCTTCGCTCTGGTCTTCCCTTGTTCTCTCTGCTTTCTCTTGTTTACTTTGCTAATTTGCCTGAAGCTGTTTGCTCGGGTTGGTTTGTATTTGCTTTAGAGGATGTTGCTTAACACAGATCGTATCTTGTGTTTGCTTTTTAAAGTCAAACACCGTGCTACCCTCATAGACAAAAGCAGTCTGCAGTACCAAAAACTCAGACAATTCACCCTGGGAAAAAACCCCCTTTGATTATGCTGGAAATGAAATGTGGTAATTTGCAGAGTTTAAAGTTGACAGGTGAGCTTTAATTATGCTGGATATTTGTCTGTGGTCTCTCTGAGCAGTATTAGCATATCGGTAAGGTGATGTATAGCAAAGGGAACGTGCTTTTTCCACCCTTTCAGGAGCTGAGGGGGCGAATCCTGCTCATCATCCAGGGATGCACCTGCTCCTGGCTCCTGCTGTGCCCAAAACTTTCAAGTGCACAAAATCATTTCATGTGAACTTGAGGCCCTTTTGACTTCTTTAAATTTTCTACGAGAAGAGAAAAGGCAGATAAAGAGCCTTCCTTCAGTGCTACACGGATAAAACTTCAGGAGGTAAATCTCTCCATCCGTCGGCTTTGCTGGCACAGACACCTATCACCTATCAAAAGCAAAAAAAACCTGCGGCGTCTCTACAAGCAGAAATATTCCTCAGGCCGAAGATCGCTATTTTACAGAAAATAATTATGCCGAGAAACATCCGCGGCGGGAAGGGCCTGAGGGGCCGGAGCCCGGCGGCGTCGCCAGGTGGCGCTGTGCGCTCGCGCCGGCGGCGCAGCGGGAGCGGGCGGGAACCCCGGGATGGATCCGGGCGGGAACCCCGGGGTGGATCCGGGCGGGAA
>VWZW01004510.1:52391-184748 GCA_013397115.1 Edolisoma coerulescens
CCGGGAGGGAACCCCGGGATGGATCCGGGCGGGAATCCCGGAATGGATCCGGGTGGGAATCCCGGGACAGGTCCAGGCGGGAATCCAGGGATGGATCAACGCAGGAACGGGTGGGAATCCAGGAACGGATCCACCTTCGAGAGCCTTCCTTGGGTGCTGTTTGTAACACCCACCTAATTAGGAATGTGCATAGAATTCCTCCTTTAATTTCATCCATTGAAGCTGCCCTGAGCTTCCTTTCTCTTTTTAGTTTTATTTCCGATGCTCAGTGTGCCACCCTAGGAAGTAAGCCTTAAATGGGCAGATCGACTTACTGCTTTCTCTTACAAATCCAGTATATTATTTATATCTATATCTATATCTATATCTATATCTATATCTATATCTATATCTATCTATATTTGTGTATATACATTATATTTGTCCTTTGATTCATCTCCATCTGCAGGTGTGCCTCTATAAATCAGAGGAACATTGCTATGTGTAATTATAAACACACACACACCCCCAACTATTTGTGTTTTTCACAACAAAGCAAATGATGAATGAAAGGTGAAAGAGCTTTTGGCTTCTGAAGAACACAGGGAAATTCCATCACTGATGTATCTCAGCTCAGTGTTGGAGCAAACCCGATTTAGCCCAGACCAGCTGCCCACAATGAAAGGCCTGGTGAGCTGGGGTGGGCTGTGGAAGGTGGCTCACACAGCCAAAACTGGTAGATAGAATGTCACCGAAGCACAGTGGTTGGGTATACATTTTTATTCTGTTCAAACTCGCATCTCCCAATAAACTTGTCCACCTCAGCAGTACTATAATTGTATTGCTTGCATCAAGAATAATATTATTGCTGAGATTGGATGTAATAAGAGTAATAAATTAGGATTTGATAGTGGTTTGTTTGTTTGTTTGTTTAGTGGTGTTCCTTCATTTGATTAGTTGTTTTCATTCTACCTTCCTGATAAAGATTAGTAAATATGTTCCCCTCATAATGAAAACACTACTTATCTGATTTTTTTGTCTTTTTTTATTTTTTTTTTTTTTTTTAAGGGAGTTACGAGGACTCCTTTATGAACTACTTGTACTGGATATTTTTTAACGGATGCAGATTAGTCAGATTTGTTGTCTAATTTAATACCTCCAAAATGAATTGAGTGGATATCATAGCAAGTAATGCAAATGGGAAAATAGATTGGCCCACATACTCACTAAAAAGAAAAGGTAATGACAGGTTAATTTAACTTTAGGTATTGTATGAGTGTGGTTATGGTGCTAGAAAACACGGTTCAGAAACACAGATAGAAAACTGCTATTTAAAAGGGACTCTCTGTTTCTACTTAAGGCAATGTTTAATCCTTAATAAGACACTTGAAAATACTTCTAAGAAATAGAGAATCAGATATAAAAACTGGAAACATAACATTTTTCAATGGCAACCTAGAATGGGCATTGTTCCTTGTTAAAAAATTAAGTTTCCCACAAAGGAATATAGATAATGCACACCACAAATTTTGTCATATTTGCTTTAAATATTAAGTTTATTGTGTGTGAGGAAGTAATGTTTCTGAAAATAAAAATTTTATTCCCCAGCTCCCTCATCCCTTGGCCTGTAACATCAATGCAATGTGAAAAAAAAAGAAAGAAAATAGTGCACTTTCTCTCATTCTTCTTTTCTCACCTGTACCTCTGTACGCACTCAGAACTTCTTACAGAAATCCCACCCGGAAAGAAACTGTAAAAGTAAATAATTTATATAATGGAATTTTGATCATAAAAAGCAATGGTCTATATAAAACGATTTTTACCAATGAACTTTCCCACTTTAAATCCCGTGTTATCACACCACTCTTGAAAGGCAGAAAAGAGGCTTTGAGTTCAGAGGAGTTTCAATGACTGAACTACTACTCCTACGTGGAAACCAGTTACTGACTGAAATAATATCCAGAAATCACTTGAGAGGCAGACCCAAAGTTCTTATCATGTTCTGGTATTGAAAAATGATGGGAAAAAATTGCATTGAGTGCATGAAATGTGAATTTGGGGTTATTGAATAGTCAGTCAAGTCGGCTTCGTGCTATGGTTTGATCAGCATAAAGCAAGGGAAGTTTGCAGAATAGAGATCTGATAAGGATTGTATTTTTAGATTTACATTCCTATTTTTAAGATGAAACTGGATAGTATCCCCTATGTGCTCTTATATCTGTGTTTTATAGAACACAGGTTGCTGTTTCAACCTTTCGATGTGTGTCTTTTAGCCATGATGTATTTTTGTGTAGAATGGCATTCGGCAAATCGGTTTTGCACAGAAAAAAAGCTACCTGTATGATGAGGAAGCTGTCCTGAGTTCAATCCTATAAGTGGTTTCAACAGGCTTGCCTAATTTCAGCTCCATCTCCATTTTTCATTTTCCTCAACAAACTTCTTTCAGCCTGTAGTTTGAAGAGGCACCTTTGAAATACTAGGTGAGAAGTCAATCAAACAGTAGGAATTAATGATGAATATATTTCTTTTAACAAGGCCAGAAGACTGTTCTGGGAAAAATGGTGTTCAAAGACTGGTTATATCATATGTTTGTATTACTTTTGGAGAATTCATGCTATTTTATGAAATATCTTGCTGAAAAAATCTACTTAACTATTTTCCGTTTTCATTCCTTTAATGGGAAAAAAAATATAGTGAGAAAATTGCATGTCTCTGTTAAACAGAAGGAAGGGTTGTCCCAGAACTTTGCATTTATCATCTGATCATATGAAAACCTTGTTCAGTGCAGGAATAAACAGAGTCACGTTACATTTGTTGTGAGCTTGAGCCTCTGACAGTGCTCATTTTATCAACAAAGACAAATGAAGGAGCAGAAATTGTAGCACGGCCTCTACTATTTCATCATTGTCAACCTTAAATACAATCATTCACTGCTGATAGATTTTTCTCCTTCCTTCTCCCACTAATACTAAGCTGTCAGAGTCCCTCTTGATATGGTCCAGAGCCCCAGTAACAGTGATTAAAAAAGAAGGAATGAAATTAGCTTTCTTAATCTCGCTCTTGATAAATATCGTATTTTCAGAGAAGGAGCTCTGAAATATCCTCTTTCTTGTTGCAGATGCCATTTCATTAAAAAGAGGTGAAAGTAAATAGTAGAGTGGTTTGACATTAGGTTTTTTTGGAAACCAGTGATTAGGGGTATCACACATACTCTTGAAGGACTGAATACTGAAAAGAGGGGAAACTCAGTTATCAGCAGAGGTTGATTTTCTGCAGAGAGGTCCACAAAAAATACCCTATAGAAAGACAGACACACTTAGATAGTCCCAGGTTCTAATTCATGTTACTGATAACAACTGCATTGAGAGATTGATCCAATGACCCCAAGGAACTACCTAAGGTGCAGAACAGCTCCTCAGCATTAAGGGTCATGATCTGACCTGACACCCCAGTGGTTAAATTCTGGTTTTTTTCTTTGAAGTTTTCCTGTGAAAGAACTATTCAGATTATTTTTTTTTTTTAAAATCTATCATTTGCTAAAGGGAAAAGTTGATTGACAATCTTGTGGATAAAAGTTCACAGTTTGCCAGATCAAAATTTGTCAGTTCAAAATTGCATGATCCAAACAGGTGTTAAATACTTGTATTTAGCTGCATAGGGTCAGGTCCCATTCAAGATGAGACAAATTAAATTATGTAAGGCAGATTTCAAACATACTTGTCTATCCTACCCTTGAAAAACAGGATATGACTGCCCATCAGACTGCTCATGTCTTCTATGAAATAAGGAAGGCAGAATCCAAGGATAATGATGCATTTAAACAAAAAGAACTTAGAACAGTGTAAAATGTGAAAAGCATGATAAAATGAGTTTGGAAGACTGCAAACTTTGCAAATGTAAAGAAAGGGCCGAATCATCACCCACTGGCAAAGACTACATAAGCTACTGCATTCCACAAATTCTGACTAAAAAATTAAAAAGCATGATGCTGTATAATCTAATTAATCTTCAAGAATATTTGGAAGAGTTTTTCTTCAGAAGTTGAGGAGCATGGTAGTAAAATAAGTATCCACAAATGACTTTTTAATTCATTTATCTAAGTTTAAAAATGACCTGTACCTCTTTTAGGTCTTAATTTTTAGCAATTTTTATGAAGCTTGAACCATAGTTTCATTCCAGGATCCAGAAATGAGATCAAGCACAGACAGGAGTAAAAGAGTCCTGCCAAGCTTTGCTGAACCTGTTTCAAGGAAGACAACAACTGAAGTTGCTGAAACTTTGCTTTAAGCATTTCCAGAGGTGAAGGAAATTAGTGGTGACATTCACCTGCCAGCCTGGAAGGCTCATAAGGCTGCACACCTCATAAATCCATTTAAAGCCCCATTTAGTGAGTTTAAGCGGGATTTAAGTGATGCATAAGCCTGTGCAGGCCAAGAGCAGGGGTGTGAATTTTGCTTTAATGACCTGCATGTCAATAGAGTTAGGCTGGCATGAGAAGAGTGGAGAATTGCTCAGAAGGCCCTGTGCCACTGCAGCACTGTGTTATTTAACTGTGTTATTTTACTGTGCACCTATCTTAAAATAAATAGATTTCCCCTCCACAGGATGTAACAGCTATACAAAAAGATCTAAAGGGTACTTAGAACATCAGAAGACTCTTCAGGTTTTGGATTTCATTACTAACTCAGAGCATAAATTGACTTTGAGTGTGAATAAAATTTCCATTTTCAATAGCCTTTATGGGTTTTCAACATTTTAAAATTAATGTTCTGACATACAGCTCGCATGTTAGCGCAACCTCTTGTTAAACCTCCAGACCAGCAGCAGCCTCAATTCAGAAAGCTGGATCCTCAGATTCTGAAATGACTTAATAACAGAATTTAATTGTGCATTTTAATTGATTGACATCAGCCTAGGATTTCCAGAGGTGCAATAACAGGGATATATGCTTAAAAAAATCATATATTCTTTCATTATATATATATTTTTTTGTTTAGTCTAGAGAAGCCCGAGAGGGGATCTCATCAATGCATATAAATATCTCAAAGGTGGTTCTCAAGAGGATGGTGCCAGACTCTTTTAAGTGGTGCCCAGCAACAGGATGAGGGGCAATCACATAAAATGAAAGACAAAGAAGTTCCACCTCAACAAGAGGATGAACTTCTTTACATTGAGGGCGGCAGATCTCTGGAAGAGGCTGTCCAGGGAGGTCATTCTCTCTCTCTGGAGACATTCAAACCCACCTGGATGTGTTCCTGTGTCACCTGCTCGAGGTGACTCTGCGTTGGCAGGGGGTTTAGACCAGATGATCTCCAGAGGTTCCTCTCGACCTTAAAAATTCCGTGATTCATGGACAGCAATGTTTTTAAAGAAGCAGGAGTAGAAACAGGAGGTACCTTAGGTCGTAGAAACAAACCAACCCCAGCCTGATATTCCTTTAATTGTTGCTGAGAATTTTGTCTGATACTATGCTGGTCATTACTAGAATGGGAAAATATTCTCTTAATCTTTCTGAGGCCAGCCTTGGGGAATAAGGGATGAAAGGCTGAGTGTCAAACTGAATAAGAAATCAAAGATATTGCTTCTTCTGAAAAGAATAACGAAGTGTTTCAAGATGCAAGTCTATCAGGTTTTGTTGAAATGCAAAGGGGCAGAGCTGTCTTTTCTCATCTGGGATGGGCTGCTGAAAGCCAAGGGTTGTTTTTATTCCCCATTCTTATTAATCCAGGGACTTATCTAAAAATATGCTTAGTTCTGTGGAAGCATTATCCAGATGGAACTACCACTAGGATACATGAAACAGTTTAGCTAATTGAAATATTCTGGAAATAAAGATGGATTGTTTTACATGCTAACTCCACCTCACAGTCATCTCTGTGGACTTAGGCATACAAGAAAAGGAGCCACGGTGCACATTTTCATCCATGTCACGTGAAAAGGGATATTTCCCCAAACCTTTTGTGTTTGATCAGTCTGTCAGCGCCCCAGGTAAGCCAAGCCCCGTGTGCCCAACCAGTCTGTCAGAGTCCCCTTTTGGGGACTCTCCACTGAGCAGCCCACTGAACAGGAGGGCAGTTTACACACACACAGAATAAGAGACACCCCCTTCTCTCTCCATATTTTTATTTGTGTGTGTTCCCTGCTGCCAACAAGTGCTAACTCCCTTGAAGGACTCACACTAACAGCTCATGAAATAGCACTCTTTATTAATAACTTTGTGACAGGTTGAGGTTTGAGGATTGCTGGTGGCATCTGATTGCAAAAATGTGTTCAAAGCAATACACAGGCCAACTCTAATCCCTAACAAAAGCTTGCTCCAGGTAATCATTCAATGCTCATAGAAGATGGTTCTTATGCAACAGGCAACCCTATGAGGGAGGAGACAAGATCAGCTTGATCCCAGAAGTTATGATGGAGTCTAGTCTGACTTCTCCCTGTTCTTAACTTACTTTTATACAGTTTCTTTACAATTAGGTGGAGCTTGAGTGACTCTAATCATACATAATGCTCAGCGAGGTGTGGTTGTACCTCGGAGGCAGGTAACCTTGGGCTGGAGATGTGCGGCAGTATTACATCTCAGGAGAGTGATTTTGCCACAGTTGTTGGTCTTCTTTTATCTCCCTGGGTTCACAGCTGCTCAGTGGCTTGTCAGCTAAAAAGGTAGCACTGAGTTCTCTCCTCTGCAAGGATTTCAACAGAGCCTGGCCACGGTGTCTCCACTCTGCTCCACCCGTCTGCTTCATGCCCCCTTAGCATGTATTGTGTGGGGGAAGCTGGGCATGCTGAACACTTTCCATCCAGGAAGTAGCAACCACATTTCCCACTATGATTTCTGTACTGTGTCTATAACTTCCCATTTTTCTTTAATTTTAGCCCCAGCCTTTTTTTTCCACAATCCATTTTATGTGTTTGTTTACGGTAATGGCAAAAGCAAACATTTCTGAGGGATGAAAATTTTTCTGAATGAACAGTTCTCAAAAGAATCATTTGAAACTATTGCCTTTGGATCATTAAAATTCACTAGAGATAACTAGAGATAACGAGCATTTGTTGTATAGCAGAAAGCAGGAAGAGATCAGAGGGTGTTTGGAGTGACCCATTCACTCATGATGTTATGCTCAGCTAGGAAGCTTGTTGGGATGTAAATTCACTGGAGGAGGAAAGCAATTGTCAGAATTACAAGATACTCATCCTTTGTCTGTTGTCAGAGCGGAGAAATGAGTTGCTGAACATGTAAGAAAATTTGTAATGAGAGAGAAGGAAAGAATAGTTAGAGGTGTTTCAGCACGTGAGAATAGCCAGGCTGTTTCCCTTCCCAGGGAAAAATTCACCGTATCACAGCTTTATGTGCATTGCACATCATATACAACACCACAATAAATATGTCCGACAGAGCCTGATTTCAAAATATTACACATCAGCTGAAAAAATTGCAAAAAAAATTTGTTTTCTTTAAATGACTGTGATGTTTAACAGAGTTTTCCTCTCCACAAATGTGATTTATATGATTTTTTCATATACATTAGTCTTGTTACCTGTAAAATTGATGTGTGTCCTATGATGCTATAAATGGATAAAGAAAGGGAGTTTTGTAGCACAGATATTGTAAGGAGAAAACATGACAAAGAGATGAAGTGTCAGAAAAATGCAATTTTGATTTAGAGAGATCGGTCTGACTTCGTATTGCAGATGGGGAACTAGAAAGTGTTCTGGGAATGTGAGATGTTTCTGAACTACAAATTTACATCCATGTTTTATAACCCATAAATTTATAAGGATTTTGACATGCCAGTGTTCGACAAGGAAGATAGATTTTCTCTGGATTGTTGGGTGGGGGGAAGAAAATTTTATCAGAGCCATAATTTTGCACAGTAAAAATGGGAATGATGTTGTATTGTGTGAGGAACAAACAAAATCCGTTTGGCTGTGAGCTTTCATAATTATTCTGATCTTATTCCTGTCCATTCATATTATATTGCCATTGATTCTGCTTACATTAAATTTTTTCTTTTCCCCAAGGCAAGGAGGCTGAAATGTTCATGTCCATTGATCTCCTTTCTGGAGACCCACAACCAGAGCATTCCAGAGAATTTTCTATATGTAGCTCTTCTGGATGCTAAGCATCCTTGCCACCCCTGGACACCTGCAGGAGGTGCTGGGACACTGAAACCCTACAACACATTTTTAACAAAACCACCAGAATTTGAGTTGAAACACCCAGAGAATGCCTACAGAGTGTAACTGAATGTGCTACAAAGGCAGTACTGCCCTAGAAGCAGGTGAAAACAGGCAGAAATGGAACAGAAAACTACACTTTACCTATTAAGAAAACCTTAAATCTTGGATGTTTCCACCCCTGCTTAGCCTTTGAAATGTAGGAGACTGTTCATTTTGAGTGGCATGGGTTGATGGTTGGTTGGTTGATTGGTTGGTTGGTTGGGTTTTTTTGTGGGAAAGCAGATTTTTGAAAAAAAATGTGTTTTCTTAAAATCTTGTCTCCAAGTGTACTTAACTTTTTAAAATCTTTTCTTTGTAGCATATTCTGTATAAAGACAGGAAACCAATATTTCCTAAGTTATTTCAAGAGGATACTCTCTGATTTCTTGACCCAAACAACAAATAAGTAAAAAAAAAAAGAATGTTTCCCATCCAAATTTCATTGCTGTCTCTGAGTTTGAGCTGTGCATATCACAGGGTTCAAAGATAAAAGAAGAAACCTTCCTCAAATCTCTTTTCCTTATCTCTGAAATCCATCCCCTCTGGAGCGCAACCACTGTAACTTAGATCAAGAAAATTATCCCACAAAAAAGATTTTTGTGCGAGTCATCTATTATTTTCCCTCACGTCCCATCAACACTTTCATTCTGGATGAGAAGATGAGCGTATTTTGTTCAATATCGAGTGCAAGAAAACGGTTTGTCATTGTTTGAAAGTGACTGAGGTTTTGTTGAATAGGTTTTCATGCAAAAGACAAAACATAAAGCAGAAAAGAGCTACACTCACAGCTGCACATAAAGAGAGTCCAGTTAATAGTTAATGACAGTATTGGACATTTCTTTGTCTTTTTGTGTCCAAGTCCTGCAAATCTAATTAATTACAACTGCTGTAATATTAGAGCTTTGTGCCTTTTGGTTTTCAAGGAGTTTAACAGTGTGAGAGAGTTGAACAGCAAATAGGTTTTGTTATCAAAAGAAAGTAAATATATGCAAGATAGTATTTTCATTGTGTCCTTTTTTCTGAAAGAAACTATTGAAGTACATATTAAAAACAACAGTTAAATGAGAGCTCTGTAACTTTACCACATTCTGTTGTTGTCTAGGAAGAAAATAATATATAAAACACTGCACTAAAAAGTCTGTTTTCCTGGCTCTGCATGAGCAAATGCTTGAAAATAAGTTATTTGACTTTGGCTCCACAGAGGACTCAGGTAGGCTCACAATTTTTCTTGCATTCCAAATATTGGAGTAGTTCTCTAAATGGCATAAATCCTCCTAGGTCCCTGGCTGTCAACAGATCTACAGCTGTTGACAGCAGCTGACCTAGACAGTGCATTGTAGAAGTCAGGGGAATTCACACCTCCTCACTCACTCTCAGTCACTAATAGGTGATTAATCCAGTTCTTATAATTTTCCAAGCATGTTTTTTTGGGTTTTTTTTTTTGGCAAATATCCAGCAGGAACATTAAAAGAGTTGAGAGGAAAAAAAAAAGTGAATGTAACAGAAAAGAGCACTTTTCTCTCCATTGAGATAGTATTTGGTTTGTTGGAATATGCCTATCTTCTTGGAGAGGATCTTCAGGGATTATTTTCATTAGGTAGGTGCAGAGGTTGTCTTCACCTCCCAGTCATAAACAGCAAGGAGAAAAGGAAGGGTGGAGGTGGAGGAGAGGGAGAAGGAGATTTGAGAGACGAGGCATGAGAGGAGGGTCATGAAACAGAGCTGAGGGATTAGTCAGGGAAGGAGATTTGATGGTCAAGTGGGAAGAGAGGAGTCACTAAAGGAGGCAGAAACAGAATTGTTGTGAGATGTACCAAATTGTTATAAAGGGGAAGAGAAGTAAGAACAAGGGGCTCTGGAAGGTATGGACGGAGCAAAATCAGAAGGAGTTCTGGCAGATAGATAGATGGTAGTAGTTTAAGGGGAGGGATCAAAAAATATTTTTCAAAGAACAGAAAGTTTAAAAAAAGTATTGCCATTATTTCTACATTTATGCAATGGGAGTTATTTGCAATAATATTTTGAGGTGCTGTTATCCTTTCCATCTGCATTCATCCAGTTCCACTGAGAAACATTTGAATTTCATGTCCTTGAGATGCTGGTTTCTGTGTTTACAGAAGGAAAGTAAAATTGTTTGGACTGCTATTATTTCTTGAACATTATGGCAAAGAAAAGTTAACTTCACAGTGAAACTTTCCACAGCGAGACAATTTAGCACACTCCTTTCTAATATTTGTTATTCCTAATGATTCCTATTATGTGTAGTTATTTGTGTCTGCTTTATTTATTGTACCAGGAAATATTTCAGCTTTAAGGAGAGCAGCACTCTATTCAACTCACTCTGGCTTTTACCTAATGATCCAATAAGTTGGTGAGTGTTTGATGTGTACATATTGTGTTTCAGGTCTCAGTGGGAAGTTGCCAAGGCTTTTATTGAGTGGTAATATTTTCCTCTTGCTGGTTTTGGATTTCTCTGAGGATCAGCAGTTAACACAGCATTTTCTGTTACAATTAGATTAAAGTGCCAGTGATTTGTTCTGCCTTCATTCAATTTTTTTAATTAGGTCATTCCTTAAAAGGTTATTTTAATATAGCAAATGCACTACCTCTATGAATGAAGCAAGCTGAATGATGCATGGGTTTTTGCTGTTAGGGCTCTGTACAAATATCTTTTAGAAAATTCCCATCCTGGCAGAAATAATGATAAACTGCAAGTTAGAGACTTTTCCTCACAACTGCTAAGCTTGCTTGTGAGCAGTACCAAAAAATCACAGATACAGAAAGAAAATCCTTAATCTTTTGAGCTCAGAGGCTGATCTCCAGCAGCCTATTCCTGTTTTGGTCAGCAGTTTTATGTTGGCTTATATTGGTTAAGGATCTATCCTAGGAGGCTGTGCAAGTAACCACTTCAGGTTTAGTTTTCATCGTTACTACTTCAATCTGTGAACCACTGTCATAAACAGCAAGAAAATTTCGGTTGGTAGGTTTTTATAGTCTAGTAATGGATTTTGAATTCTTTGGGTAGGTGGTTGTGACTCAGTGGGGTTTGTTGAAAAAAAAGTTGCTGAAAGCTTTCAAACCTTTTAGGCTTAGCGTAAGTTGCAATTTGTTATTACTTTGTTTGTCTGTTTGTTTGCAGATCCTCTTCAATCTTCAAGTTTTCTCCCCCTAACAATATAAAGAAATAACTGCAGATTGGCAGAATAAATGCTCAACCTTCGATAAACAGCCTCTAATAAACAACATGGATTATGTCCTAGTTCAGAGAATCATAGAAGCAGCAGTTTATACACAGTTTATCTTCTGTAAAACTGAATTACTACAGAACTTTAATTATATTGTAACATGAAGTTATCTTTAAAAAAAAAGCTTCATGAATGATTAAATTTTTTAATGCTTTTTTATATGGTTGTCTGCAGTACAAAAAATATTTAACAGAGAAGATGTAAACCAGAAAATATTTAAAATTTTGTCTTGTACTATGCCTTTAGAAACACCACTGTGTGGGCTAGGAATTCACACACTGATGCCTGTAGTCTTTATCAGCCCAGTCATCCAGTAGACCTGAGCAGCAGATTCACAGAGAGCTAAAATACACAGAATGAAAAGCCCAGATACAGTAAACTACCTGTGAATCAAATTAGAAAAAAAATATATAACCCATGATGGTAAACCCTTTAGTGCATACTAAAGACTTTCATAATTTTTGACTATAAGGGATCTAGTTTTGAGATTATTATCAAATTCTGGTGGATTCTGGTCTTTCATTTACTGCAATATTTGTAAAGCAATATAAATAATATTTGATTATTAGTTTTAAATAGTTTATTCATGCACTATTTCCTTCAGGCCTCTGTGGAGCTTGTAGAGTCATGGTGCCCACCAGCCTTTCACACCCTTATTGTCTCACCTTGGCTGTGGTGCGCACACCATAATCAATGCCCCTGGCAGAAGCCCTCTGAAGTGGTTTTCCTCGAAGCAGTGGCTCTGTGATTGGAAGCTCTCCCTTGGGATTGGGATTCTCCCCAAGGAGAATCAGTCTCCTGTGACTGAGTGCCCCCCACCCTCCCATTCCCCCATGCTATGACTGACTGACTATTTTTGTGCTGGACCCCCTGGCTTAATCCTTCAATCTTATGAATGAAGCAAACTGAATAATATCCCTGGCTGGCAACACTGAACCTATATCCTGTAAAATGTCAGTGGAACATTGCCATAGTTAACTCATTGTTTGTTGGTTTTGGCCTTTTGTTTTGGATGTGAATTACAGTTTGTCTGAGTTTGTTATCTGCATGGAGGTATTTTTGTTTACCTCCATGATAGCAGCGAGCAGTGGAACCAGAGAGGAGACTCTGGAATATTTTCTCAGAGCAGCAAGGATCACAGCCAGAATTACTCTGTTTTCTTCTGCATCTCTCCCTGGATTTCAAGGCCACACTGCTCTTGAGGGATGTTGCATCTTTCTATTTCATTCTGGTATGCTTTGACACATGTAGACATGTGCTTGGAAACCTTGATTCTAGGTGGAAATTTCAGCCTTCTACTGGGTAGAATTTTAAGGGATATTTTAAAGCTTGGTCTCTTGTCCTGGATTTTTTTTGGGAGGGTTTGATTTGCCTTTTTTTTTCAAACCGTTCAGTATTTGTAAATAATGCTCTGAGTAGCTTGCAGACAGGCACATAGAAACAATATGATTGTTTACCCAGCAAAATTTTCATTGGTGAGAAAGAGTGGTGCAGTTAAGACTAAATAAATGAAAAATATGTATTTTTCATCTCTATGCAAGTTCAGGAATGCTTTCTATTGTTTTGTTTAATGAAGAATTTACTATATCAGTCTTAAATGCACTTCTTCCCTGAGTACTTTCAGCTCTGAAGAAAAAGTGTTGTCAGTCTTCACAAAGGGGAAACATGCGAAGTAGAAACATCACTCGCCCATCGTCTGTCCAGTGTGACCAATTAAAACATTCTATCCATCTATTTAGCATACCAAATTCAATCAAGCTATTTAATTAGTTGTGTTGCTATTAATTATGTAGCAAGCATTGATAGGGTATTAAATGCTGCATAAAGATGCAAAGGAAAGACATGATTCCTTCCTTAAGAGAGTCTAAGAGAGTCACAGAGACTCCTCCAGTACACAGGGGCAGCTCCAGACGAAGGCTCACCTTAAAAACAGTCTGGGAATTTCATTTGTTTTATTTATGTAGTGGTTATTCTGGTGACACAGAATTTACAAGAGTACGTGGGATGATTGATCACGTTGGAGCATGGATATGTAACCTTACAAGGTTGGATGGGACAAGCGTTAGAGCTGATATGCAAAGGTGTCTGAAGGGAAGAGGGAAGCAAAGGAGAATTTTGTCTCCATTAGACAGAATCCATTAGAAATTCACATCTTCTAGACTAAACTGTGACCCCTATTGCTTGTTTTTATGTGACTATGTTTGCGTGAAAGGGCCAGGAGGCTCTCCTTTCTGTAGGAGAGTGTCAGGGTTTGAGACCTATTTGGAAGAAAATATGCTCTGATAGAAGGCAGGTTACAACCGCCCCTCCCCCACCAGATTTGGGAAAGAAATATTCCTTGGAGGAATGTGAAAAGGGAGGAAAAAACCTATTTATTTAACAAACACACGGGAAAGGAATAATAATGCTAAATAATAAAATCTCACTTTGGAGAGAACCTGGTACATTCAAAGTCCTTTTGTGGATGCGGCTCTCTCCTCTTTGGAGCTGGGTCGGCGTGGGGGTCCCCCCACCCTGGGCCTCAGTGGAAAGTTCTCCCAGATGTTGCTTTGGTGTTGTTGCACACTTCCAGAAGAAAAGAAGAAGAAGCCGAAGTCCCAGAAAAAACCTCTCTGTCTCTCTGGAGAAAACAGAGCTGAAAGCTGGCTGAAAAGCAAGAAGGGTGCTTCCTCCACTCTTCTCGCCACAGCCGAGAGACGCAGAGGAGCAGTGACCTTGGAGCACAGACTGCTTTGAAATTTTGCTCTGTTTTTTTCCTCTTCCCCCTCTCAGGCTCAGTTTAAAGGCACAGAAAAGCACAGGATTTGTGTCTGGACATAGAGCATGTCGATAGGAGATACACATCGTAAAGTCACCCCAAGACAGAGAGAACAGAAATATTTGAAGCTTCTAACTGATTTTGCTGGTGTGCAATACAGTGCAGCAACTGCAGTTGTTCCCTGGGACTGTCAGAGAGCTACTTCATGGAGACTTTCAGTTGTGGGTGTCAGAAATTAGAGTTTAATGTAGTGATATTTCTTTAACTGGTCTTCCCTGGGATCCCCTGGAAACACTGATATGTATACATATTCGCAGAGATGTTTCAGCCACGTGTACCCAAACTAAAAAAAAACCAAAAAACAACAACAACAACAAAAAAAAACCAAAACAAAAAACCACAAAAAAAACCCCCAAAAAAACCCCAACTAAACAAAAAACAATTCTTTTGAATTTTATTGGAGAATCTTCTTAATTTATAAGAACAGATCCTTACTTCCAATAAACCATATGCTTGAAGTATGGGAACTGTTATTATTCACAGTGGCAGAAGTTCTGGCCTTTGTAGTACAAAAGTTTCTATATATAGAATTCCATATGTTAAAATCCCTATAAAAGTTACCCATTTTATTTTATAAATTTCCTTTTAGCTTGAGAATTGTAAGTTACAATAGACCATTTTATTTTTAATTATTGATCTTTCTGTATTCTCTTCCGAAATGTGTATCAGCATGTAAGGAAAGTATACTTAGTGACAGTATTTGAGATTTGTGTTAATAAAGATTGCAGTAGCAAAAAAAAAAAGAAATGGCCAAGAAATAAATGTTTTGATTTTGTGAGAACGTTAGATTCAAAATAAGCAGTCCAGACTTTGCTACAAGGCAAATCTGTCTGCAATATTTTATTATATTTTGTATTTGCTACAGAGACAGCACATCAGTAATTAAAAGAAGCTACAGGATATACAGATTAACAACAGGAAGCAACATTTTTAAATACTGATGAAGAACCAAGGGCCTGAAACACCTCTTGGTTTTAACAGGTCTGTTTAAATCAGTGAGCAGTTAGATCCAAGCAAAGAAAATCATTTGTGTTTAGTTTTGAGCTGTACTTATGGTTTGATAAATAACACAGACTTTGTTTACTAGAATTATATCTGGGATTCTTATTTCTAAGCAAAAAGTTGAAATCTGGAAAAAAGAGCTTGCAAAAGATTTAAAAACGTCACTACACTGCAGAGAAAATGGAAGGTTCCTTAAAAATCC
Organism: Edolisoma coerulescens; assembly: GCA_013397115.1. NCBI lineage: Eukaryota > Metazoa > Chordata > Aves > Passeriformes > Campephagidae > Edolisoma > Edolisoma coerulescens. Next base: position 67,855 of record VWZW01004510.1, read on the forward strand.
TAGAAGTCATCTGAAACTTTCTAGTTCATCAAGGAAAATTCTCTTCTGCCACGGGAAGAGAAGTTGGGGAAGGAGATTAGCTGTTTTAATCATTTCATTTCTCAGTAGTGGAGTCTAGAAAGGAAATCTCTCTTCTGTGATGAAAAGCCAAGATCTGTCTTCTCAAAGATGCTAAGTTTTTCCCTTCTCACAAGGTGCATTATGTGAAAGCCACCAGCCTCAATTTAAAAGCTCAGTAACCTGGATGTGGGATCACTGATTTCTGTACACACAGGAGGGGCAGAGGGATCAGTGACATTTCTCTTGAATAAGCTGTTGAGCATCTGATTGTAAGCATAAATGTTTGATGATGGGTCAGGCCCCCTCTTCTTGGACTAACAAGGAGCAGGGGTACACCAAACAAAAAAGCCCTTGATGAGGGTAAGGTGAGATGCACAGGGACCATTAAAAATCAATCAGAAAGCTTCAGTTAAGGAATACTGCTCCATGCCATGCTTGAGGCAGCCAGCTCGGGTCTGTTGCCAGTCCTGTGGGACTGAGCATGCTGAGCAGGACCACGTTCTGAGCAGTTAGCTCTGAGCCCATGGCACAGTCAGTGAACGACCCAGCTAAGGCATCTATGAAGGATTGAGTTGTAGGTAAAATATAAGAACAAAGCTCAAAACATTCTTTATCGATTTCCCCATAACCCCTAGCTCTCATATGGTGACCATGGTGGTCCTGGGTTAATACTTGGGCTTGAGGATCTCAGAGGTGTTTTCAAACCTAAATGATTCTACATTCCCTGGCTTCCACTTCCTGTATTCCCCCCCAGTCTCTAGCATTTTTCCTTTTATCATCATTCACCATTATCCCAGGTATTTAAAATGAGGTTAAAAGCAACCTAAAACTATACAAAGCAAACACAAACTAATTTGCTTGATCCTTGGCTGTCCAATAAGCCATCATCTGTCCTACTTTGCTTTCTGATCCAGGAAGGTTATTTAGAGAACTAAACACTGCGTAATTCTGTTCCATGAATTTCAGGACAGACACATTAAATTGCCTCATGAACAGGATCTGGTCCCTAGATCATCGCCTTTGCCAGTGGTTAAAACCCCTTCCAAATTGTAAATGAAGGGTGGGTTATGTGGAAAATACAATAAGGAACTATAAAGATGAAAATAAAGTCTAACAATGTTTGAGCATGGACTATACTGGGATCTCATAATTTGACTCATTTTGACTCCTTAACTGTAACATTCATGTACTGTTCATATTTGCTTAAGTGAATAAGTGTCTTTATCTTCCTTAATAAATTACGGTTTTTGGTGAATTTTTGGTGAATTTTTTAGATATATTTTTCTATGTCTGGAAAATATTTAGGAAAAAAGTAAATCATAACAATCTCATTTCATTACCATACATTTTTTCTGTCATATATCACAGCAGAGTTATGTCACAAAAGAGTACTGTGTAAACAAACATTTAAAAGAATTACATCTAAATCACAAAACACCTTTTGAAAAATTCTGTGGCTTGATTTTGTTTCCGGTGTAAGACATATCAGTGTCTTCTTTTCCCAACACTGAAAATTCTTCTCTATGGAGAAAAGAAAGGAAGACCCAATCAAACACTTGAATCTTTTTACTTTGCACAGCGTGTTGTACTTCATTCAGAATGATCCACTTGCAATTCAAAATAGCACTTCACACTTAGTCACCTTCCACACTGCAGAGGGTGTGCTAACATTTGTGCTTATGTAAGGAGCAGTCATACAGATGGGAAAAAATGAAGTATTTGATGTTTATTAATACAAACGAATACCCACGTGAATCACACATGACTGCAGCCAAATAAAAAGCTTCTGGCATTTAAGGTTATGTTCTGCCCAGAGGGACACCAAATTTCTACTAATACACGAGTGCTTCTGGAGGCAGAACTTGGTTCCATTATTTCACAGAACTTCTGCTGACTGGCAACATATGAAAATGGGGACATATTGAACTGTGTGCAGCGAGACTCATGTATTTAAGAGAGTCTTAATAGACACAAGTGAGAGGAAAATTGGTCTGAGAACACAATGAAGACATAGAGTTGCTGTTTAATTTTACCGATTTAGTCAGCGTATTGGATCAAATAGGATCAAACAACTCAAAGGGTCAAAGTCCTTCTTCAAAGGGAAGTCCTAATGGATAATATGAATTCCCTAGGTGAAAATTAATTTGGACTTGGTTTGTGAAGTGTTTTCCAAGCATATTAAAGGACAGGCTCTGATCCGTTTATTTGGCATGCTTTTGAAAAAAAAGCTGTCACATTCAAAACATTTATCCTTATATTTTTGTCCATAATATTGGATTCTATAAAAAGGAACATATTAATACATCTCTTTGCCAGTGGAAGATTGATTTAAGCAAAATACTTAATAGCATTTAATCCAATCTAGATTAGAACACCAAGTGATGAAATGATAGGTAATTCTGTCTCCTCAAATACCTGGGCATTGAGCAAAATGTCTAGCAGGTTTTGATTAAGTTCCTTTCAATGTCCAGTTTTCATTTACTCAAGAAATGCCTTGCATTTTTTCATAGGCTTATTAAAAGGTTGGAGGAAAGTATCTCTTTTTTGCTGTGCCTTATTTAATGGCAAATATTATCTTGGTCTTCTTACAGAAACCATATCTGTAGTCTTTGGGATTATTGTTAACTCATTACAGATAAGAGTATTTTTTAATATAGTAGGTTCTCTATACTTTTAATAGAAAATGAAAATGTTCATTCCTTATCAAAAGTGTTCATTCATAACACTTGTAGTTAATTTTTGTGCCAATTAATTCTGTTCTTTGGAAAGTCTTAATAGTAGAAGTAATAATTTTCAGTCTGGATGTAATCATTCTAAGCATAGAGAAAAGACATTTAGCTGGGATTTTCGTCAGTACATCTCTTTCTCCCTCTGAGTGCATGTTGCAGGTCCTGGGTGGATTCAAGGTGATAAGCCCTTGAGAGAACCATAATGTGATTATCTTGCAGAGAGGTGGTCGAATAAATAAGATTATCCATAACAAGTTTAGCTACTGATGAGTTCAAGCTGTGCTGATACACAAAGTCCTGACACAATTGTAAGGTAATAACAGAAAAAATACACGTTTGCAAAGGAGAGAGTGCTGCTTGAACTGCGAAACCTTCCATGATTAATGCAAACTCACCTACAGCCTCTCACATAGAAGCTTTACTGCATTTTCCACACTTCTTTCATAGACTATTCCAGAGCAAGCTTTAAGTCTCCTTATGCATGTAAAAATTGGTTTTACTTAAAGTGAGATTATTCCTAAATTTACTTTTTTTTTGTTTGTTTGACTTGAAGAGTGGTGCAGCATTCCTTTGAGTTTGGAGTCATTTGTGATGTGTATTTGCAAATGAATGATTTTGATAAATTATGTTTATATGATCATGTAGGTCATAAAAATGGAGGAGGCTGTACTTCTAAACCATGAAGACACCAACTAAATGCCATCCACTCATTTTACATGAGGGACAGAGGACATTATATTTAATTCATTTGTAGGTAATATCCATTTCTGACTCTTTCTTGCATCATCTGTCTTTGACTCCAACGGTTTGGGCACCTATTGCTCTTCTTTTCTCATAATTACCCCAACTCTACAGAAATGAATGGAAAAATTGTTGCTGTGAACACTAATCTAATCTGCAGTACTTAATTTAGCCTTTTGGAAAAAATGAACATATGTAACTGTTTTCTCTCATGTAGCACTGTCAAGCACCCAAGAAAGTTTATTATGATTAGTTTTCTAATAGGACTGTTATGAAAAAAACTCCAGAATATACTGAAATTTAAAGGTTTTTTAAGTAAAAAAAGTACAATTTCAATATGAAAAAAGCAAAAAATGTTTTTTAATCCAAAGTTTTCAAGCAGTAACAACAGACTCAGTTTGCAACACCTTGATTTCCAGAAGCACGGTTTGTAGGTTTATTAAGGCCATTGGTTATTTTTTCATGTCATGGTGCAGGAACTCTAAGGCAGGAGGAACTTTTGGCTAAAGAATATCATTTAAGATAACCAGTTTAGAGCCTGAGAAAGTGCTCCAGGTCATGATAAAATCCATATTTTCTAAATGATATCTAGGGTAAGAGACATTTTCTGAGATGACAATGCTTTGGGCTATTCACTGCCTTGCGCCAAGGGAAGGAAGTATTTTAATTAAAAGAAACAGTGGCTTTAAGGCTCAGTTAGGACCAGAAAACCAACATCAGACATATGCATATTGTTAACATGAAACAGGTAAAATCCATGCATTTTCTAACTCTGTAGTGGAAGGGTCTGAAATAAATACCTGAGAAGGAGGTAAAATATGCAGGTAAGAAAAAAAGACACATGAAATAAATCGATCAATTATTCTGTAGAATTTATTTCTTAAAAAAGAGAAAGTATAAAGAAGTCACCATTTATCTGGAAAGAAAGAACCTAACGATGCTTCATTACAGGTTTTATCTCTTAGAGCTTCTTCCTATTAAAAAACAGCAGAGGAGAGGTCTAAACTTTGCATGTATTTCATCATGGGTTGTTAGATATTACAAAGTTGTTAGATACCAGCTAGAACTTTGTCATTGATGATGTATAATTTAAATAGGAATCATTTTGATTTCAGGCATCTGGAACACCCGAACTCTTCAACAGCCTTAATAACCGGGTGGGACAATCCTTGTATTACAGAAGGAAAAAAAAGAGGTTTCTTACTTGATTAGATTTTTTATTTTCTGTAGTGTTTGCTTTTATAAGTGTCTAATCTGCATATACTAAAAAGCACTGGTCCTACAGAGATGAACCTTTCTGTATAACTGTGGAATTATATTCACGATGTTATGTTTCTTTCTTAAACCAAAACTAGGTTGTTTGGTTTTGGTTTCTTTTGTGTTTGGGGTTTTTTTCCTCAGTAAATAACAACATATGAATTCTTCTAGCAATCAACAGACACATAGGACAAACCTCAGTTGTTATTTCTCTTTTCTGACCATTGGAAATTCTCTCTTCTGATCACATGAGAAATTGACTCTTTTTTAAAATAATCATTAATAATTAATAATTTTAATAAAAACTTCTTGTAGAAAGGAGGGAAGTGTAGAGGAACATTCCTTTATTTTACTATATTGCTGTGTGAACAGGGAGCTGGGATGATTCTCTTTGTTTCTAAGTGGTACATAAAAGGCTTTAAACAGTTCACAGTAGAAACAGAACTTAATATATTTGCACATCTGTATGTTATTTTTGGTTGTTGTTTAAAAAGGTGCACTGGAAGCTGTATGAAGCAGTGATATCTTTGCAGCTAATTTTAGTGTTGGTGAGGTCAGAGTCAGACTCCTCTTGTTCAAAGGAGCACGAAAATCACTGTTAGCGACCACTGCAGAGGCTGTGGACAAGTCTGTTCATTAGTGTCTGCAGAGGAATGTGTGGCCATGTAGACAATCAGCATCCATGGTGAGGTTACATAGCTGCCACCTGGTACTCTAATGAGATGGAAGGCAATTAAAAATAATTACCACTGCAAACTCATTAAAATTCCGTAGGTTTGTTCAACTCTGGCCCCTTCATAATTGCTGCAGAACATTTTAGTGTATCTCAAAAATTACAGTGAAACTTGGTGATATTTTAAGTCAGGGATTGAGAGGGAGTATGAATCTCAAAGGTTCATTCCAAGGAAGATATTTAATAGGTACAAACCACCATGGAACATCATTGAATAAGTAATCAGTTCAATATTGTGGGAGTGTCAGGAGTTTCACCATTGAACCAGATCTGAAGGTCTTTCTGTGTAGTGTTCTGAGGTTAAAATTTTTGGATATGTGTGTACATATATTTGGACTCAGAGGCTTGAAAAGTAAAGCTATCAGGGAGCTTTTAAGTTTTCAAGGCAAAATCACAGACCATAAAATACAAATGTTAAAAATGGAAGAAGAAGCATATAACTTGCCACAAATTGTCTTCTGTAGAGTTACTCACTGGTGATGTCATGAGAGACTTCTCAGAGCTTTGTGGCATCTGTAGGAGGTCTCTGATTCCAGTGGCAATGGGAAAAGGATGTTTGTTCCAGGTGGGAACTTGCTTTAAGCACCTAAGCAGCAAGTGAAGACACAAGGCAGGAACTCTTGGAGAACAGTGCACCTCCTGTGGGGGATTTGTTTGAGGACCTTGTGCAAATAATGCACTGGAAAAATCATAAGGCTGCTACTGATAGGACTCTTTAACAAGGCTATTCACTCTAGAATTTAAAGACATTATGCAGTTGCACTTCTGGCATTCGTGGTCAGTGCCTCTGTTAAAACAGAGAGATCTCCAAGCCTAGAGGAATGAAGTTGGGTATCAGTAACGAGATCTCAGAAACATGGAAATTAATTTTTTGTTGGGATTTTTTTTTCTGCATTTTTATTCTAAATCATTTAACTGGACAAGAAATAAAGTAAGGTATACTTTGTACAGTACACATAGCCTGCACATAGTCTGATACAGAAGTCAGAACTTAGCTTATAGATACAAAATTTGTAATGCTTGCAGAGACACAGTTTTGAAAATGAGTCATTTAAGAAGATTTTAAAGAAGAAACAACAATTCCTCCCCACAGTTAATAATGAAATGAACTTTAATAACTACAACATTTTGCTGCTGCACAATAATCTGGAGTTCTGTGGCAACTTCTGGGAGGAATCTCTCTCCTGGGATGCCTCTTTCCAGAGAGCTGTCAAGTGTCTGGTATGATAAGGGCCATTTGTGCAAGGGAGGAAAAGAATCAAGATCAGACAGGTTGGAGGGGCAGGAATGGGAGTTTTGCCAACACTGAAGAAGGAAGAGGCCTGGAGTTGGATTTTACTGCAATCTAGCTGCACACTTCTTGCATCCCCTTACACAAGATGTTGAACTTCTGGCCTTTGGTTTTCTAAAGATAAAATGCGAGTGAATAACCAACTGGAATGTGACATAAACTGAGAAAGCTGCAGGTACAGTTCACATGATTCATCCTCTATTCTGGTAGAGTTCACTACTGTAAAGTTGTTGGTGGTGTGATCAGTTATGACTGGGATGGTATGGGACTCTGTAAGAAATACCATTTTTTTACTGGAATTCAATCTAGATACATATTTTCACTTCACATTAGTTGAGAAATACTATACTGCTCTATGAAGAAATGCCATATCTTAACCCAGAAGTGTTATAGGCTAATATCCAGTAGCAGAAATATTCAGATTTTAGTTCCTCATTGTCTTAGTCATAATTTTCCCTCACATCTGTTTTTCTTTTGAAATAGATACAGGCAAAACATGTGCTAGGGGATTGATCATTTTTTGTAAGGGCTCTAATCTAATTTTCTGCTTATTTTAGACTCAGTTATTAATGATGGCACTATTATTTTTGCTTTTCTTTTTCTAATAACTGTGTTAGTCTCTGTATTAGCAGAGACAAGCCACCGTACTGCAAAAGTGTCCTGTCATTTGTCATTACAGAGGACAATAGTTACATTCTACAACAACTGTGTGTTTTGTCATAGTTTTATAGGCATCAGGTATATAATCATATGCTATGTTGTGGCAGCCAGGAAGGCACTGCAACACATCAGCAGGAGAACTGAAATGGCCTTCAGCAATATGTGCAAATTCAAACAGTGAAATACTGCTTTCTGTGGGCCTTTTGTATTTATATTCAAAATGTTGCAGCTCAATAACAATAGTTGAACACAGTCAGAGGTCTAATGAATTAGATTTTTCCTTGGCTCTCTTGAAAACACATTTAGCAGTTTCAGCAATGGCAAGCCCATCTCATTAAATTAAGTGCCTCAGCCACCAGTGCCAGCAACACTTCATAAGGCTTATGGGCTACAGTTTTTGGGATATTGCTAGTCTGGCACATGTCCCAAAGAGATGATCATCTGCTTTTTGGAGAACCACTATCAGATGCAATAAATATTTGAGGATCACCGAAGGTAGACATTAGGTTTGTTCATTGAAGTGAGGGAGGATGAAAAATGTGAAGAGTTTTCTAGATTTGTCCCTAAAATATTTTTATAGTTTTATCCAAGAGAATTCTTCTTTTAATATAGGGCCACATTTCATTTCTTTTATTCATCTTCAGATATAATCCCATTGGCTTATGTGATATTTATCTTGCAGCAAAGTGCTCTTCTCTGTTACTCTAAGGAGAGGGATTTATATTATCTACAGTATAAATACATTTGGAAATGTGGATCCAAACCTATTTCACAAGTATTCCATGGTTTTCAATCAGATGAACTGTTAGGGCAGGGCATCATTGGACTGCAGAGTAGTGGATGAAGGTGCTCAGGGTCTGGTGGGTGCTGCTGGGCAGTCTCTGAGAAGTGGCCGGAGCTGAGCCGTGCCAGACACACAGCAGGAGGTGATCCAGGTGCCAGAGCAAGGGTTCCCCTGCAGCTCCTGGAGAAGACCATGACGGAGAAGGCATTTCCCTGCAGCCCGTGGAGGACCACAGTGGAGCAGATATCCTTACAGCAGCCTTTGGAGGATCCCACGCCAGAGCAGGTGGATGTGCACTGAAGGAAGCTGCAGCCTGAGGAGGACCCCGTGGAGAGGAGCCCACACAGGAGCAAGTTTTCCAACAGGAAAAATGGGAGACCCGTGCTGGAGCAGTGTGCTCCTGAAGGACTGGGGCCCAAGGAAAAGGATCTATACCACAGCAGTTTGTGAAGAACTGTAGCCTGTGGGAAGGACTCATGGGGGAAAAAGCCAGACAAAATCAATCAATGAATATCATCCTTTTCAGTATCCTGGTTTTGCCAGTGCCTTTTAACAAACTGTACCAGAAGAAATACATGTGAAACACATAAAATGCTTAGATCTTCTCCTACTTTCCAGCCACCACATCATCATGATTAACTAGTAGTTAGGCTGTCCTCAGACTTAACTTCAAATCATACCTCTAAACTTGCGTCATGAGTCCTTTAAAGACTATTTAAAAAGATTTAGGCAAATAAGTAGGAATTTGCAAAATACAACCTGCAGCAGGTAAAAACAGCCTCCTGGTTTCCAAGAGAAAATTTGAAATGGGCAGGTTTACTTATTTTTTCCCTGTTCTGTGCACTTCTAATTAAATTGTAGCATGGCATTTCCCTCCATTCCCAACCCCCAGCCCTGCTGTTGTATTTTGTTCCCAACTAGTCCTCGCTTCAAGTGACAAATAGCTTATTTACTCACATCAGGAGGTGAGGTATCTCAGTCATCATTTCTCCTTGCTCGAGGATAATCTTTGTACCCAGGAAAGTACTGCAAACATTCATTTATGGATGTTGCAGTTTGAGGGGACTGTCTACGTCCTGCTGAAGCTGTCACACACTGAATGATAAATAGCTGCAGAAAAAGACAGAAAAATGACTGTTTCTCTACAGCCCAGCAGTTATCTTCTCATTCTTGGATAGGATCATCTTTTTTCATTGAACATTTTGCTCTTTCATAGCAAAAATTCGAGGGTTTTTTTTTAATGAAAGTAACACTGTCTTTATACAGAGTAGGAAACTGAAAGGCAGGGGGATTAGAAGTATGCTGTAGATACAAGTCCTAGATGCAGAAAGTTGAACTGGTTTTGTCCACTTCCTGAGCTGGCTGAAGTTGAAATACCTTTAATCCAAACATAATTTACAGACAGCATCACAGTGTGTGGTGGTGCTCAGCAGTAATTTGCCTACCAGCTTTGCAGAACGGGGGGGGCATCTCTCACATTCCTAACCTATCCGTCTCTCTAACCTGATCAGCTCTTTGTTCAAGCATTTAAAACCTCTTTTAATTTCTAGTATGCCTGTACAATATGCTCTATACACAATATTTATATAGAGGAGACCAACACCTAGGGGTTGCATGTGCCTGCTGTGGTAGATGAACATTATCAGTTAATTTGAAAATTTGATCCACGTTTAAGCATCACAGAGAAAGTTTCCCTGTGAGTACACTAGAGAAAGGAGATGAAAAACATGAGGAGAAAAACTGTTTAGCCAAGGGGTTTTTGCTGAAATCTCTTTTATTGTCATAAAATCACAGAACCACAGAATGGTTTGGGTTGGAAGGGACTCTAAATATCCTCTAGTTCCAAGCTCCTCTGCCATGGGCAGGGGCACCTTCCACTATCCCAGGTTGCTCAGAGCCCCATCCAGCCTGGCCTTGAACACTTCCAGGGATGGGGCATCCACAGCTTCCCTGGGCAACCTGTTCCAGTGCCTCACCACCCTCACAAGAAAGAATTTCTTCCTCATAACTAAGCTAAATTTGCTCTTTCAGATTAAAGCCATTATCCCTTGTCTTATCATTACATGCCCTTGCAGTAAGTCCCTCTCCAGCTCTCTTGTAGGCCCACTTTAGGTACTGGAAGATGCCATAAGGTCTCTCCAGAACCTTCTCTCCAGGCTGAACACCCCCAAGTCTCTCAGCCTGTTCTCACAGGAGAGTTGCTCCAGCCCTCTGAGCATCTTCATGGCCCCCTACAAACAAAATTACGTTGCCTCACATTGTAGAATTTTTCTGTAGCATAGTCTATCTAATCTGTTCATTAAGAAGGTGTTTACACAGCAGTAGGAAAGGTGACAACAGCCCTACTTTACGCTTCAGGAGGCTACAACTTCAAGAGCATGTTTAAAATGAGTGGCTGTGCAGTGCTGAGCGAAACTAAGAGAAGCCAAGAAACAGACACAAAGCAGAGTAAACAGACCTTTGCTCCCAGTAAAATCACTGGCACATTTCCACTGATTTCCAGGAAGGAAAATTTGGTATTTTATACAACTCCATTCATTATACTTATAAATCTGTAATTTTACTTGAAATGTCAAAAGTGGTGACTCTGGTTTTGGTTTTGTTTTTCTTGTGTTTGCTTGGCAATGTAAGAACTGTTCTGGCTCCAGTTAAAAACCTTACAATACCCACCACAAACAACTCTTCTCCAAAACTCTTTTACTTCCCATCAAATATACTTGTTCTAGTTTTTCACACTGAGGGAATGATGACTTCATAGACTACCTGGATACTTGTATTCTGCAATACCAGAATTACAGATTCCTATCCTGATTGTTCCCTGATTTCACACCACTCTTACTGACAAAAGAGTTGCTTTCATAGATACAGCAGCTGAACTACAGCAACTGTCCACTGTGAATTTGTTTAGCCCATGGCAAATGTAAAATAAATTGAGTTTGCTTAGCCTTCTTTCATGCTAACTTAAATTACACTGCATTTGCCACAGGCTAAGAGCATTCAAATAGATATTTATTGTGGATTTGCCAGCACATGGTAACTTCTCACCCCACAGCAATGTGGCTGCTTGAGGTCTCAGGCAGGGAAGCTTTAATGTTGCAAGTTCTCACATTAAGCAATAAAATTAATAAAGAAATGAAATTCCAGCATCATTTTGTGGAAAGTGGATACAGAAGCTAAGCTGGCCTGAGATCAAATACAAGACCATTTAATTAATGAATAAAGGGAGGCAGACAAAAGTAGGTCTAGATTTAGAAATCTTTTAAAAGATGAAGTTGCCTTATTTAGATTGTCTAAGTCAATTTTGAATGATTGTCCAAAACTCTCAATGACATGCTTTCAGAAATTTTGGTTATATTGCCCTTACAGAGAGTACAAGTTCCATGATTGTTTCTGACTTCACAAAAGTAGTCTGACACCTTACAGCATCTTTTTATGCATTACTCTCCTAGAGCAGTAGCTGCTCTAAAACTCTTAGATAGTGCTTGACCTTGATGCATTTGAGAAGACAACAACTTTAATTTTATGATTTAAAAATCCAGTAATATAATTGAAAACTGTAACAGCAATTTACTAATCATGGAAATACTTTTTTAGGAACGATTTTCTATCAGGAGGTATTATGTAGACTGGTGAAAATCCACCGTATCTTTTATGTGAGATAGGATAGGATAGGATAGGATAGGATAGGATAGGATAGGATAGGATAGGATAGGATAGGATAGGATAGGATAGTTTGGCTGGACAAGACCTACAGTGATCATCTAATCTAACTGTTTGACCAGTTCAGGAATGACCAAAGCAGATCCTTTTCCCCCTTTAATAACATTACTTTTGTTTTATATCTTGAGTTGCAGTTTAATTATGTTTAAGCATGATCAAATATCTGGAGATCTACACTAAAATTCTTGCTTGTTTAACCACTGTTTAAAAACATTACATAAATTTAGAGTTCTAAAGCAAGACAGTCAACCTTTTTCAATGCTGCCATTGTAAAATGCTACCCTTTGGTTAATCTGTTTAAAATTGGAGAAGAGTAGATAAGGGGAAAAAAACCAAATCTCACAGTCTCCCCTAAATGCCTAGTAAATTGTGTGGTGAAATTCAAGCCAGTTAATAGGTTCTTTGCTGCAAGTGCTCACATTTTTATATTCTGAGTCATGACAGGTCAAAGACTTGGGTTCACCTACAGAGAACTGGAGGCTTTTACAGAGTACTCCTGGGTTGTTTCTGGTTTTAATCAGTAGCATGCTGGTGATGAAACAAGCAGTCTACTTGGACAGGGGTTTTTTTAACAGTAAAATGATGAGACTTAAAGCCTAATCAGTGTGCCTCTAATATTTCTCCTTTTAATACTGAAAATTAAGCGGTGCTTTTACTATACATAAGTTCCCATTTTGATAAATCTAAAAGCAGACAAAATTTTTCTATGTTGTTTCATCATGCTTGGACTTGGTATTTGGAGTAGCTTATCTGCAACACACAAGACTCATTTCACAGCTATTTTTACTGGAAAAAAAACCATTAAAGTAGAAAATTTTTGGAATGTTTCTTTCAAGAGAGGGATCACTGTCTTTAACTCTCACAGAAGTCATCAGCGACTTGGGGTCAATCAGCTAATTTGCCCACAAGGCTTGTTATCACACTCAGGTGAATTTGTTTTCTCATGGAATACAAGATTGAAGCTGTCCTTTTCCACCAATCCAAGTGACCTTATTAGGTTTGAGGTTATAGTTCCCTGTATCTTGAGTGGTATAAAATACCTCAAGAACCATCAAAATATTCTTAATCTATAGGTACTTGCTCTAATTTCCAAAGAATTCCACAGTGTTTGATAGAACTCTTGTTTACTTTTAAGGGCCACTCCCAAGCTGCAAGACTAAAGTCTTCACAATTTAAAACATGTGTGTAAGACAGTCATGATCAACCATGGGATGGTTCATAAGCACCATGCATATTCCCTTTAGGCTTTACAATTTTGTGGTATTCAGAGTTTATCTAGGATTTTGCTTAAAGAAGAAAATTTCATCATTTACATGTGCACCATTTGAGCAGCACATGTCAAATAACACCAGCTGATCTTGTGCTTGTGCTAAAGAAACATGTTTGCTTTCCTAAAAATAGTCTAGTGCACTTCTGCCACCAGCCAGTCAGCCAGGGGCTCTCCCTGAAGCTGAATCAGATCCTAATTTCACTGGCCAACCAGCAAAAACTGTTTTTTTTTTCACTCCAGCTGACCAGCCAGAGCCTCAAATCCCCACACAGTCCCATCTAAGAAATGTGAAACCCTGAGGATGCCACACACTTCTTGCTGAATTAACTGCAAATTGCTCATGCAGTGAAAAAATCCTTTGCAAACCCCAGATATCACACTGTTAAACATGTATAGTTTGTCTTTTAAAGAAATTAGTGACACAAGTGAGAAGTTGAGGAATTTCAGCCCTTAAAACCTGCTCACTCCTTTGTTTGGAGATGTGCTGTGCTTATACCTGCTGCCCTTAGAGCCCCTTAACTGAATGATAGATACCTGTCAGCTTCCCTTTACAATTAAAAGCCACCTGGCTAGTGCAGCAGACATGCAAAACTCACATTTAAACACTCTGCAAATGGAAGACGTAGTTAGGGAATTTGCAGTATTTACTTAGTTTTCCCCTAAGAAGCAGGAAGAAAGTCTAACCTCACAATCCGTCTTGGAAACTCCTTTTCTATTTCTTTCTTCTTTCTCCTGTTTGCAAATTCTAGTAGCAATTCTCAAATTTGCCTAAGCTTTCTCATACAGTTTTCAGACACTTTTTGCTCATCAGATCTCAGTTTTTCCATCAACCACAAGTATAGGTGTCTCCAGAAATGTCATTTACTGTAATCATAACCTGATATTTCTCAGCTGTGGCAACTTGACCTTAGCTGGCTGCCAGAGACCCTCTCACCCTCTCATCAGCAAGATGGTGAGGAAATACGATGGAAAAGCTCAAGGATTAAAGTAAGGACAGGGAGATCACTAACCAATTACCATCACAGGCAAAACAGATTCCACTTGGGAAGATTAATTCGTTGTCAATTTATTACAGAGTGCAAGAGTGAGAAATAAAAACAAAACTAAAACTACTTTCTCCCCAGCCCTCCTTCTTCCCACTCCCAACTTCACTTAAGACTCTTCTTCCTCCTCCCCCCTGAGAGTCACAGAAGTGTGAGGAATGGGGCTGGAGGTCAGTTCATGATGCTTTCTCTCTGCCACTCCTTCCTACAGCCCCAGTTTGGGGTCCTGCCCATGGCAGACAGACCTCCCACGTACCTGAATAGGAAATATGGGTAAAATGCAATTTCTGACTTCTAATTAGAAGCCCATCTGGTCTGAGGAGCAAAAGTGATATGCAGTAGCACTTGGATAGCCTGATGCTGTCCCAGAAATAAAAGCTGGAAATTTTGGAGTAAATTATAAACTACCAAATATTCGCTTTGAATGCTGCTGCAGAAAAGGCTCAATTCTATGAAAAAAAAAAAGGCAAAGATGATAATAAGCTTATGTGACTGATAAAAGCCAGCAATGTATAGTGGCAGGCAGTAGGGAAGGCCCTCACTGCCTTTGTAAATGTGTACTAAAGAAATTGCTAACCGTAGCAAAATATCTGCTTTGCACAGATGAGAGGGAAAAGACAGATGGACCTGAAATGATCAATGGAAAACAAAAAATAGTCAGTCAGAATTCATTCTCTGCATGAATGGGAGGCAAAGCCAGGGTTTCTAGTTCGTATTGGAATATGGGTTGTGCTTAAACCATATTTCTGCCAAGCGTTGCCGCTCCACTTAGAATCTGTTTGGGGTTTTTTTGGTGGGGGGTAAGCAGACATGGTTTCATCCTTTTTGCTGTTCCTTCACATTCTTCATTTTCATCGTATTATTTTCATACATTTTCACTTCTGGAACCACGGGCCTAAAAGCAATTTTCAGTAACATATATGTGTTTTCATGTATTCCTTAAGTCGTCTCAGCAGTGAACATTCAATTTTTCACTTCTTCTGTGAAGATGTTCTGTGCACGGCACATTGTCACAGCTCTACTGGTTAGCAGAACCTTTTCCAGTCACCTGTGTTGAAGTGAAAGTGGATTTTTGGATTTCTGTGTTAATATTATCCAGCTTGCACCTAGACAGTAGATGGAGGGGGAAGGAGAATGGAGAAGGGGGAAGGGGGAAGGGCAGGCAAGAACTTCGTAAAAATTCACTGCAGAAGCTTCTCACTTTTCTGTCTCTGTTCAGACAGAGACAATAAAAACCTCAGTTCCTTTTACTTCCAAACTTCTTTCTGAACTTTTTCCCCACCAAATAAGACAGGCACATCTGTATTTTACGTTGCAATTCAAGAGACAAGCTAATTATCTCATTATTGTTAACCATTATCATGTTGGGTTTTTTTGCTGGCAGAAGAACCAAGGGCAATACTTCATTGTGTTAAGCAGGCATTGTGCAAATAAAGATTGCGAATATTATGCTTGAATAGCAGATAAGGCAACTGCAAAACCAGAAAATGCAGCCAAAGTACCTGGGGAAAAAATATTTATTATTTTCTACTGGATAAAACATTTATTTCTTCTGATGGAGCAGTGCCAGTTTGGTCTCTGACACTGTTTAGGCTGTATCCAATGCAGCTGATGGAAGAGCACCCAGTTTTTCAATGACAAGGAAAAAGCTACCTCTCACCATATCACCTGTCCCAACAGTTGGGGATTCAAGTACTGGGACACATAGGGAAGTATATTTACTGACCTCAGTGCAGCCTTAGAGCACAGATTAAGACTTCAGAATAAACTAAAATATAGATGTTGGCATTCTTTCCTTCAGAAGTCTACCTTAATTAGAGGTTAATTTTGTTCCTCTTTTTTCTATGCAAATTTTCACATGGATCCAGCTTAATTTTTTATTCATACTGTAACAAGAGTTACATAAAAATAGATTGGAGTAGCTGATAATTACAAATTAGTTAATGATCGTTCCTAATAATGGATAGAATTAATTGCAATAAGCTACCTAGAGTTTCAAGGTATTAGTGGATAGATATATATACTGAACTGTACACCTTAAAATGATGTATGGTATGGTATTTCTGAGAAAAACTTCCTGAAAAAGGTTGTATGTCATGATTCTATAAATCAGACCTAACTATTATCCTGATGTTAGCCTAATGCAGTGATAACATTTTAATAAATGTTGTTCACATATCTTTAATCATATGGAAAGCTATGTGACTCCAATCTGAGAAATATTATGATCAAAGTGTCAGAAGAACAATATCCTTGTTTTCTTTCAAAGATAAGGTAAGATTAGTATTCAATTCACAACATCTCCAATACATGGGGAAAAAAAAAAAGAAAGAAAGAAAGAAAAGGAGCTTTGGATTGTTAATATAAGTACATGAATGAGAGAAAAAGTTACAAAATCAGTAGGTGTATATGTGGAAGTTAAGTATTAATAGTTAACTTGAAAGCCATTTTTAACATTTAAATGCATTATGAGTGTATGTGTATATATATCTATATACATATACATTTATCTATCTATATACATATATATATGTCTGTATTTTAGACATTCAAGTGCTGCTTCATGAAAAATTCCTGTACTTACAGGCATGTATGGTTCAGGAAAGTAAAAAGACCAAACCACATCTCCCACCATGCACTGTATTGGTTACCCTGTTTTCAGTCTCTGTACCACTTGTGTTGCTCATGGCTCGTGCACGTGGTCAGTGAGGATCTAATTGAGCTCAGTATTCTGCAGAAACTTGCACTTAACACAGAAATTCATTTCCATCCTTTATTCAATTATTTTGTATTTTAGGTTTGAAGGGTAAAGGAAATAGCTCCTGACAGAAGCTGTGCCCAAAAGCTTCACCAAATAGGAAAAGTTCTGCAATATCTGAGAATGGTTGAAATGCTAAATGCCTTTATCAGCCCAGAAAAGTGATAAGGTAGCAAGATTCTGTCACTTGAAAATGGCTTGTCCTCAGATCCCCCACACTTAGTTTTTCATTTAGCTGCTGGTGCTTGACCAAGCCATGCTTTAATTTAAATAGCTCATTTAAAAAATTATTTTCTTTTTTTAGAGCAGAAATTTCACTCATGGTATCAAGAAAATTAAAATGTGGTTCCTGCCAATTGCATTTTTCTTCTCCCTGTCTCTTTTGGCTTAGCTGTCTAACTTACCCTGGCTTGTAATTTTTCCTGTTTTGTGAAAGATTAGAGAGCTTTATAGCTAATTAGTTGCTACAGATTTCAGTAGCCTGAGGAAATACCTGTTTTAAATGTAGTTTCATATACCTGGTTCTGTATACATAACCATACATACATGTAAATATGGATACATATAAACATGTGGGTAGGTGTGGGGTTTTTTCTTTGCTTGGTTGGTTTGTTTGGAGGGGTTTTTTTTTGTTTGTTTTGGTCTGTAGTGATGTTTGAGTTATTCCTTAACCACAGCCAGCTGAAAAATGTGGAAATGTTATGTTTGATTTCAGTAGGTACCTCACACAAGTCATACCTGAAGTGACTGATAAAACTGAAGAGCAGATTTATCTTATTCTGCATACTAAGCATAACACAATGAACTTTGTGCTAATCAGGATACTATAGCTTTCCTCAAGCTCATAGATTTTTTTTTTGCTTCCAGACCTTGATATTCTTTTGAATCTCTAGGTAAAATATACTGGAGGAAAAGCAAGCTGCAGGTCAGTGCTCCAGACCATGCTGAGAGCATTGCTAGCATGCTAGTCCTTGATGTGAATTTATACCCTCATGATGAGCAGTATTCGCTGAATCTTTGAGGGGTTTTTTTTTCTCTTTTAATCCATTTTCTTTATTCTTCTGGTCTTGGGAATACCAGTTCCCTTTTGCAGAGCATACATAGTGCAGTGGAAGAACTGTAAGGACATTTCTGTCCACTTTATCAAATTGACATAATTTTGAACTTTCTGTTTCTCTGCCCGGCCACACAAACATGCTAATCCATGCTGGCAGTACTGAGTAACACCAGTTGCTTTTGATGATCAAAGACGATTGAAGTCTCCATCCACTTGCTTCCAATCAGTCTTCCCAAAGATTTAAGCAAGCATTAGTCCAGAACCTCATGGGTGTCAAACAGGAGTGCAGGGATATGGAGAGGTAATGTGCTGGGATTGCCCATGCAGGGAAAATCCAGAGGTAGGAGGTCAGGCAGGCAGCAGGGACAGAGCTGTCAGGATCACATTCCCCTAGACATGGCTGCAGGATCTGTTCAACAAGAGTGAGCAGCTGCTGCCGCAGCAGGATCCACAGGCAGCACATTAAATCATTCCAGATGATGCAGGGATTACAGATGAATCTCCAGCAACTGGAGAGTCCCACTGCATTCAAGCTCATGTCTTAGCAAACTTCAGGACCTAGAGCACACTCTTAGGATTTATCTACTTCAAAACCAGTGATTGCACTCCTTAGACTTCCTTACTTTTCAGACCAGAGTACTTCCAGAGGCTTTTCTATTTTCCTCTGACACGCAGGGCTTCTTCAGACAGGGCATGTTGATGCATTTCTGTGATGGAAGGAAATTAAAATTGTTTTGGAGGATTTAATGGCATCAGACACAGATAGAAGAACACTTTGAGAATCATGTGTGATCACTGCAAGTGATCCTAGTCTAGACCACACATGAAAATTGGAGAGACAACCAGTACTCTTTCAAAGACTCCAGAACTTAGGTGTATGTATATCTACTCTTATAAAAAAAATATGAGTGAAATATTTGGGCACTGAACAGGCTCCCCAGAGAAATGGTCACAGCACCAAGCCTAATGGAATTCAAAAAGCATTTGGACAATACTCTCAGGTCCTGTGCAGGGCCAGAAGTTGGATTTGATGATCCTTATGGGTCCCTTCCATCTCAGCATATTCTGTGATCTGTGATTGCCTTTAAAGGCTCAACTGTCTATCCTGCTTAAAATGCTTTGTGCCTTGATATATTTATGATTATTTTCTCCTTAAGATGTTTTTAAATGACCTCTGAATGATTTTTGACACACCTCTAGGATAAGTAAATAATTCAAGATTCACATTAATCTCTTTGATATACTGCAGAAGTGGAACTTGATTTTGAACAAATAAACTTATGAATTCAACTAGACTGTTTAATTTAAGGTAACTTTGAGTAATGATTTTTATTGTTATTATTATTGTGAGTCTTTGTTCCTAATGGTGATAGTCAGATGTGGGACCAAAATTTGTAAGTGATCAACTAATTCAGGAAACTGAAATCCCATGTAGAAATATGACATATACCATTATGTATAATGTTACTCTCACGTTCCAGTGTTAAGAACAAGGAACCCATCTGCAAACAATTTGTATACCCCTGGTAGGCACGGTTAAGAGATGATTCATTTTGGCTGCAGTCTAACTTTTCCTGGCAGAAATCAGATGCTTTAAACACAGTCCGATAGCCTGTTACCTCTAAAGATCAAAATAGGTAAAATAATATTTATGTGGACAGTGGGAAGATAAGCAATCAAACTAAATTATTTTTCATGGCCTTATTTAGTCAATGTAGTTGAAAAGAGAAGCTCTTTTGTTACTGCACAGTGGCAGCAGGAATCAGATTTCATTCTGAACTTGGTATATTTGAAGAGAAATAGTTCTAGAATCTCTGCTAATTTCTTAACAGTCTGCTCAGCAGAAATCATTCTTGCTGATGCTGCATGCCATTTTGATGGTTTATGGAGTCACTGAACTCAATCCAAAATTCATTTCCACAATTTTAAATTCTTTTTTTGCAGAACAGAAACTACTGTTCCTACCAACCTGATCTATACTTTCTCTCCCTTTCCTAATGCAAAATGAGAGGAAATCACTCACAGATACTTTGATTTTGTGTGTCTTATTGCTCAACATGATAATAAAATATCATTAAAAACTATTTCAAACTGAAAAGTCAGCACTTATTAGAGCCAACAGAGACATCTATTGCACTGGCACATCTATAGAGAACATTCGTCAGAACTTAGAATATCTATCAGAGTGTAATTACTTGAGTATTTCTATCTCTGTCCAGGTTTACTTCAGTGAACACCTGTTTTACAGCAGGTGAGGCTGCCTGTGTTAGAGAAGTTGTATATTCATATAATGCTTTCAGGATTTGGACTTTTATGGTGAACAAACCGATTATCTGCCAATGTTTCAACAGGCCATCCATCACAGTCCCAGACTATTTCTTCTTGCCGTGCTAAGCTTCATCTCCCTGCAACTGTGAACTGAAAATCCTCCTCAGGAAAGACCAGAAATTTCCCACTGGATAGTGCAGAATCCAGTTTACTTCATTAGGAAAATACGACAAATGTTAGTTCTTCATTATTAATTGCGTATTGAAAAGCTTTGTATCCAGCACACACAAAGCTTCTAGCAAATGTCTAGCTCTTTCTATAATATTATTGGAATATTGTAGAAGTCATATAGAGACTGCTTGCATAGAGCTCAATTACTGTAGATCTTAGTGGAAAATTTTGCCAATGACTTTGAGACTCACTGACTTGAGTACATTCTCCGTAGTTCAATATGCAAAGTTATTTTTTGAGACGATATATTTAGAAAGAAATGAGTCATTGGTACTCTAAAGATACCAACAAGGTGTTCATGGGAGAAGAGGATGAAAGAATTTGATTAAGACGTACCAATTTAATTAGAAAATGACTCCAAGAACAGAAATAGAACTGTTTTAAAATCCCCACTCATTTACAGTCCATTGAGATCAATAGCATCTTCTACCAAAAGGCATGGAATGGTCTAGAAAGTGTCTCTAGGTCTGCCTGTTGTTCATATATTGCTAGTATCAGTGAATGATTGCTGGCTGGTTTTGCATGTCTGAGTATATTTTCTCATTGAATTAGTGAAGAGATGACAGTGGATTTATAAAATATGTCTGTTTTAATATAGTTCAGTGCTCCTGACAGATCTGAATTCTTTTCTATGCCACCATGCTGTTGCCAGCATGGAATAATACAGGAGTATTTCATCTTTAGGCATTAAGATCCAAGCACAATCAGTTAATAAGTATAAATGAATGCAGCTATTATCTTAGCCCATAAGCTTTTGGCAGCCCAGATGAGTGCCAGGGCTCTGGATTTGCAGTGCTGTCACATTTCAGGATTCCAGGGCTTTCAGTGTTGGAGGAAATGCACAGTCCCTATTGGTGTTTTTTGTTCAGTTGCAAAATATCTTTTAGCAATGGGGAGGAGGCTGTAGCTTGAATATTCCCTGGACAGGATTGTCCATGGAATACTGACTGTAGGAGGGGAAATTTACTCTGCTAAACTACATTATTCTTCTGAACACAGCCTTTCTGCCCTCTGTCCTTCATCAGATCACAACATGTAACCCAAACTGAGTAAAGTGAATGCAAAATATCCTTTTGCCTTGCAGAAGTGATGGATGCTTACCAAGGCACTGCTCTCCTTTTTCAGCAGGGTTGTAAGAGAAACTGCCCCCCTAAGAGCCATGAGCTGAAACGTCTCAATCCCTTTAAGACTGTCTTTCCATTTAAGAGCACCTGAGAGTCCTGGGCAAAGTATATTAGCAACTTGATTAAATTCCTCTCCGTTCCTCTCAGACAATGCCCTTAACTGCTTCTGTTGGTTTACTGTATTAAAGGCTCATCAGAGTTATGGCTCCTGACTCAGTATTAATCACCCCTGGAGGGCTCTCCCGGGGGTCGCTCGCGACGCCAGCGCACTTCTGCTGACGTGGTTGATGCAGAACGTCAGTGCTACCTTTATTGCTTTGGCATTTGTAGGACAGCAGCCCTATCCCAAGATTTTTGAAGTGCCAAGGACACGACACATCTAATTTGATACAGGGGAACTGTCTCGTTTTAAGACATCTGCATGTCTTTAAGGCACCTACAGATCCACAGATCTGTTAGACTGCTAAAAGAGTGCAATCATTATTTGTTATATATATATATATTATTTTTTTCATTTCATTACTATTTAAATTGATAGTCATATCCACTAATACACTGGTAAAGAAAAAAGTGGGTGCACTTATGTGCTTGATATTCACCCCAGTGAAAATTTGGTTATCACCCAGATTAGATATGAATAAATTCTATTTACTTACATTTAGGCTGGCTGAACCTTTAGCTGCAGCAATACAAAATGAATGGGAAAGCAGACCCCTGAGTTATAATTATAAATGAAATAGGTGCACATAAATAAACATACATTTTATACTATCCCTGAGGAGAGAGTGGATGTGCTTCTACTTTTTATAATAGTTACATTTATTTTTGATAACTGTTATTTTCAATTCCTGGTTTAGGCTGTAAAAATATCTATATTATTA
This sequence comes from Edolisoma coerulescens, assembly GCA_013397115.1. Lineage (NCBI taxonomy): Eukaryota > Metazoa > Chordata > Aves > Passeriformes > Campephagidae > Edolisoma > Edolisoma coerulescens. Next base: position 90,462 of record VWZW01004510.1, read on the forward strand.
AAAATATTTTTTCCATAGAAGTCTTCAGAAAAGATGTGAGGTGAGCAAGTTTATAGTTGCTGTATTACTTGGATAATGGTTTAGTCTTTCACTTTTAGTTTTTAAGAACAAAGTGTCTTCCCCCTATATTTTCCAAACTTTCCTTTGTTGTTTATCTATATGCAGTCATATAATTGTATTTAATGATTAATCATTTGATCTAAGCCAAAGTGATTTTTTTAGTGAGCAGTAGCACTATTGCACATTGTTTTATGCTTTAGGATGGTAGGTGTTTTTTCATTTATTATCTGCTTTCATAATAAAAGCTTCAGAAGAGATGTTTATCAGGACAATTAGCAACCCTGGAGTTCTTTTGGCTAGAAAAGCAAGCCAAAACAGGATTATAACATCCCAGCATGCCTCAATCAGCTGTGGGCTCAGAGAACACACTCCTTTGCCAGGAACATCTGGCTTTTGAAAAGCTGGTAAAAAGTTTGGGATTTCTGTAACGAAAACCAGAAATTAATTACAAACCCAGGAGTAACTTCCACAGTTTTTTTGAAGTGGAAGCAGTTTCATTTTCCTTAGGGATGAAGATCAGAATGAGAAGGACTTGCCAGTAAAGCTGGCCTAAACAAATTATTCAGTAGATACACACTGCTGCAGCTCAGAAAAAAGTTGATTGCACATCCTTGTCCATTTAGTCTACTTCATAACACTAGCAAAGGCACAGAAATTCTGGTAAATACAGGTAAACATAGTTCTGCAAACACCAGAAGTTGTGATTTTAATCTCGATTTACTAAATATGTTGGCATCTATACAGTACAATAATGAAGCAATTAGAGACACTTTTTAAAACATTATTATTCTAAAAAACCTCATATCCTGTTCTGTAAATGAAGTAATTACATTAAAAATGCAGTGATGAAAAGAAGCTTTTAATTTTTTTTTTCTTAATTCTCTAGGGAGACTCAGCTAGCAGTTTAAATAGATGTCTCATTTCAAAGTTATGATTAGTTTCACAGAGGGTTTATTCATATGGTTTAGTTCTGCATGTACTGAAGTAATTTGCTGAATCAAGGTCAATGCCCTGTGCATACAAGAACATCCATACTGGTTCTGTCTGTGGTACAGACATTATTACCTGCACATTGTAGCTAAGACATCTTTTGAATTACTCCACAGTGCATTATGTCACCGCTGAAATTTAATACTTTTTTTTTTTTTTTTCAAATAACCTATATTTTCAGACCATTTGCAAGCGTGGAAGTAGCTTCTTGGTAAAAATAAAAACCAGACTTAATAAATCATCTGAGTATACAGATGAGTGATTCTGCAGTGCAAAGATGTATGGGAAGTAGCAGTAAAAGCACCATCAAGCAGCCCTCAGCACAAGGGAAAACTGTTCTTTTCTCTGTGGTTACGGAGGTTTGTCCTTGCTGGAAGCTGTGTCCTTCTGCCGTGCACCACGCAGTTATTTGATAACTGTTAGAAAGCTGGCTGGAGTCAGGTCTTCTGTGTGCAGCTGGAAAGCTACAGTTTTGGTTTTCGACCCCAAAAGGCTGTTCAGTCACAGTGCCAGTCCTGGGCATGGGTAGGGGGAACAAACAACATGCGGAAGACTGAGGTGAGTATGATTAAACACATCATTGCTTAAAAGTCGAGACTCCAACTCTTGCTAATGCAGGGGCAAAACATCAAAGACCTGAGTGAAATATATAATAATCAAATAGCTTGTATATTAGCAGTAGCTTGTGAGTATGGATCTGAATTGTGTTGGTTGTGTTTGTACTTTATAAGCATGTTCACATATTAGCTGTTAGCTGTTTGCAGAAATCAGGTGCATCTTACACTTGGGTGAATGTCTAAGTTATTTTTTTCTCTAAGTAATAAAAGTGTTAAGAGGAATTATTTAGTACCCAGAGGTATTTTTCTTGCTGGTTTTTTACTTGTTTCTTTGCTTACCCTCTTTTCCATACACAACATAATTATTTGTTGTTTTTATTTCCCCACAGACTCACAGAATGGAAGTCAGCATGCTGCCTCCTTGCTGGAAATCTGTGTATTCTCAATTTGCATAATAGTGAAAAGGGTTTGTGGCATTTCAGTAGGAAAAGACCTTATAAAATATTAACATTCTGAGAGATTTGAAGAATTGCAAATCAACCTCTAATTAACTCTCATAAGAAATACTATATTCTGTGATGAGCATAGCTCCAAGTTCCTTAATGGTACATTCCCAACATAACTGTTATCATTCACAGTTTTCATCCTGTCACCTTTTTTCTGGTTTTCGTTTCTCCTCTGATCATTGAAGTTGACAAAGCCTCAGTTCAGCACAGCACTGGATTATGTCCATAACCAGTTGCACTTCAACTCAAGCTAACAACCCCTGGTTTAGGACTCTTCACAAATACACAATCATTTCCTAATCCTGATGGAATGAATGGCTCAATGCCCTTAACATAACCCTGATCTAACCAAGTTTAGAGTTTGAAGTACTGACCTGGGCCGTCAAAAGCCCATGGGAAAGTAGAATTCATAAGAGACTTTGATAATAAAACCAGTAATGCAGAAAAAGTAATGCAAAACAAAACAGAAAAGGAAAAACCCCAGCAAAGTATAAAATATGGGGGGATTCTCCAAGACAGTGAAATAGTGAAATAATGATCTTTTTTAAGGTAATAGTACCCATTTTAATAATTGAAGGATTGTTTCCTATTTCATCTTAGCAGTACTTGCCTGTGTCTTGAAACATATATTGGAATGTAAGTTATATAATAAAAATAGATGTAGTACATAGTAATAATAATAATAATAATAGTTATATAGTATTAATGCACGATAGAACTATAATTAGAACAGGTAGTGAGATGCAATAGCAATATAACATGGAATAAACAAACGTCAGGCTTTCTCTTGGCACTGGCACCAGTTATAGTTCAGATTTTGAATCTCTGTAGAGGACAGAATTATTCTTCCTAGCCTATACTAGTGGTTGTTGGAGGAAATGACTGATGATAGCATTGTGGGGAATCATGTATAAATTGAGTAACTGCAGTACAAGCTGCCACACAGACTACCAGTCTGTGGCTGTGAGCTCTCATGCTCTATTGCAGCATTTCATGGTGTAATACACACCATTTGAGTGATGAGAACAGGGTGTTATTTGATGCACATGCACCGACACAGTGCCTTTTTCTACTTAAGACAATTTTACAGTACTGCTCCTGTGGTTAGTGGCAAAGGGCGTCTTGAATGGGGGACATACCCAGCTCCAAAAACACCTGCTGGAAGAAATATCCTACCTCTGAGCATGGGAGCTTTTTCTTTCCCTAGGCCCTTGGCAGTTTGGTGATGTTGAGTTAAAGTGTTGAAGGTTTTCCATGGGGACACAGCAGGGATCCCAGGAACAGTATAAGGAGAGCAGCCTTTGGTGGCTGCTCTCCCAGAGTCCTGGGACACGGGGATCTACAACTAAAAGTCCTGTGCCGAGCACACCTGAGGGGTCCTGAACACCCTTGATACACTAATCAGTCAGGTTAGCAGATAATCCATAACACCCAAGCAGGCCTTGTTTAAGGAAAGAAAGTCTGTCTGACTCAAATTTGTTGATATTTCTTTAAAAAAAGTATAGCATTGCTTCTGCAGGGCCAGTGTTGCAAATGACAGATGTCACAATGAAAGAACTGCTAATCTGAGATTGGAGAGAGAGCCATTTACAATAATGGGCTGAATTCTACAGTACTTCTATTTTTCCTTGTGAACCCTTTTCTTCTGTGTTATTCAGTTATGCACTGAATCCTATGGCTGGACTTAGCAGGTCAAGAAGCTTTATAGACAATCCAGAATAAGACTGCAAAGTTTCACCAGATATTTACACAACTTTCTGCTAAGTTGTATTTTGTCTCAGGGACTAGGGAGTAGGTTATTCTTCTGTTTGTTTTCTGTGATATGACAGCATTGCAAGGCTCCAGTTCCAGCAGGTGATTGGCCTCCAGTTCCAGGAGGTTTCCAGGAGAGTATTCAGGGGAATATTTTCTATTTGTGTTTACATATATTGAATCTGTGCTTTCAAAATCATTTTGTCTTCTGAGTATTTCCTTCCACGGCTTGCATTTCTTCCTTTGTAATGGCATACTTTGACAACAGAACCCAAAGGGACATGTAGAGCTAAAAAGTAATTTTCAGAAAGAGAATAGAAAGCAAACAGGAACTTGCTAAAACCAATCTTGGTTTATATATTGCTTGAACTACTACTGAAATCAAAGGGGGAAAAGCATGTTTTAGGTCTCCCCTCTTCATATTAAATTACTTGAAGGTGTGTGTACATGATCAGCCCAGAGTCTTGCTAAAAAATGAACAAACCATGTTCTATTGAGTATCTTTCTGAAGAGAAATTCTTTCTTCCTCCTTGAAACGGAGCTATCTGAAAGAACAGTATTAAGTACACCAAAACCACTGCCCTGTGATTATGAATCATTTAGTAAGTTGTGTGTGCTGTGCTTGTTTTGCCTTCTCTCATACACTATAAATCAGGTGCAGCTTCACTAAAGTAAAAACAAGCCAGAAAAGTGAGGGCATGCAACATGCAAATATTCTTCTGAGGGGATGATCCTACAACAGCTGAGCATCTGCTGAGTGCAGGATTCCAAGTATGGTTTATATGCAGAACAAATAGTTGCAAGAAGAAATGGTTGTACCATTCAAGGGAACTACAAACCCCTCTCAGAAACTTTTTCAACCCCATTTACTTCTTCAGAGGTACGAATATTTGCTGCTCTATAGGACCTGGGTGACCAACTTTGATATGCATGGGCAGACTATTCTTTCCCTACTTATAGATGGTAGTATCATATACACTTAATTTCTGCTATATTAAGCCCCACTCTCTTACAGAGATCCACACAGACATGGTATTTTTCCTAGTGTTTCTTGAGCTGGCAGGGAAAAGTGGAATCTGTTAGACCACATAATTGACTGTAAGCTTATAATTGATACATTAATCAAGAAGTTTTAGTACCGTGGCCTATATTGTCCTGAATAGTCTGTTGAACTGCAGCTTGAAAGCAAGCTTGAGAAGAAAAAAAAGCCTGAAAAAAGAAACACAGTTTCACATGGGGTTTTTTTCCTAAAGGAAATGGTCTTATTTAAAACAAACATCAAGAGAACAATGGAATTTCTATACTGAGAAACTATGGAAAAAAATTATGCAAACTTGCAATAAGAAATGATTTGTCATATTTTTCTATCTGTATTATAAATACGCATCTGATTCCACGTGCTTTGGCAGCCTTCTCTTACAGAACCTGGGACAGAGCCTCTGAAAAAATAATTTCTTTATTTAGTTAGACAAAATAGGCACACAAAGACTGTTTCTATGGATCTGCAGACTACAGATCAAAGAATAGCACAACCTTAGACAAGCTAATCTGTGGAACTGCCACCTATTTTTGTCTTGGCCTTTCTTCACCTTCCAGAGTTGGCACTGAAGTTTTATTTTGTTTTAAGTAACATACATGTTAATTGTTGGAGTTTTTTCATAAATGCCATTATACAATGAAGCGGGCCCATTGTGTCCCATGCATACTTGCTATCTGTTTGTTCCACACCTGGAAAATTCACACATTGTCATGGCTGTGTGCTCCAGTATGGGCACAAAATTTACCTTTTCTCATCAGCTGAAGTCTGAAAAAAACATAAAGCTTTCCAAGACAGGGAAATGGAACTGGTAACTCTGAGCAGTGGGTGATGTATCCATTTACTCAAGCCACAAACAACAGTATTTCATCTGAAAGCATTTTAGCAGGAACAGTCAAAACACAACTGACCCAAGCCAATATTTATCTTTCCAGGTATCAATAGGCTCTTAAGGCATTTTCCCTGGCTACAGTTTTAAAACACTCCAAGTGGTCCTCAGATTTCTTCTTTGGTTGCAGCATGGCCTTTTTAATTTTACAGGCTTCTTTTGTTACCCTGGCTCTAAGTTTGGTTTTCTACTCAGATCTCTGCTCAAAAAAATAGTGTTCTTAATTGTCCATAAATGTTAAATAAACTCTGTGCCCCTCACTTCCATATTAATTGAGCACATTGCATTTGGATTTTCTTTCAGTTATTCTAAGCTTGACATATCCTCATAATTAGCAATACTCTGTCAAGGGATAGCAACAATAAAACATCCACTTCTCTCTAGATGGATGTAGTCCTCAGGATTCTATTTTCAGAGGCAGAAAAGAAGAGATGAAAATGAAAATACCGAGGCACAGACAACCCCTGCCCTGAACAGTGGCACAAAACCCCAGTGCCAGGTGATTTGACAGAGGGCCTGTGGCGTGACAGCTTCCACCCTGCACATCTGGGAAACCCAGCACACGCTGGCGTGGAGAGACATACCAGAGCTGTGCAGGGCAAGCAGCCAGCACAAACACAGTGACTCTGACACGTCCTGGTCATGGATTGACTCTACAAATAATCTTCAGTGGAGCTCGAGGGGCTCCATCGCACACAGAGCTGCTCCCCACCGTGCCATGCGAGCGCGGCGGGGCGGGAGCGCCCTGGCACAGCTCTGTGCACACACTGGCCACCTCAACTCTGCCATCTGTTCAGGACAGAAGGGCTTGGAGCAGCCTGACAGGCTTTCTGAACATCTGGAAATTTTGGACTGAAGGGCTGAAGTGTTATGTTGATAGCTGAGAACTACAGGACCCTTTGTCTTTGGCTGGATATACAAAATTCTGTGCCTCCACACAGGATCAAAATGCTCTATTCATGAATGGTTCCTGAAGTGTGAGTTTGGTTCTCAGAGGGTTGGGTTTTTTTTGTGTGTGTATGTGTGGTATTTTTGTTTTGTTTCAGTTTGGTTTGGTTTTTGTTGTTGTTGTTTTGTTTTGCTTTTTTTGTTTTGTTTTGGTTTTTTGCTTGTAAATTAATAGAATTGGGAGGGGGTTTTGACAGCTTACAAGCATTTCAAAGGTCACGTCACTTCTAAATCCATGCTTGTTTTATAATTTATGAGGTATTACATCTCATTATTTCCTGATAAGATTCATGAAAAGACCAAATCCTCTGAATAAATTCTTCAGTTGTAGCTAAAAATATTACTTTTTCTTTTTTTCCAGGGATAACTTGACCTTATAAATTCCTTAGAAAATTCCCTAGAAAAGAATGATGTGTTTTCCTTCGCAGAAACTGTTCAAGGCTATTTGTTTTTTCCCTGAGCATCCTCCAAATCTACAGAATTATGCTAAATTTTGTTTATATTTTCTTGTGACCCTATCTAAATACTTTTAAGAAACACATCCTACGATTTCAAATCTTGTTTTTTATGATGCTGAGTGAGCCCTATATAAGTGCAATCCTTAGTACTGACGGGCCCAAACGTCTCGGGTCTGTAATGGGTCCTTTGACTGCACAAAGTTTTCTGTCTGCATCTTGGGGAACATGGAAAATTTGTGCAACAGGGAAAGGAATTCAGGAGAGGGATAAGAAAGGATATCTTGACTGCAATCCTGGTTCAGCCAGGAAGTGGCTCAGTATGTCCATATCCATACCACAGATGATCCATAATGGAAAAATATGGCTAAAAAAGTGCCAGGTAGTACTGGGATGGCCTGACCTTGGGTGTAAGAGACTCAGCCCACATTTTTTGACTTGTATGAATTGTTTATAGTATGAAATCACTAAAGTGTAAGGAGTTAACAATTTTGTTAAAATTGCCCATCAATTCTAAAAGTGATTGGCAAATTCTAGGTGTTCAATTAACTTGTTATTCTGGTTTTTAAAAAACATAATTTTTTACACTTGCATTATGAAAGTTATTTACTTATTATTTCCAAATCTGTTTTCTTGGATGATTCTACAGTCAGGAATGTAGAGAATGCACCTTTTTGAGCAGCATCTTCTGGAATTTAGATCAGTTACAGATATCAACTTTTCTTCTCCTTCCTTTCTATTGAAAGTTCCTCTGAATTTTGGTGGTTTTAAAGGATTATAAACCCAGAATTTCATTGCAAGTGTCTTTATTTCTGTTAACATCTCCAACTAGATACTCTAATTAAGTCAAACAGAGCTAGAAGATCTGCCAGTTTCTTCAAATTACACATTGTAGATTTCTTTCCCTAGTGACTCAAAAACTGATATTTGATTAATATCTTACCTGAGGGTAGGGTCAGAAACTGCAATGCTAAACCTAAATGACAAGTTATTTTCCATTGGATTCAGCTATAGTCCACCCTGCATATGGGAAGATGTGAGTAAAACTGTCTGTGTCAGTTATCCACTTATTGGCTGAACAGTAATGAAGGAAATTAGTAAAGAAACAAGATTTTTTTTTTTCTCGGTCTTTCATTTACATGGAATTATGTATAAGCTGTCTCTCAGAGGGAAGTGGAATAACTGAAATTGTTCCATGTGGAGTAGCTCCTCTTTGAGGTTTGTTTCAGATTCTTGATCCAAAAAGCACCCCCAAATTCAGTTAAAGTCTGGCAGAACACACTGATTTGCCAGCAGTGCTGTGCAGTCTCTGCTTGCTGGTTTCATATCCAGGGATGAGCCACAAAAGTTGCCTGAATTTTCATGTGGAAAAATTGGCTTGCACTTTTCTCCAGAGGTCTTGCTGGCGGCCAAGTGGATGCAGCTTCCCTACCTCCAGCCAGCTGGCCCACCTGGCAATTACGTGCTAAGATGTTCCCAGGGATTTGCTGGAAAAGCTTGTTAGAAATTTACCCTGTAAGTAAGAAGAGGACCACGGTCACATCTTTCTTTTTTTTTCTTTTTTTTTTTTTATATTGTAGCACATATTGGATGGTCTCTGCTGGAGAGGATGTCTCCCAAGGTCAGAAATCCAGTTTGACATGTGTATTCAAAAATATCAGAAACTCCGAGACTTGCCAGTGATAAGGAGGTTTTTATAGCAGAGCATACCTAGAGCCTTTAAAGAAATAAGTACCATTACCAGAAATAGCTGTAAGACCAAAACTTATTACTGATGAGCTGGAGGCAAGAAGGATGAATGTCTAACATTCCTCTGACTTGAATATGACAACAAATATGTTTGATTATGAAGCAGTGGAATAAGACTTAAATTGCTGCCTGAACAATAGAATTCAGTGAAGTCAGTTTTTCTGTGGGGAAAAACAGGCTACTCACAGATTGTAAATTACATAATTATCTCTCAGATAATTGGTCTGTTAAAAGAGAAACAAAACAAAAGAATACAAAAAAAAAATAGCCACTTATAAGAATTCTCTTTATAAACAGACACATTTAAACTCAGCTGAGACAGATAAAGAATCACTGAAATGTATTTAATCAATTTTTTATCTCCTTCTGGCTGTTAGAAACAGACATGACTTAAAGGTAGTTCCTAAAGGTAGTTTATGTCAGGCCTTTCAGAGATTAGAATAAAATCTTTTTATCCATATATTTCAGCATTCTCAGGCACAGCTATATCATTAAAAGCATTTGCTTAATTTATTTAAGATGATAACATTCTTTTTGCTTGTTGCAGGAAAGAAAGAAAGAAAAATCATAATACGTTCCTGAGGTTTGGATTTATAAGCTGGACACTCATTTTTTTAACAGGTCCATTTATTTCTTTGCATGTAACTATTTCTTTTACATTCTTTCTCATGTACACAGGGTTTTCGATTGCAAAACCTTGGGAGGTAAATGCTGTGGCAGTATTTTTCCAGTACTGGCAACATGGCTTGTCTTTTAATTATTTGCCTTGTTTTGTTTATAAAAGTAAAGTTCATATCAGTAAGAAGTTATTTGTCTCTCAGTACAGGGAAAAACTACTTGAGGTAAACATTATTTCCAATATTGTCATTTCCCACCACAGAATACTTCGGACATTTAAAATGGAAATTAAACTATTTTTTTCTTCAAACTATATATGCAAAGTATACACATAAATACATTAAAACCAAAAAGCTATTTAGTTCATTTGTTCAAATATTTATGCAAGATCTGGGCTTTTTTTTTTTTTTTCCTTCTAAGTGTGAATAAACTAGTTATTTAATAGCCTAATCTCACCCTGAAGTTCAGCCATATCTGGAAGGGCTTTTTATCATTACAGAGTTCCCTTTCTAAAATGATGGGAATCAGAGCAGTTAAAAATTATGACCAATATGATGGTACTGATATTCAGAGGAGAACCTAAACTTAATTCAATATTGTAAAATGGTATCACATTTTAAAAAATGCTTTGTGATGTTTCTTGCATATAATGGCAGACAAGAGGAGGGGGTTTTTGGTTGGTTTCAGTTGGGGTTTGGGTCTGTTGGTTTTTTTTATTTGCAATTACTGGTCTCTATTATTTGCATTTCTTAAAGTATGGGGAAGAGAACAGCGCTCTTAATGTTTATAAATAAAATTTGGGTTTGTCTTCAGCCTGATTTTCTCTGTTCCAGCTGAATTGGTAGATTTGTAGACCTAACACATTGTGGAGGTGAAATTACTTTCATAATGAGAAGATGACAATGAACATTTTAGATATGGTAGCACAACACATACTATTCCTACATTGTCCTTAAAATGCTTTGCCTTTCTAGCAAAACACTTTGCCAAGGTTGATGTTATCCCAGTGTTTTTAATGTTAAAATCATTTCAGTGTCTTGGGGATCAGGAGGCAATTTATATTGATATAGAGAAAGTGGAATTAGGACGCTAAACTTCAATGAATAAAAATAAGTTAAAAACACATTAAAAAATTTCATTATTAAAAAAGTAAACAGATTTATATGTTTTTTAAAGTATTAGTTCTCTTTTCGCCATAAAGACTTCCCTGATGTTTGTACTCATCCGCTCTTTGGACTCCCCTCAGATTAAGATGAAGGATTTCTACTAAATGATTTTGAACTTTAAGATGAAGTAAAGGATATCATGGACATTTTCCGTACAACAAACAGGATCTATGGTATGACATAAAATGCGAGACTATAAAGATTAAATATGTACTTTAATCTATAAGATTATGTTAGTTTCCACAATAACGTTTGCATGTGATGGACAAAATGAGTTAATTAGAACTATCCATTTAGCAAAGAGTCCCATGGAGCTAAAATCAATAAGCCAATGACATTTCCCCTCCCTGTTTGTTGCATAGAAGTTTACCTATATGTGCATGAAAACACACATGCAAAGATTCTTTCTAAAACATTTGTGACTGAAATATATATTTAAATAAATTATTTCTAATATTGGTTTGGTGGTTTTTTTCAAATCCTAACTTTGTAGCTGTGGAAATGATTCAGATTATTTCTATTCAAGCTAGTCATCAAGTTGATTTGGCTCCAGAGCACTTAGATGGATTTGATAAACAATTGCATATGACAGTTATTTTGAATAGATTTTAAAAATGTAATGAGAATGCATTGATTTAGAAAAAAGCAGTTCATAACCCAATTAAAATAAATAGCAGTTTGAAATAATAAAGTACTGATATTTAAAAAAGGAATGTGGGAAAAGACAGGGACCACAATTCACAGTTGTGTCTTGGAAAATGATGCATTAGACACTGTCGGCCCTAACCTTGCCAGGTATAAATCCAGCTAACTCCACAGGCAATCATGGAACTGTTCCAGTCTGTCACAGCTAAAGAGTCAGCTCTAAATCTTTTCAAGCAAATTTTCCTCTTTTATACTTGTGCTGTCTAAGCCCTTTTAAATATGACTCCCTGAGCAAAGAAATTTCTCAAACACAATAGGTTTTAATTACGACAGTTTAAGTTAATTGCTCAGATAAATTTAAGACTTTGCTTTATTCCAGATAGTTTTCTGACTCAGAACCATTTCTACATTATGTGAAAAAATTCTCTGCATAGTGCTTTGGTGACATTTTGTTTTTTGTTTGCCATCAGTAACCAGCTCTCCAGAACACTGCAGAAACTGTCCTTCCTCTTGCTATGCACAGAAGCCCAAAGTATAAATCTTATGCCTTTCATATAGAACTGGACTCTGACAAATTAATTCCAGGACATCTTGCTCCAGCAGCTTAGGGTAAATATCTATCAGTGTGCATCACTGGAGATTATCATGCTGGTGGCAGAACTGGTAGGAGAGACCTTCTGCCCACAGCTCAGCTGCCTCTGTGAGCAGTCTGTGAACCTCCTGTAATTTATTGCATAATGATACTCTGAAATCCAATATAAGTAAGTTACAATAAATTATGATGCACACAGTGAGCCACTTGTCATAACTGCAAACTACATACAGGCTTGCAAGGCAAAAAATGGGGCCAGGATGATGAAGGAGCCTTTAAATCTAGTGTTTGAAGGGACTTAACACAAAATGGAAGGAGAGACTGTTTTGTGAATGACTTGAAAGCATAAACAGCAGAGGAAAGGAGGATTTATGAAAATACATAAAATTTAGAGTGAAAGCCTATGGAGGCTGTGGAATAGTCATAAAAAAAAAGAGAAATTATAAAAGTTAGTGCATCTGGTGTTTTAAATTTAGATTTTAGAAGATAATAGGGGAGGAAGAAACCGCAAAGTGCTGAAATGAGCAGTCTGATTCCTTAATTCTGGGGCTGGCTGAGCTTCATTTATGCATCTTAACAGCAGTCACCTAGGCTGATCTAAATTACATTGGTAGCAACAGCTCCCCGAAGACAGGAGTTATGCTCCCTGCGTTGCAAGGCTGACAAGAGGAGGAACAAAAGGTTTTGAAACGAATGTTAAGTTCACCTAATTTAATTCAAATAGATTGGCCATTTGAGAAATGTTCCGCTCTCTCAAGGAGACTGGAAGTACTGGAACAAATTTCTGCTTTAATGCTGCTACCCTCAGTAGAGTTTTATCAAGTTTAAATTTAGGCTGCCCCAAAGAGAGGGAGGGGCAGAGTTCTTGTATTTTGCTCTGTAGTGGATCAGTGCTGAGTTTGTTCAGGGCTTTTGCTGGAAAAGGTTATTTCACTTTATTTCACTTTCCAATTTATGTGAAAATGTTTTATAATCTTTTTTTTTTTTCATCTTTTCCATTCTGTTTTCTGAAAAATTGCCTCAAGACGTTTTATCAGAACCTGGGAAGGCTTACAGTAATCCAACCCAAATATGAACAGTTCTATTTACATGCCTGTTACTTCTCAGAGAGACACCCCTGCTCTGCAGCAGCTTTGTAGCGTGTGCAGCGTGGGTAAATCTTTCCATTCCACATAGTTTCAGAAGAAACAGAGGTGAGTTATCATGTTTCATTGCTAGAATAACTTGTAGATGAAATAAAATATAAATGTGATTGTTGTGGGAAGAAAGAGAACACCATTTGGCACATTTAAATTTTCAAAAGACATACAATAGATAGCAGGTCAAGGGAGATGATTTTGCCCCTCTGCTCTGCTCTGCCGAGACCCCACCTGCAGGGCTGCATCCAGCCCTGGGGTCCCAGCACAGGAAGGACAGGGACCTGCTGGAGAGAATCCAGAGGAGGCCTCAAGTTGACTGGGGGGATGGAGCACCTTTCTTACGAAGAAAGGCTGAGAAAAATGAGATTGTTCAGCCTGGAAAAGAGAAAGCTTTAGGATGACCTAATTGCAACCTTCCAGTACCTGAATGGAGCCCACAAGAGAGATCAAGAGAGACTATCTAAAAGGGCCTGGAGTGACAGGACAAGGGGGAACGGCTTCAGACTGAGAGTAGGTTTAGATTAGACATCAGGAAAAAATTCTTCACTTTGAGGGTGGTGAGGCCCTGGCACAGGTTTCCCAGAGAAGCTGCGGATGCCCCATTCCTGGAAGTGTCCGAGGCCAGGTTGGATGGGGCTCTGAGCACCCTGGTCTAGTGCAAGGTGTCCCTGACCATGGCAGGGGGGTTGGGATTTGATGATCTTTATGGTCCCCTCCAAGCCAGGCTGTTCTATGGTTAGAATGAAAAATTAAGCAAAAGATAACAAATGGTCTTTACTAGACTGGAAATTATTTTTACCAAAACTGGATCATCTTTTCTTTTGGAGGACAGCTTCTTGAATGTGTGTGGGACCAGTGAGTTCATGAAAAGTTACCAGAATTTTTTTAACAAGTCATTATCAAAGGTCTAGTGCATTGACATAGAAGAAATGAGAGGATAAGAGAAAGCTGAGAAGAGGCTAAAAAAAGAGGGTAAATTTATTAATAAAATATTTTCTGGTGGATTTGCAGCACGGGGGAAATAATTCAGGTTTAAATCAAGTTTTAGTGTTTACAAATTCCATGTGCTGCTTGAATAAAAATGATGGAAAATTTTCCAGTGAATCTTGGTTAGCAGTAGCAGCCAAAGCAGATGCAGAATATTTTAATCAGATAAGAGGACTGGTGTGATTCTTCTTTCTGAAGGTTTAATAAAATGTATTAAGACCGTATTAAATGCAGATAAGTGAAGAATACCTTTCCATATCTCTTGGAACTCAAAAAGAGTTGCTAAGTAACCAAAGTTTATATCCAAAAGCTAGTTTCAATCCATATTGAAGTAATAGTAATAATTGCATTTGTCCAAAAAGTGTGATTTTCCTCATTCATTAAGTTTAAATTAGGAGAACATTCTTATATTTTAAGTAGAAAAAATTGACATTAAATCATGCCGTATGTACAGTGGCCCTATTTATTCAATCAGTAAAATTTATGGATTAAAGTTCAAATCAACAATCTCATAAACATATTAGTTTTGTCTAGAAAATATAAATAAAAAATAAGATTACCAATCAAAAATGAATCACACTTCTTCCGAGGTCAACTCTGTGTCATTCATACTATCAACACCAAGAAAGGGGAAAAATATGAGATGTGGAAATAGGTAGAAAAAGGATAGGTAGAATTTATTCAGATATTCTGGATATTTTCAAAAGTTAATATTTAATTTGACAAGCTTAATAGAAATGGTAAAATTACCTTAAGCAGGAATATGTAAGAACTCTTAGGAATTCTGAAAGACTGGAAAATTGTGACTGCAGGCTGCTATATTTTAGAGTAAGAAAGCAAGACCATCAGAATTAGACTTTTCTCACCTTCAATTTGCAGGAAAACATTGGAAAAAATATTCAAGTAAACTAATCACATAGATGATACATAGGACAAGAATATGTACCAACACAGATTTATCAAGGGAAAATTATGTCAAATCAATGTATTTTCTATCTGCTACAGCTTGTAGGGCTAGAGAAAAGAAGTGCATGCTCTGTAGCCTGTATACCTTGATTTCAGGAAGGCTTTTGATGCTGTTGCAGATTGTATTCTTTAGCAAGATAAGAAAATAAACCCAAGCTGAAAGTACTAAAATAAACACCTGAAAAAGCATTCTCAAGGGGCACTTAATATTGTGCATCATCAAACTGGAATAATATGTCAATAATTCCTGAAAAGTTTGTTCTGTGCCTTGCCCTATTTTTTTTTTTTTAATGAGCCAACCAATAGAAGAGAATAAGAATATTCACTTTACAGATGCTACCCATTCTGGAAAGGTGGCAGTCCTTTAGAAGATGGGTTGAAATGTAAAACAATTCTGACAAGTGGGAGAAATCAGTCAAAAAAAGAAAACACACCAGCAACACACAGTTCAATTTTAAAAAGTCTCCCCTTGTATAGGCATGTAATGAATTCTTCCATTGTGAATGGGCACCACCTCAAAATTACTGCCTGTGCACAAACGACCTGTAAGAAGGGAATGCATTGAAAACTCAGTGTGACAACGTCATGTTGTTTTCAGAAAGACTGGCACGCTGCTTGGATGTAAAATGTGAGTTTGTCAGTAAAACATGGAGCATAACCTTTCCACCACACAGATCATAAATTGTCTGCCCAGCTCTGGGACTTCTCTGGAATAAAAATTCGGACCTGTCAGTCAGTGATAGGAGAACAGCAAAAAGGCTCAGTGATCAAGAAAATACGGCTTAAAATTAACCACTGGAAGTTTGGAGTTGTTTGAGAGGAAAAGGAGACCTGAGGGAGGTCTTTATCTCCTTTATATAAATGTTAGTTAGAATGAAGGAAGGAAAAAACTGTTCTGTAGATCTCTGTACATGTTATTATTACATGTGTGAGTTGGTAATAGTCACAGTGCTGTTAGTCCTGTTTCTGACATTTGTCAGAAAGCGGCATTTGTCACTACAAGGGTCCTAAAAGATGCCTATGTTGAAATGGTAGTACTCATCATACAAAATAAAGTACTTATCTGGTCTTAAAAATCTTAAAAAATATTAGATTAAAGTCTTCCTCTTTTAACACCTGCAGTAATGAGGGAAATATAAAAATAAAATTAAAAAAATAGATGCCATCAAATAGTTGTAAGGTGTAATTGAATTAGTTTCATCGAACTACACAAATTAACACAACTTAAGATAATGTTAATTTAGAAGTTTTCTGCTGGAATGACATTATAATAAAGAGTACAAGTGCATGCTTGTTAATCTATTGCATTCTAAGAGATTCATGCTATCAGAACTTGAGCAGCAGTTTTGTAAAGTCCCTGCTCACAAAATCTAATCGTGTGCAGAATCTCCAAACTGGGGTGCTAGATTAGTAATGAAAATGGCACTAAGCAGAAAAAGTGAAGCTGTTATTCCTATGAGGAGAAAATGCAAATAAACAGTAAAAAAAAATTAGAAGCAATGCAGAGCAGATGCCTGTGGGTGGTAAGGGACACTAGAAGAAAATCACAGGGGCAGAATGGACCATTGAAGTTTCTCTGTTAAAGAAAGAAGCTTGATCTGCAGTAATCAGCAGTTCTGTAACTCTTTGGAACCTCAGAAACTTGGAGAGCTGTGCATTTGGCCCAATTTCCCCCAAATTGAAGAAGGGAACTGGTAATGAAAAAGCCACTTCTGTTCTAGAAAGCACAATTCCTGCTGAAGCAAACAGGCCAGATGCTATTTGCAGAATTGGAAGAATGTGGCTTAAGAATCCATTGAACCATTAAATTACCTTTTGTGGGATTATGTGGGACATGAGACATCTACTCCTGCAAAAGATAAAAGTACACACACACACGTAGATAGACAGGTAGAGATGCCATTTCTCAAAGCAGACTAAATTATGCAGATTGATGATACACAAGTGAGAATTTCCAGGATGAGCACACTGTAATTTCAGCACAGAAAGCATGGAGACCTACTGAAATGGATACTACCTCAGTTATTTCTAATGCTCTGACCCTAATTTACAATTCAGAAAACCTTAGTTCTGCATATTTTTTAAAAATCTTTTGTCTAACCTAATTTAAAGACTACTTGAGGAATGATATTTAAAAAGCATTTATATTTAGAAACAAAACCTAAACATTATTTTAAGCATGTCTATATCTTCTAAAAAATTAAGGTGGGATTGCATACTTAATGTTCTCATAAACTTAAATATTTTATTAGATATTCATAGTAAAATTTTAAAATGAAAAATACATGGTAAGAAAAACTAGAAGATAACTGGTAGTAGCAACATAAGCAAAAACCTTGTCAAAAAGGTTGGAACCTGATTTTGATAACTTCCTTCACAGGAGCATAGATCAGGATCTGCTCCACTCAAGTCAGTGGGATTAGATTCAAGTGTAAAATCAGGAAAAATTATATTTGATTATGCCTCAAGTTATTATCTATTCTGTAAAATTAGAGAAAATAGGATGGGAAGAGTCGTTCGCACCTGCTAATAGAAGAATTCTGTTATCTCAGGGCCTTCTTGAAAACCATTGACTGTAATTATAATCTTCCCAAGAGCTTCAGTGCACCTGGAATTACGTTTTCAGAAAGGAGATGCCAGCAAGATTAAGAATATGCACAAAAGTCAGAGTACTCTTACCATGAGGGGAGCACGGCTCTCACACGTTTTTCCAGACTCTCTTCCTTGCATTTGCATTCTAATGCATGTGTTTCGTCAATGTGCAATTGTAAACATACCCTTCAGAAAAATGACCTATTGATGGGTTCCCCAAAAAGCCTCTACTGCATATAATGTGTAATTTAATTCCAATTTCTATCTCAAATTAATTATAAGCACAGTGAGACATCATAGAAAATTGCATTTTCTGTTTTGCCTTTTTTTTTTTATTAGTGGCAATAAATTCCTGATTATTCTTTTTGAATTATGTTTATGGTTTTGCTGATATGAAGCTTTAACTGATAACAGTAGTGAGGCAACAATAAGCAATGTGAAATATACATGAATGCACTTATTCATGGTTTATGATTAACCATAAAAAATACCAGGGTTTTGAACAGCTTATCTTTTTCTAACGTCCTTTATAGTGTCTCCAAGGCTTGGTATTTTATATATTAGTTAAAATATATGCTGCTCTTACCATGAATAGAAATTAAAACTACAATTTATTTACAGGACACTTTTATAGCCATATATATGTGTACTGCTGGTCATAACCCTGTATGAGGCTGAATGAAAAAGATTTGACTGTAAAATATGTTACGCCTGATATCATATGTTTTGCTACAGTAGTGCATAGAATGCATAAAAAACCAGTCACTTACCAATGCCCATGATATTTCTAATATATAGAGGAATACATTTTCCATTTGTAAGAACTTCTTTCTTACTGCATCTTTTTCGAGCTTTATGTTAAGGACTTGGATTTCAGAATATCAAACATAATATTTTGCCAGGGTTTTGGGGTTTTTTAATAGTTTTTGTTACAGCTCCATCTCGTCTCAGAGCTTTCTTTTCCACCTTCAGATAGCCCTAGGCTAAATGACAAATCTAAGGTCAGGCTTTTCTCTCATATTGGGTAGCTTGACTTGGCATCCAGTATCTGATATACTTCAAGACTAGAGAAGGCCCAAGCTCCTAAGCTTTGAAGTTCAGTAATACTTGAAAGAAAGCCCTAAGGCAAATACCAGACTCAAAGAAGTTATATCTGTTCTGAATAGGTGAAGAAATACCCCATAGCTACCAAGGGAGATTTCATTAATAAAACCATGTTAGTTCCTTATTCTGCACTAGAATATCCTCTCATGATCTCATGTCAAGAGATTTAATATTATCAACAATTCAAATTAAATCCTTTATTCAAGACATAACCTCTGTTTAGAAAAGCAGTTGGGGTACTTTTTGAATTTAAAAAACCAGTTATGCAACTTAGAGAGAAAGTGGTTGCAGCTGAATGCCTAAAAAGCCCCTCAGATGCTGGGAGAAGGGACATAAATCAGAAAAAGAAGGAAAACCATACCTCTCAAACTGCTCTGTCCTGTACAAAGCATATTGTTACTCTGCTTAGCCTCTTCAAGTCAATGATCCATGAAGTCTAATGTAGTTTCCAATTTCTCATAGAAATTGCTGAATTTCTGCTTGTCCATGAAAGAACACCACTCTTGGGGGAAAATAAATAAATAAATAAATAACGTATTAAATTTATCCACATGGATAATGTTGGAATAGAGTCAGTCATCCAAAAAGAAACTTCATCTGAAATATATCCATTAGGCAATTCTGTATCTTGGTGTTAGAGTAGTTCTGGTTTTGCACACAAATCTACAGAGAAAACTACCAAAATGTGAAAAAAGATTTATTTTTTTCTTGTTCTCCAACTTTTTTGCTACCTCTAATTTATTCTTCCCCTGATTCTTTTTTCTTCTGCTTTTGTCTCCTCAGTCTATCGGGCAGCTTTATAATCCATTTAGTTTTGCTTGTTTATTCTCTTCCCTCAGAACTATTTATCAGTCTTTTCTGAGTGTCATGTTAGTAGATTCTTCCAAGAACCACATAATCAAATACATTTCATCATGTTCTACCATGGACTGAAATTTCTGGAAGGGACAGTTACCGAGCACATTCATCTTATTATAGTAGCGTCATTTACTTGGTTTGCTAAAGATATTGTAGAAATATAAATTCCAAATATTCTGCTTGCCCCATTCTTTTCTGCAGTTAAATACACACACTTTCAGTTCATATCAGTAAGAACTTCAGCACTGGACATTTCTTTAGGGTTCAATGACCCTTTCCAGGGTTGTGGATCATTGGCTCCCAGGAGGTTGATAATTCTTAGAAAAAGCTCTCTACCTCTGCTTTTATTGCTTAAATATATTGTTTGTAGAAATGTAACATAAATACTGAAGAGAAAAGAAAGTTACCAGCTGAGCAGAAACTGATATGGCTCAAATTGACTTTATTTTATGGTAGATGGCTGGATATTATCAAGCACATCTGCTGCTTATCCTCAATTTATTAAAATTTCGGGCTAAAAGACTGCCTTTTACTTTTCCTTTATAAAGGACCTAAAGACGAATTATCTTGAGTGCATCAGTTGCAGTTTTGCATCATAAAATGAATAAAATCCATGAAAAATCACATTTTTAACAAATGCAATTTTCAAGTAAGGTATGATTCTGGCCTTTGTTGCAATATTAAAAGGCATTAATCCTTTTGCTAAACTGAATCACGACATTGGACTCAAAAACCTGGAGTATTTCACATATACAAAGGATTTCCAGAGAAGTCCAAAATACATCTTTTCAGTCTCTAATAACAAGAAAAAATTGTACTCAGCAATAACAAACATTTCTGACCCAAAGAAGACTCTTAACTTTTTCAGTTTATTACAGTGTTACTGATTTTTCCAGTATTCTTTCCTCAACAATATTTTTCATTCTTTGTTAAAAAAAAATCTAATTCCTCTCAGACAAGTTTCCTAATTAAAAGTAATCTTTAGAGCAAACACAAAAAGGAGCTTTTCTTTAGCTACCCTTTCTCTTTGTGCAGAGGAGAATAAACGTGGTGATGAACATCGTCCATCTACCGCATATGTCTAGTGACAGAAACATTAATTCCAAGCACATTTCTATTTCAGCCACTTATTTGCACCCTGTTAGTGCATGAAGAGCAATATTTCTGTGGAGTTATGGTGACATCAAGTGGCTGGCTACACGAACCCTGCAAATATATGGATATACGCTCCAGATATTGGAGAAGAAACCAATGCAGGGAACTACCATTAAGTAATTTTACCTCTTTGAAATATGAGTGAACTTCCAGTTAGTTCCACGTGATGGATTTAAATCTTAATTTTAGGTGTATCATCAGAGTGTGTATCATTAAATGCCATTAATGAAAATCAAACCTTTGTATTTCATCCTTGAGACAGAGTTCAGAGGAAAGAGACTGATACTGAGATGGAAAACGGTGCTCAACACCAAATCATCCAAACTGTTCTCTTTTACCTTGTGCTAAAACATTTCTGGGTGACTCAGTCAGTGGCTGTGCACTCATTAGGAAAATAGAGACTCTCAGAATTATCTTCTGGTAGGATTTTTGTGATTGAGTTAACAAGTTAATATCTACAGCTTTAATTGCATCTTCTGGTTTAATGAACACAGCCTCATAAAGGTAACAAATGAAGTTCAGTTTGTTCTACGGTCGGTTGGTTTCTTTAAAATTCTCTGCTGTCAGAATTTCCACTTTCAACCCTTTCCATACCATGACTGGTTCATGAGTATGAACGTATACATTTTAAGAGTCTCCAATGACTGCAGTTTCTTCACCAGCTTTTTTTACACTCACTTTCCTAATGGGATGACTTCCCCATTGTCTTTCTTACAGTCAGCTCTTCCCTCTGTTTGCTATCCTCAGCCTCTCAAAACTAATGCAATCACTCACCATCCTTTTTCCATGTCTGAACAGCAGAGCTTGTTCCCTGCTTCAAGGCTTGAGTCCACTTGTTTGGATGGCCTCCAAGAAAGATCAGCTGGAGAATAAAGACTCGAAATGAAATCAATAAAAGATAAGTTTACTGTTGACCAAAGAGGGACTACAGAATTCAGACTCGTCACAACATTGCAAAAATGGTAGCTGAGAAGCACAGAGAGAATAATGAATAGAGTTTGTTTGAATTTAAATATACTGATACAAAAATTTGAATTGAAGTCACAATACAAGTGCAGTTTAATGCAGTGGCTGTATAATACTGATCTGAGTAGTAGAAAAGAGGTCAGCTCCTTCCTTCAGTTTGATGAAAGCCTTTAACGTTGACATCTTACTTGTGTAGTCCACATTTTTCCATGTATTGTAATGACTTCATGTTTGTGAGTAAAACAGATTTACCTAAAATGATTATATAAATACGTGTATATATATATATATATATACACACACACACACATATATATATATGCACACATATATACTTCTTTTTTTTGTGGTTGTTTTTCATCTTGTTGTGTGATCCTCAGAATGCAAATTATTAGCTCGGGTACACCAAGTCTTATTTGCAAGATTAACATGCGAATTCAATTTTAGTAAGTAGAGAAAAATTCTGACATTAAGTTTTTATTCTTTAGTGGGGACTCTCATAAAAATATTATGGATGAGAAGCAATGGGGGACAAAAATCATGTGGCTTCATTGCTCTGGAAGATGCACAAAATAAAATATATTAATCAGTCTGCTCACAGGACTATTTAAAGCAGAAATCCCATTAAGTGCTTAAATTGATTTACTCCTCCCTCCCCCAAAATAATAAAATAAAATTCCTCAAGTGTCTATTAAATCAGACAATAAATAAGGGTAGGTAGGCAAAATCCTTGGGGAAAGGAAGGACCTTAAGGCCATCTGATTCATATTTCATACCTCTTCTATTTCTCCATCTTTTCTTCATCCTTGTTGAAATTCATACATATACAATGTCATAAGCTAGTGTTGGTTTGGATTCAATTTATTTTACAAAAGGAAAAAAAAAGAAGAGAAAATCATGTGAACTGAGGCCAAAATAGTCTAGTGAAATAATTTTTATTTTCATTTATATTCACTGCCATGTCTCTACACTGAAGTTAATGCATTTTCCCTGAAAGGTAATTCATTTCAATTTAAATCAATACAGTATCTTTGAACTAATGCCTTCCAGAGACACCATGTTTGAACAAACAGTGGTATATTTGTGTAAATTGCAAATTTTATTAGTAATTGCACCAAAAAAAAAGGTGTTCAGAAAAAATACTTTTGCTTCTAAACAATGCAGAGTGTGAACACAAATAATCCTTTTTTTTTTTTTTTTCTGTTTTATTTTGGTATTCAGGGATATTATAGACTTTGACATAGAGGCGGGAAGGAAAAAGTATTTATATATCTAAATACAACTGGGTATAATTCTTGCCTAATAAATGCATCAGTACTTTGGTGAAAGGAATGACTCCTTTTTGAGGTGGGTTTTTTTATTCCATTCCTTTCAACATGGCAGGGAAGACTGTCCCAGTGTAGCACAAAGAACAAAAAAATCTACATTATTTTAAACTTGCATTTCTTAACCTGCAGAATATAACCTACCAAGTAACAGTTAATTGGGGGGTCCACATATAAGAAGAGAGCATTTTTGCCTTTTATCATCTTGTTTAGCACAAG
Organism: Edolisoma coerulescens; assembly: GCA_013397115.1. Taxonomy (NCBI): domain Eukaryota; kingdom Metazoa; phylum Chordata; class Aves; order Passeriformes; family Campephagidae; genus Edolisoma; species Edolisoma coerulescens. The sequence continues at coordinate 113,736 of VWZW01004510.1, forward strand.
CCAGTAATGTGTGGGGTCAAAAAAGAGGCAGATGAACCTCGGTTTATAAAATATTTGACAGTCATTCTTAAGTTCTTCTTGCAAATAACCTGAAAAAAAATTCTTTTGAGCAGTGTTTTTTAGTCTGGAAATTGCCATCCCCTCTGAGGGATCAAGGGGATTATAAAAGGCTGGAAAATGTCACATCAGTTGCCAGTTTTTCCTTTCTTTCTGGGGAGCTGAGCAAAGCAGTGACTGTTTTCTGGCTGAAAATGCTTTCACAGGTAACAGCCTTGGATTGCTGGCAGTAACTTGGCCATTTTGTGACAGGAGGTAGAAGGGGTTGGCTTTTCTTGCTGGTTTAGGGGTTTTTTTGCTTCCCAGACTTGGAGGTCACCAAGCTGGGTGGTTGGAACCAGTTTAGTCAAGTGCAACATGGCTTGAACTGAATGGAACTGGTTTGAACCAGTTTTATCTGGTTTGATCTGGTTAAAACTGGTTTGAAGCAGTTGCAGCCTGGTTTAATTTGCCTAGAACTGTTTTGATCTGGTTTAAAGCAGTGGGAACTGGTTTTAACTGGTTGGAACTATTTTAGCCCCGTTTAAACTGGTTACAGCAGTTTGGAGTCGGTTTGAATTGGTTTTATCTGGTCTAAACTGTTTGGAACCTGTTTGATCCAGGTTGATGGATCCAGGTTAATCCAGTTTGAACTGGTTAGAAGCATTTTAAACCAGTTTCAACCGGTTTTAGCTGCTTTGATCCAGTTTGAACCAGCTGGAACTGGGTGGAACCAGTTTAATCTGGTTTAAATTGGTTAGGACTGGTTGGAACTTGTCTGAACTGGTTTGATCCAGCTGAAACTGGCTGTATTTGGTTGAAACTGGTTGAAATTGGTTTAGCCAGTTGCAATGAGTTTAGTCCATTTTAAACTGGTTTGATCTGGTTGAAACCAGTTTCAAATGGTTTGAACCAGTTGGGAACAGTTTGAGCTGGTTTTATTTGGTTTAATCTGTTTTAAATGTGTTAGAACCTGTTGGAACAGCTTGGGACTGATTTGATCTGGTTTAGACCAGTTGGAGACAGTTTCATCCGTTGGAACCAGTTCACTCCTCCTGCAGAGTAGATGGCCAGGAAATGGGAAATGGGAAATTCCCATTTCCTGAGGTGGCTCCATAAGGGTAAAAGGATCAGGACAGACATGTTGCCTGCCTAACAGGTATTCTACCACCTTTTTGGTGCTGATTGTCATGCAACATTCCCATGCCAGTCTTGTTCAAAATGATGAAATGACCCAGCTTTGTTTTCCTCAGGCATTTTGAAAGATCACCCAGACCAACCTTAGGAAGCTGGTCAGCTCTTCATGTAGAGTGGTCACCCAAATTCCCAGGTATATGCTTCCTCCTCCTTTCTTTTCATCCTGTTGTCTGCTTTAACCCACCTTACAGCCGTCATCCTTTCTTGAGAGAAAGTGAAGGGATGCCGATGGGAGATATATTAAACATTTTACTGTAATTAATTTTTTCCCAGTACTATATTTTTTCCTCTCTTTCTGTGTACAGTTCACTGTATGAATGGGTATTGATCTTTAAATATAATACCTCTAAATCTTTCTGTATGCTTTTGACAGCTTCCTTATTTATTAATTTAACTTTTTTTTTTTTTTAGAAGCCAGGAGCACTTAACACAGCTCTTCCTTGAGATATCATTAAAATATGCTAAGTAAGGTAAATGTGTAAGAAAGAATGCAGACATTTCTAAAGGTTATGATCTACGACAACACTTCTTAGCTTTAAAGTTACTTTAATTGAATTAATTGTAGCATTGAAGAAACTGAAGAACAAAGAGAGCTCTGACTCTGAATGTATTAAAGTGAAATACTTGACCTTTTCAATATGTTACATTTTGATTGGCAGTCCTTTCTGTTGGAGCTCTCTTAACAATAAGAGTTAATTGTTAATCTCTTAACAATTTGAAAATATTTTCCCCCATGAAAAATAAAGTAGGTGCATCAAAAAGCCGAAGTACTGCTATAAGCTAATTGAAAATATCCAAGTGTAGAAGTATGCAAGTATATGTGTACACTGTCTACCATAATTCAGAGGATGTTGGCAACAGGGGGTTCATTTTGTTGGCAAAGCTTTTGGCAAAAGGAAAAAGTTAGACCAAGTTAAACTTAATTTGTCATACCAGAATCATAGAGTGGTCTGGTTTGGAAGGGACCTTAAATAAAGACTCATCTCATCCAACCCCCTGCCATGGACAGGGACACCTTCCACTAGCCCAGGTTGCTCAAAGCCCCATCCAACCTGGCTTTGAGCAGTTCCAGGGATGAGGCAGCCATGGCTTCCCTTGGCATTTTGTTCCAGTACCTCACCACCCTCACAGTAAAGAATTTCTTCCTGATATCTAATCTAAACCTACCCTCCTTCAGCTTAATGTCATTTTGTCTTGTCAGTCCCGACTTGCCCTTGGAAGAAGCCTCTCTCCATCTTTCTTGTAGGCCTCCTTTAGGTCCTGGAAGGCTGCTATAATGCTAATTTCCCACTTATTTTGGTTTGCAGGATCTTAGAGAGTCCTTTATTCATAAGAGGGTTTTTTTCCTCTGAAAAAGACTGTTCACTGCTATTTACATGAGAATAAAAACCATTTGCAATGCAATTCAGGTTATTTATTAACAGATCTGTCTGAAAAGTAGAGGTGCCTTTTAATTTTTTTTTTTCTTAGTACTTTGACTCAGTAAGATTTAATCAAATTTCTCAAAAAAGAGGCAGGAGTCTCACATGTCATGGAATTTACCTGAGGATATGAGCTATTCTTCTGCCTCCTTCTTTACCTCTGTTACCAGGTACAGGCTGTTTCTGTTACTGTCTTGCATTTTGCTGTATTCACTCTCTACAGCTTCATGATCCTATGTTACTCATTCCACCGTGCCCTGATCTTTTTGGGTTTCCTGGTCCCTCATTGTTACATGATTTATGTAACAAAGGCAAGGTGAAGGGCCCTCCCTCATCCTAGGAGGGTTCGTCCTTTGTCAGTTAAAGTTTACATAACCTTACTCCAGACTGCAGACTTCAGCAATAGCTCTGAAAACATCCCACAGCTTCTAAGGAAAAAGAAATCTAGGTGGTAAACTGTCTTTTTAGACAGCCCTGCATTGCTTTCCTGATTTAGATTTTACCACAAAACTTCACTGCTGAAAAATTTTCAGTTTCTATGTTTCAAAATCAAAATGAAGCTACAGCAAGCACTGCGAGAGTTCCTTATGTTTGCTGATTTATTGGAAAGACCAAATTTCACTTTACATCCAAATGTTCCTTAAACCCTCAAAGGTTAGGATAGGTGCATTTATACACAGCCAATATCTCTTTCTGTAGTGCTGTTATTCTATGCAAAACCAAAGCAGAAATTATTTTCCTTGTACAGATTAATGCATGCTTGAGGCAAAAATCTGGGCTTTTCAGCAAGTGAAGAATTTGTTTATAGACTACATAAGTACCACATTTCTGGCCTACTGCTGCATCTCTAACCTCCCTGTAAATTGTTTATAACAAATACTCTGATTTTCGGCTTTGATATCTGATCTGTACTTACTCCATGAAAAGTTAAAAGGTCAGTAAGTGTTTTGAACTACCTCAGCTTAATTTATTGATACTTCATTTCACATTGTCAAAACACTCACAAAAAAGCCTCAAAACATGCCTTTGACCATATAGGATGAACAGATATATTGTAAATAACTTCTTAACCTCATTTTAAATTGGTGCCTTCTGGACTTCAGTTTTCTAAGTAGGAAAACACTTCAAATTCAGCACATCACCAGATCACTTTAACCTCTTTGAAAATGCATTTCAAGAGCCTTGATGGGTCTCTTGCTCAGCAATTGGCCTTGGGAAAGTATACACTTCATGGTAAGCCAAGTGCCACATGCAGTAATCTGTCAGAAAGGGAAGAGCAAGCGTAATGGGAGGTTGAAACAGATCATTTAGCATTGTGACGTTATTTGTGAATTTGGGTCCATGAGAGAGATTTTTGTCATGCATATGGTTGATATTGATCTGAAGTTATGAATGTGACTGGCTGTATCCCAAATTTCTGAGGAGTTTTGAAGTGTAACTTAACCTGGGTCTCTCTCTGCAACCTTTTAAGAGTGGGACTGATAACACCTCCTGCATAAGATGCTCCATGGGAGTGAAGCTGTACGGTTGTGATGCCTTTCCAATTGTCTACAAAGCAATTTGGGAGGAACCTATCTTCACTTTTATTAACCCCAGAGGTCTCTCCATTTCTTTGACTTTTCCAGTCTATATCTTTCTTCAGCTGTCGAGCTAAATTGACAAAGCACAGAGTCCTGTTCCATATAGCAAGTGTCTTTGTAGGAATCCCTTTAAAAGCTTTAGCACTTAAGAAAAATCGATAGTGCTTATGATGTCTTGCAGGTCTCCCCTCTCCTGCACGCTAAATTCTCATCAGCCTGTTATTAACTGTTGGGAAAAGACAATAAACATTGCATTTTAAAAGCACTCGTGTGACATTTCACTTGAATAACGTTGTCTATCCTTCCTTAATGAATTTAGTAGAACTGTGTTGTTAGTATATTTAGAAAGAGAAAGAAGAGCTGTGCAAAATGCATTGCAGGCACAGAGCCAAGTATATCTATTATATACAAATCCTCTGTGTTCATTGAAATAAAATGAGCCCATAGAAATATTGATATTTTAAATACCACTTCAAAGTATAAATGGCTATAAAGATAATCAGTTATACCTTTGTCCAAATATACTTGGGGAAAAAAAAAAATAAAGCAAGCTCTGGAAAATTAACCTGTGATTTATCACAGGAAAGAAAATGTAGACATAAAAAAACCTAGAGAAAAACTGAAGTAACAATTACATGACTGCACAACATTAAGAAAGTTACTTAGGAAACTAAACTACTGAATGCAGAAACAATTAAGTTTCAAACATCTAGTGCCCGAGTGTTATCCTTATGGTTTCTAGATCTGTGGAGTTACTGTGTCTTGGAAAGGGATCTAGAAGAATTGGATTTGTACCATGTTCCTCATAACAGGAATTAAAAAAAAAAGGGGTTCTACATCGGGATGGTGAGTAGGTTTACCTGCTATTCACAGTTTGTAGTCTCTGCTTGTTTGTCTTGTATATCCTTTGAATTTCTATATGGTTTATAAGCATTTTTTTAAAGTAGAAGAAAGGATGATTTTTTAATTTATTTCTTTTCTTTACCATTGTCTCCCAGTGGTTAGAACAGCAATATAGAGTACATGGATCCTAGTTTCAATCCCCCGGTTTGCTTAATAGCTTCAAATGTTCATCACTGCAGAAACTGATCTAATTACCAGGGTACTGGCCACTTTAGTAGTGCTCATGCACCTGTGAAAGGAGGGGGGAGGATTTCCCATGCTGCAGGTCAGAGTCTTTTTCCTTAAAAAAAAAATAAATTCAAGATTCTTTTATTCCAGAATGAGCGTGCAAACCTGTGTATGATTCTGTAGTCTAGTGATGATGACATTTCTTGGAAAGGGACAGGTTTTGATCATACAACATTTCTGCATGTTTATAATTATCCATAATGTTTAAACAGTCCTTGGAGATGAGCCTGTATGCTAAGACCATGTCTTCTTCCAGAATTAGCCTTGCACATCATGCTGAAGAGAGACAATCACTTCATGAATCTTGACCTTCTTGATATATTTACTTTTCTGTTTAGTGACATGGGAGTCGTCCTTCCCAATACGGTTTGATGCTCAGATAATGTTGTGCCAGTATGAATGAGGGAAGGTTAAAACTCACTGGGCATGAATCCAAGGCTCCTGCAAGGTGATTGCGCTGTCCTCACACAGTAGTGGAGAGGCCAGTCTGCCTCTATGGAGTTTTAAATAAAACCTTTTGTATGAGGCCCTATTTTAGTAAAAACACCTGTCAGAGTAACATGTATATCCTCAGAGCAGACAAGGAAGGGAAAACCCCAGTTTTCTGATCCAAATTGGTCTGTTACTTGCAGTACCGGTCCCCAGCTGATGTACACAACAAACGTACATTGGGAGACCTGTGTGTTCAGTACCTGCAGTGCCATTGCACTTCATTGCTTTATTGGTCATGCTGCTGCAAGAGATATTCTGTACTTTAAGTCTGGTCAAGACATGGAAAAAAAAAAAAATCCTTTAATATAGGTTACAAATATTTACATTGGCATAAGTGAGAAATTTGAAGAAATGGCCTTCTATATGATAGAGAAAGGACATACTGAGCAGGCTTCACAAATGAAGAAGCTGTAAAGTGGAGTGAGATCTTTCAGTTTATTTATAGCTTAAGTCTAGCACCTTGCTGTCAGATTAAAATATCGGGTGAGTTCTTCTGAATCTGCTTCCTGTGGTGCAACATATCTTTTCTCTGGCTCATATTACTTTTATCATCAACATCAGCAATTTTTAGTTTCTTAAACAGAAAAATTAGCAGCATTTCATGCTTACTCTGGAAAACCAGGTTTTTTTGGCATTTCCTGTACTAAAGAATGTATTGTGAAGCACGCTCAAGAGAATTCTGGGCTTGTAAGTACAAAGGGTTGTGACTTTTCTCTTTGCTGTTCTACAAAGAAGACTTTACTTTGACCTCAGCTGCTCGAGGTTCTGTGTCTACTTCCATCCTATGCAATCTCGTTCTTTCCTATGTAATATGGAAAGTATATCACCTCACATTAATTTTCATGTATTCCATATTACCCTCCAAAATATGTGTGCCCACACTGCTCTTTTTCATTGCTCCAAGTTGTCACACGGGGCTCTGACATTCCTGACCATCTCAGTTTCAATTTTGGATCATTTTACAACAGTACCTTATAAAACCCCCAAAACATTGACTTGTTCTTCTTTATAGAAGTTATTTGAATTGTAGGTACTCTAGATAAATCTCTCCTGTGACAGAACATAAATGTTAACAATTCTGAACCTGTGAAAGAAATACAACCAGGCAGCTAGTAGGACAGAACTGGGGATCAGGCAAGGCCAGACCTTAACTACCGGTATTCAATAGCCACAAAGGGTTATTCTTGTGACTTAGAAGAAAAGAAAGAAACAATTTTATTTAATATAAAAAGCAGCACTTTTGGGGAAGAATTATACACTAAATAAAGTGGATTGCGATATCTTGAACCATAGCTCACTGTGACCAATTAAGAAAATGAAATCTATCCGACAGATGCAAACTAATTTCTTTAGACATCAAAATCCCAGTATATGCTCAAAATCTATGCCCAGTTGTAGTGATTTGGATGCTTTTCTTAGATATCAAAAATACTTTGCTTTTCATCCCAAAAGTAAACCTTGTGTATGTCAAACAAGAAAAGAATACACAACTTTCAAATTCTACATAAAAAATTCACTGTTTGTGAACACAGTTTTATTACTTCTACCTGCAAATTTTAAGCTTAAAAAACTCTCATTTTTCAAAAGGTGTTAGGAAAGTCTGATTTGCCTCAGGTCAGACTAGATAATTGGAAAAAAACAAATCTTGCTTTCTCTGCACCATCATATCATATTTATGTTGTGTGACCGTCATATTTATGTTGTGTATATTTTTTATACTTCTTACATTTTTAGCATTTTAAGGACTGTTGTAAGGTAAAGATTTCTTCAAAATTCATCTTTTTACAAGAATCATAAACACTCTGTCAGTGTGCCTCAAAAAGACCTTTTTATGATATATAGATAAATATCTCTCCAGAAAGTAAACTATTCATCCATCCTGAAAGAGCTTCTCCAAATTAACTTTAAATCGAAAAACAAGATAGGTTTGTTTTGCTCAGATTTATGCCCAGCATCCATATGAACACACAATTTAATATGATGGGTAGTCTTTTTTAAAGGAAAGAGAAGTATATGGCTGAGGCATAAAAGCAAAGATATTTGAGGACAACTGGCCGGTGTCCAATGGTATCACCATGTATTTCATTGTTTTATGAGAGTAGTGGTGAGAAAATAAGAAGTCAGAAAAACAAGAATAGGGTGTTTCTTCATATGTAATGTTCATCTCTCTGTCTTTATTGCATTCAGTGCATATGTAAGTAAAAGTCAAAGATAGCTAGTTTAAATTTTGGGCAAACTTGCAAACTGATTTATAAAAAAAGGTTACAATAGGACAGGATGACTTTAAGCTTGCTAATATGTCAGTGGGGAGCATCACAAATTGTGACACAAGATAATGTGAGAGGGTAAGCCATGTACTGTTTTCCCTGATGCTGTGGCATAATATAAGCATTTTACAAACGTACCTCTCAGTCATACTGAGACAAACTGGTTTGCATCTTTTTCCGTACAGAAGATATGAATTCTCAAAATAGCTTTTCAGCAGGTTGTTTTATTTGCAATTATATATTGTACTGCAGGAACGTCAACTTCTCTCCCAGTGCCAGACACTGCATTTCCTCTCCAAATGCTTGGGTTAAACAGAAGTCACTAACCTTTGCTCATCCACAAATCTAATCAGATCAAGGGCTGACCAAAAAAAAAAACCACGCAAAACCAACCGAAACCAAAACTGGCAAAAACTCCAAAAAAAACCATGCAGTGGACAGAGAAATTAAGTCCATTGGGAGAACCTTGTTTGTCATCATCTGCCACTGTTCTGCCCACTCTGATGGGTAATCATTTTGCACAGTTTCTCCAGCTATCTTTTGCCCTGTGGGAGAGATGACAGCGCTTTTCATCCTGTCTCCAAACTAGGAAAAATCATGGTCAAATATTCACAACTGCCAACTTCAAAGCAGTTTTTCCATGGCAACCATACCTCAAAAGCCTGGAGTTGCAGAACTTGCCAATTAGCAACTCCAAAGGGGGCCATTAGCTCCTTCAAAAACATAACGGACACTGTTTTTAATCACCATTTGTTTCCAGCCTTACAGCAAGCACTTCACAAACACAAACCATGCAAGTGCAAGGATGACTACTTAAAAAGGAGTTGATGTTGCATGAAAAGAACAACACACATCAAGCTACATTTTTTTAATAAATAAAGAACAATTATCCTCAGTAAATCATCACTTCTAATTTATTGTTGTTTAATTAAAGCAAGTGGTATTTTCTCATTATTGACAATGGTAAACCATGCAGAACAGCCACAGAATTTGCCTTCAGTAGGAGTCCTTAGTTATTACTGCTGCTTGGGAATGAACAAGTACTATAAAGCAAGGAGCATCTGCATAAATATGGACCTGTAGAATGGCCTGCCTAGCTGTCTAAGGCTTCTGTTTATAAAGACAGAACGTGCTGAAGAAAATAAAAATATGATAAGGAAAATACAGAAATAGGAATTTAGCTCCTTAGCTTGTAAAATCTTTCTGACTCTACTGAAGTCTGTGGGAAGTTATGTCACTATTAGCCATAAAACCTAGATCTATATTTATTTAAGATTTTCCTATATATAAAAAGGAAAACAAACCTTTTTTAATTAAAAAGAAAAAACCCTCCTATATTTTCCCTAACTCTTTTAAAGTAATTATTTCTTTATTCACATAAGTGATGTGCCATGTCCTTTAGAGGTCAAGAAAAGTAAGAGAAAGAGGAACTTCACACATTCATTTAAAAAGGATGTCATTTGTGAAGCCAAATTATACCCATTACCATTAACACTGTATCACAGATAACTAATTTATCACTTACAATTCTGTCATAAAACCCCGGTTATGCAGCTTGTCTTGTCTTGCTGAAGATGTTCACATCACTTTGACATCTGGTGCATTTGAGAGGGGTAGCTGTGCAAATTTTGAACATGTAACCAACTTAGGGACCTCTCCACACAGCAGAGAGGCATTTTCTTTGACGCAAAATCGGGATCATTTTGGAAGAAATGAGGCGCACAGGATGTTTCATAAAACCTGCCTGAATGTCTCTCTCCCATGACACGACGTGGTCAGGGCAGCTCAGGCTATGATGCTGTGCAGTGCCTGTGCTGTTACTGACACATGAGCCTGTAAAAAGCAGCCCAGACTCCTTGACAAGAGCAGGAGGAGATGGCAGGGCCAGCTGAGCAACCCCCTGAATCAGAACTGGAGTCTTGACAGGCCAGGACAACAATGAGAGCAAAGTAAGATGGTGTTTAAACAATTTAAAGATGATTTTTCACACACACATATTGTCATCTGTCCAGTAAAAACCTAATGAACTCATAGCTGGTTTGTCAGAACTGGTGCTAATTGAAGTTTCTAGTACTCCTACCTGAATAATTCCAGTCTCTTAAAAAGAGATTCATTGGTTCTGAAACACTGAGAACCAAACCCAAATAAATTATTCTCCTTTTATTACCATCTCTAAGTAAGCCAGGGAGTTTCATTTTGAACACCTCTAAGATGTTATTCTGTTTGCATGTGCTTGTTTAGAGTCCATATTAAAACCAGCTGCATGCTCATTGCTCACACACATACAGAGGCACACACACTCAGAAAGGAAATTAATGAAATTTCATGGCATTTCAGTGGGATAGACAGTGCAAATTTCCTTATGTATTCCTAATTAGCATTTCATTGTTAGCTGCCTGGCTTCACAGAGGAAGAGATATTATTGCTAGTCCAGACCACTTTTTTTTTATTTTTTTAAATATATTTCTTATGGGCAAATCCTGATGATGTGCTCTTTTTCTGAAGCTGACATCTGGTGCTGGAGTCAACAGCTATGAGTAGAGAAATGACGGAATCACAGCAACACACCGGCTGGAAATTGAAGCATCAAGTCTAGGGGGAAAAGAGAAAAAGGGAAACTTTTCTCTGCTGAAGATATAGAACATATTTGACTTCTAAATGGATGCTTTTCACAGTGCCCTGGCTTAACTGCACTTTGTGAGAGTATGCTGATGGGGCCTTGTCCATATAAAAGCAGGGTGAAGATTAACTTGAGAGAAAGGTAGAAATTTCCTCACAAAGACTTCCTCTTAAATGAAGTTCTTAAGTCATGTGAGCTAGTGCCTCTGAGAGAAGATTAAAGAAATGCTCAATAAAAGAGAAGAAATAGATCAATTACATTCTTCACTTCTTCCTCCTCCTTTCATTTTGGTATGCTCTTTTCTGAAAGACTAAGTTGAAAAAGACAGAGTAATGAAATTTTTAAACAGAAAAAATGCTATGTCATCTCTTTTTTTGACACATACAAGATGTTTTTAAAAGCAGCAGTCATGGCAAAAACTAACAACTCTTTGCAACTCTCTTAACAACAATGACAAATTAATAAAAGATAGGATATTTCTGTTGCTTTTTTTTTTTCTTTTCTTAGCACTACATGAAAATCCATAGTAAAGTTATTTTCCCAAAGGTGTGCTGCTGACCTGACCAGTGATGGTTATGGGAGCCTTCAGAGCCCAGGTCTGTGTTGTCTTTGTAGGTGTTTTTTACATGGAGTTCCTTGCTTTTCATCTACTATGGGAGTCCTTCGTATCCCATGGGAGCACTGGGAATATGAGTCCTGAGTGACTGTGCATCAGCTACCTCACAGACTAACAATATGTTGGTAGATAAGAAGAAATCTCTATTTACCACATCACCATCCTCTGCTGAGGTTTCTGCTGCACTATCTTCCCTCACTAGGTTACAGCAGAAACAAAAAGAGATACAAATATATTTTGAGAGTTGTAATTTTGCCAAATGTATCACCTCCTCTCCCCAGAAATTTAGATCAGTCTATTAAAAAAGGCCATGTCAATACAGACAAGCACAGGTAGATGTGGGCCTTCTTCAGCTGTTCCCAGGGAAACAACTCTTGTCTTGAAATCCTTTGTCAATTCCTCCACTCTGAGGCTGAGCCTTGGCTAATGTGCCCTAACAGATTCAAGGTGCTTTCCCATTAAACACTTAAAGATTTGCTGGAACGGGACTAACAGTTAAGCATGTCAAGTATCTCAAAGGAATGGCCTAGGTCCAATCTCACCCATCTCCTTGTGTTTCCTTTCACAATGTCTGTTCAAGCCTTTTGTACAGACTGGAAGAGTTTCCCCCAGTGAAACAGGGAGCACTCCCTGCTTGTGGATAGGACAGGCATCCATAATCTGGTCCCAGCTGAACCAGTCATCTCTTACTCCCATAGCCTTGGTAAGGGTAATTACAGCACACTGGAAACCTCTCACATGGTCTTTCTATCATCACACTCGCTGCTCTATCCAGAGAATATTCATTTCATACCCGTAGGATAATGTTACACAGCACTACTGTTTAACATCTATCACCACTAGTTCTTTGAAAAAGAAACTGAACAGAAACAAAGTTAACTTACAGGCTTATCCTGTATTTTTACCAGGACAAATGCATCCCAGGACTCATGTCCTAGACCTCTAGCCCCAATACATATGTAACCATCACCTAGCTCTACAGTATTCCAGTTTTCCCTTTGCCTGTTCCTAACAAATGAGTACATATGTGTTACATTTAGCAGTGTGCTGTCTTCTTTTCTGCTTGTGCCCTTACACCTTATTTCTTTTAACATGTGCTTCATTTATAGCATAGCTTTATAGCAGACAGAACAAATGCCAAGTATTTCTAAACAATTCACATCTCTCCTGAATTCCTTTACTATGAATCAATATCAGATTCAATCCCAGGCCATTTTGAGCTCACTCACATCCTTTTATTTCTCTCCAGACACAGTGCCAATAATTCTATTAACCTTCTTGCAAGAGCTGTGTGAATTCACTATCACAGTCAGTACCTCTTGCGCCAAAAATTTGAATTTCAATGTCACAGTGTCATTAATACTGTGTCAGAAACACCCTTGCTAGTGGCATTGTTACACATCAGAATTAAGACAAAAACACTTCCTGTAGGAGTATTCTTGACATGTGGTCTCTCAGAACAGTTTTTATTGGGTTTTTTCCCTTTCTTGCTTCTTTTTCCTCTTTCTATTGTGCTCATTTACTAAGTCACACTGCAAAGTTAGTGCCATTAAGACCCTCCATAGTGCAGCTCTAAAAGTACCTCAAAGCTGAGACTTAGAAGCACTTTCCAAACGATAATTTCGTCACTGGAGTTTAGAACATGAATGTTCCATGTTCAGGTTGCTGGAGTGGGGAAAGACGAGTGTCTTTAGACTGTTAAGGGCTCACAGGATTCAGCTGCCTCACAATGTGCAAGGAAGCCACACCTGCCTTTCTTGGCAGCCTTTTCGTGTCTTAAAAGGGACTTTTAGTCTGAGGATCATGGCTTTAAGATATCCATTTCTGTTGTTCCAGTCTTTCAGCACATCAAACTCAAACTCCCATGTATCACCTACAAGGGTTTAGTTGGGTTCATTCTTGTATTCAGAATGCTCTGAAATTTCTCCTGGAAGGTTTCTCTCTGCAGTCCTTCCCCTGCTTCCCCTCTAACTTCTTCCAGTCTTCAATAACCACTCCGAGCCTTCATTCCTTTCATGAAACAAATGGAGATTTCTAGCTTGCAAATCATCTGTCACTCAGTTCCTTCTTCCTTAGATTCATGCCTTCACAAAGCCCTTCTTCCACTCTCTTTGCTAGTGTAGTCCCTTCACATTCACTTGCTACTGATGTCTCTTTTTAAAATTGATTTTCTATGGATTTCGATTTTTTTTTAATTTTATTTTTGGTAATTACATTTTTCTCTTCTCAATGCCACACAGTTGTGTCTTTTCAGTATTCCTAATAACTGCACACACACACATAATCCTGAATGCACTGACAGATTGCTAACCTCCCTTTTTTGGACTGTTACTTTTGAAAGAGACAGGTATTTATATTATTTCTTTGAGTAGTTTCCCCTTTTAGCATAGCTATTATGCACACAGTTACATCTGTATGGAACTGCAGAGTTCTATACCAAATGTTTTTTAAGTGAGTAGTGTTTTTATCTTACTTATCTATCATATTTGTACTACATATATCTCACTTCTTCCATGTGATGTAGACAAAAATGTGAAAAATGCATGTAGTGTCAGTAATAATAAACTCGGCTCCACAGGGTAAATTGCATCATACATCCTTCACACTTGGATGATACAATAGTAGAACATTGTCTCACCTACTCACATCACTGATGTTGAAAAATAAGCTGTATTTTCCCCGTCCTCTATATTTTTTTAAACACAATTTCTATTTTTTTATAATATCACTATCATTTGAACACGTATTTTTCAAAGAGCAGCAGGTGATTCAAAGCTAAAAGTATTTCTCCTTCACCATTTGTCACACATTATCCCAGCACTTGTAATTTCACACACCTTAATCGCACACCTTAAAGCAAAAATTCCATCTTCACTGTGTCAGAGCTCATTATCAACTGCTTTCTGATGGCCTCATACACTGCTGCAGTCAATACTTGCTCTTGAAACCATGTCAATTGAACAAGATCAGAAAATCCTACATTAAAATTATTATGTGCAGCTGTGAAAAAAAAAATACGTTTCCAAGTGAATGTTCTAACACAGATTTCTAAGGCGCCTGCCTTGGCTTATATTTATTAATGACATTTTTTTGTTGTCATTTTCTGCTGTTAAGAAACATATAAATAGAAATATAAGAAGAAATAAGTAAATACAAAAAAATACTTAAATACATTGCTGATACACGATCTAATTCCTGAAAGTGGATTATAAATACGTCAATGGCAGCAGCACTAAAATGTACCTGAGAGTCACAGAATCACAGGATATTCTGAGCTGGAAGGGACCCACAGGGATCATCAAGTCCAACTCTTAAGTGAATGGCCACACAGGGACTGAACCCCACAACCTCGGTTTGTTTAGCACCAGGCTCTGACCAACTGAGCTAAGTGTAACTTAAGCTGCCCAGATGAAAACTGGAAGAAATAGAAATGGAATTTGGATTACCTGAAACACATTCATACTGCCAGATTATGTAGAAAAGCCAAAGGTAGACAACCACAAGAAAATTTGCACATTGATTAAGTATTACACGATATTTCTACAGGATTATTGCAGCACTTTGTTGCTGTTTTTTCCATAGATATCAGTACAATATCCCAAGCATCTAAGCACTTCTAGAGTGGAGTTTCCACTGATTTTCTTTACAAAAATGTCACAAAGGATTTTGCAGTAAATGAAAATTTCATCACATGCCCTTCACCATCTGTGGTAGCAATAGCAGCACTGCATCATTACTATGGATTACAAGTCCAGATAAAGAGAAATAAAAGAAATTTGGAGAAAACACGGACTAAGCTATATTCTTAGATTAATTTTGAGAATAGTACTAAACTCCAAATAGCCATGCTGATTGCATTTCATCCCTTTTCATGGCTTTCCTCCTTCCCCTGGCTAGGATTTCGTGAGTGCAAAGCAGAATTACTTTAGTTGCATTCACTCCAGTATGAGTGGATGAATCCAGGAGGAATAACTGAGTCTATTTTGTAAAATTCCTCCGAAATTCTATAGAATCCTATGACAATTTACATTGCAGGGATGGTCTGACCACCTTCTGGTCAAACCCTCCCTCACGGTTACAAAGGTGAGGACATGTCCACCTTCCAGGCTGTGGGACTGGAATGTGGATCAGGGCAGTGAAATGCTCCAGTATTAAACCGCTGTCCATTGGAGCTGAACTGGGAAAATATTGCACTGCTGGAAAAGGCCTGCTGGAGGTGAGGAGAACAGGAATTGTTTTAGCCAGCACCTTTCAGGGAAGAAAAAAAAAAAAGAAAGAATGTGGCACTATTCATTCAATCGACACCTGGCACATGTTATTGTTCTGCTGGCTTGATTTGCCACTACAGGCTGAAAAATTCATCAGTCATCTTACAGAGATACCACATTGGTTTTAACTTTGATTGAGACAGCTTAATTTTAGTTTGCAAAGATTTTGACATCCTTTCACAGTTTGCCTGATTATTTTTTCAGACTGATTTAGAACCAGTTTCTTTCACTAGCTGGAACAGGGAAAAGTAAAATGACTGGATTTTTAAATTTTCTCTTCCAGGTTTGAATTTATCCTTTGTCAGAGAATGACAAAGATAAAAAATTGTATATATACACATACATACATATATTCTTTCACTTTGACAAAAGCCTTGGCTACTCAATGAACTCCTCATCCATCTTTTTTTTCACAATTGTTGATTTTCCTGGCCACTGAAGGTTTGCAGTCGATCTTTTGACTGTGAATAGCACAGGACAGTCTGTGTAGAAGATCTTTCCAATTCATCAGATTCCCAAACCCTAAACATTCATGCATATTAAGGTCTAGGAGGCAAATGTGTAGCGAGAAGATGAGGCTATGGGACTACTGACGACTCAGAGCCTTCCAGGATTCTTTTTATGAAATAGAAACAGGATTTATCTATGTTCACCTACCCCTTCCTGATGTGTGATTGGCTTTCCATAGCCTCAGGGACTGGTTGTAAGCATGAGATAGTAACGGGTTTTTTGGGAGGAAAAAAAAGAGAAAAAAAGCTTGATTTAAAGAAATAGACTAAATCTATCTTCTTAAACCCCAAAAGACTAGGTCTAATCTCTTGCTGTGTGATTTTATTTGTTTGGTTTTCTGAATATTAGTGGAATAATGTAGACTAATTTCAAAAGGAAGAAACAAACAGCTAAAAGAACGGATAGTCTGGAAGATGTAGCATCACAAAGAAAGGGAAAAAAAATCAACCCCCAGAGCTATTATCTAGCAAGATCCTTTCTGTTTGAAATACTATGAACTATAAATTGTATAATATTTGTTAGGAACCAGCTCAGTTGATTTCCCTTTTTTTTTTTTCTATACCGTTCTCGCTCTCACTGCTGTGCTGGAGAATCAGCTGGCCCTGATTTTCCCACCTCCGTGTTATGCCCTTCGAGTGAAACTGCACTAGGCTGAAACACATTTTTCCCTTCACTTCCTATTCCTACTGGAAATCTCCTGCACTTGCAGGCAGGGGTATTCACAGGTACAAGGCAGTTCTTTCCCTGACACGTACTGAACCTGAAGGATGTGTAATGAAAAGCATTAATATTCTGCTTGCAACAGAGAGTCCCTGGCAGGGACCTTCAGAAGGTGCAAACATGGAACTCCCTGGTATTACACGGCTCCCCCGGGACCACACTGCCCAGAGCAGGGAAATTGCAACAGAGCTCACAAAGCGGTTTTACCTCAAACTGCAGCCTTGCAGGAGCTTAACTCTGGAGACCCACTGCCCCTGTCCCAGGAAACCTAATTGTCACTATGTAAACCCCATGGGATGTGGCAGAAATATCACTCTGCACCGACGTGTTGCTGTGGGACTTGCTGCTTTCCTTCTATCCCCTGAAAAATTCTGGATCACCTGAAAATGCTGAGGATCACTGAGACTCAAGCTCTTCATGATGTGAGATCTGCAATTTTTCATAGGGCTGGCAGGCAGAACGCTTTCATGGACCAAAGCTTGGCCTGGGGTCTCATACTTTGCTGAGGATCTGGCTGCATCCTGTAAACTGTATTGTGCTAATGCAAATAGAAGTCTCTGTGAAAGTTCACTCCATGTTATATGACCTATAAATTGTTACATTACAGATTCTTGTCTGTCTGAAAACCATTAAGTCTTTACCTTGTAAAATACACTTAACATTTCCCAGAGATTCCCTGGACTGGGTAGGTCAGGCGTATGAACTTGATGTGTAACATTCTACTTGTGCAACATCCATTTTTTCATTACAATAGCTGTTTTAGAGAGAGACATTCATTCACTTTGTGTACTTTAGAGTATTTTTAGGATAGAGTACAAATGCTTTAATCGATTTGCTTTTGGAATGCAAACTTACTGAACATAATTCATTTATTAATGAAGCTACGATTGTGCAGTTAGTGCTCGACTGAATTGAAACAGATGGAACCAACAGATTTAATATAATTGGCAATATAAGATTTTCTGATTCAAAAATGAATTAACATATAAAGGCAAACCCTTAATTTTGGTTCCCAAAGTTTCACTTCCTGTCTTATTTAGCAAAGTCTTTTGGGGGCCAGTATGATGTTGGGCCAGAAGTACAAAGTCTGCACATTTTGCACTTTGGAAACCTGAGCAAGGAGCTTCACACACGTGCAGTCCTCCGTGGGATTAGTGCTGTGCTCCATGCAGTGACAGACATCTTTAGTGGAGAACAGGAGAGACAAAAGACTAACTATAACTTTGAAGATTGAAATTTGCTTCGGAAATGTTCAACCACACAGAATAATCATCTATATCCCTATGTAACTATAATAAAGCGTGCAATGGTTCCGAGAGAGAGACAGCGTGCAGTGCAGTACAGTACAAGAGCAGTTTTTCATTTAGATGTATGCACTTAAAAGACCCAGAATAAAAAGTGAGAGCCAAAATCTGAGTGGAAGAAAATTGTTCCGGGAAGCCCCAGGGTTGAAAATATGGCTGTGGAAGACAGCCAGAGAAACCTCATTTCAAATATGTGCAGATACAGAAAAGGGTTTGGCTAGGGTCTCACTGAAAAATAGAAGAAAGAGAAAGAAAAAATCACAGAAAGAGCATTTTCAAATGCAGATTTAGGAGTTTCAGCACTGCCTACGTTTTGAAGAACAAAGGAGTCACAGGGAGATTTACACCAAGGCCAGGATGTCCTTAGGGAAATCTCAGTGAAGGAAAACTGTGGCACCTGGTAGTGAAGCTTATTCTGCATATTAAATTAGGTCATGAAAAAGAAGTTTTCTCAGTGATCAAAGCCTCTCTGGAGAACTGAAGAGAAAGCATCAAAATGAGGGAGCAGAGCTACTGTCCAGACTAACTATAATGCTAATAAAAATACTTTACTGCTCCACAGCAGAGGTCAAAGGTTCTGTAGGTGAAAACTAAAGAAAAGTCCTAGGACAACAGTTGACCAGTAGCAGAGTCCTCTTTGTAGAAGTGAATAATGACATGAAAAACTTTCCAACTAACTTCAGCCTTAAAGAGAGAAGATAACAACAGTGAAAAATCCCTAGTGTTCATTGGCGTAGGTGAGGTTATGTAGTCCGGAAAATAAAATTTTAAAAAATCCAGCAACTCAGAATCTTCAAGTTAGATAATGAGACAAAATATATGTCCTGTGAATGGCACTTTTGTAGATAGACCAACTCTCTTTATTGGCTATGGGTGTATATAAAGGTATATTTACTTTTAATCATATATGCATGTGTATAAGTGCATATATATATATATATATATGATATATACAGGAAGAATTTCTTGAAAATCAAGTCAAAAATTCCACTGAACTGGTTACATAAAGACAAGTACATTCAGCCCCAAGGAGACCTGTTACTTCTAAGCTTTGAAGTGTAGTGTACATAATCAATGTTTCAGGACAGTGGAGGCATACCATGTATAAAAAGAAAAATCAAAGTATTTAGGATAACAGTAGGAAATCAGAAGGTAATTCTAAGAATGGAACCATGGCCATAGCGCAGAACTGAATTTTTTATCACTATGGAAGCTTTTAAAGAAGTTACTGTGACAAATTCCTAGCTGGCATACTTAAAGTTTTCAAATATAATTAAAATTAGATAAATATTCAGCACATCCCTTAAAAAGATGAAGTAGTGACTGTTTTAGTCAACTGATGGGTTATCATTCAGGAAGTCTGTGATCATCCTGCGTATGCTCTTCCCAGTTTCTGTGCCAATTAAAGTGATTTGCAGATGTGATGAGGTTAGACATACCTGTGATTCTGAGGATAACAGAGAATTTTTTGCATGCTAATCATAGAATAGGAAGCTCTCTTTATCACCTTTCACCTTAGTTTAAATAAATAAATAAATAAATTTTAATTTTTAACCTTCGTAAGGCTTTACCTGAATAATGAAAAAAATAATGCGAGTAATGAGACCACACCTCATTAGTGGTAAGTTCACCACTCAGGGCAAAACCCCAAAATAATTGTTGCAACATAATATACAGAAGCTGTAAGAAAGGTATTCTTGCATCCTCTTCATGTGGAATTGTGCATCACTTCCTTTTTATTTGTGAAGAAACTGAAATGGGGTGTCCACACCGTCTTTCAGAGAAGATTTCAGCAGTGGATCAGAGGAATTCAGCTCTCTCAGGAATTTAACCCAGCACTTCTCCAGCAGTGTTCTGAACATGCTATTATAACATGATTTCTGTTGCTCTGTCAGATGAGAAAATTTGAAGACTCCTATGAAGCCAGGACCAGAAAGAAGAGAAGATAAAAAGGAAATGAAGCCATAAGGACAAGTCAGGACAGGATCCTGACTACACAGAGTGATTTGGGGCAGATTTGGCTGCCTTCCACTAAGAGTATCTTCCTGCCAGAGGTCTCTTCCCAGCTGAGCAGGGTGCCCCTGGAGCTGGAGTCACTCGAGGTAGCACCTGGGATGCAAAGTGAAGCAAATATCCAAACCCTTCCAAAATTACCCGATTCTCACTGCTTTCAGCTCATAAAAGTGATATTCAAGATATTCTAGATATTTAAGATGAACCATTGACACCATGCTCCACGTGATCTTATCATTATTAACAAGTGATGTGTGCACAACACCAGCCAATCACGGCACTACACTGGGAAAAAGGGATTTCAGCAGTATTGGACCTATTTAAATTCTGACTGGCACAGGAGGCAGGCTATTCCTCTTACCAACAACCAGTTATCTCTGCCTGCATCCCACAGAGACATCCATGGTGGAAGAGCTCTTTTTTGGACAGTGCTTTGTACTCTCAGACTGAGAGGAGGACACACACAGTTTTCAAATAATCCCAGAAACGTCCAGCATGTGAGCTCCTTATTAGAACTGCTACAGAAGAAACACCCTTTTGGATCCCCAAAGATGTTTGATTTATCAATTGTTCACACTCATACAGATTAAAGGCTGGAAAAAAGTTTATGTGATAAAAACTACATTAGTGGTATTGAATGCTATTTTTAATTAGGAAAACATTACACCCAAAACAATGCAAAACTATTTTTGCATACTTCTTGCAATAAAAAATTCACACACTTAAATGTTTTAGTAAGGTTTGGGGTTTATTCCATGTCTTGGACCACAGTATGACAAGAAATCTAAAAAACTTCTTTCTCTCAAAATTTCACTTAAATGAGCATCTAGTTGGAGAATAGAAGCTGAGAAATTTGGACTAGTCATGACCAGCTCTGGACAGGGTACCATGTGATTGTACCTATCTGAATTATGTTTAGTTTGATGAGGTTTTCTTTCTGCTTATTTTGTTTTTGGCAAAATAGCAATAAGGTTAGCAATCTACTGGCCATTAACAGACACAAACTGTGAGCTCCCACTACTGAGCAATCCCTATAAGGATGAGTGCATATCTCTTACTATGAAGAAAACTGAAACAGGATTTAAAAGGATAGCATGTCCTGGAGATATAGAGCAGTTTAGCCCAGGAAAGTTAGCCTGTTATTGATTTCCTGAGAAATGAGATACATTTATGTCATGGAAATTGCAGATTAAATGATGAAAAATTTGATGTTGTATTTACATTTTCCAGTCTGAAGATTAAATCAAGCAAGGGTTTCATTACTTTCAAAATTATTTTATCCACATTTTCGTTTGTACTCCCCATAGATATAAAAAGAAGCAAGACCTCAATTTATGTCTTCTCCTTTCAAAAAAGAAAGATCAGATGGCAAAGCTGAATGTTATGTTTTATTACATGTGAAAGACTCTTTACTAATGCCACCCGATAATAACCGAACAAGTTATTAATTATGAAGTTTTGCCATCTTGCTGAACATACTATTGGAGCTTATCTCAAAGTTCTTGTTTTATACTAAATTACATTATAAATGTATTAAGTTCTTGGAAGCCAGTGTTTTCTATCTGGCTTATTTTCTTCTTTCTTCAGAGCATAAATGTAATTACTTGAATGGTTTAATATAATTGCATCCTCAATGTAGAATATTAGACTTCATTCATACTATTGTAGCTCCTGGCAGCTTCTTAATTAATTGAATAAAAACAAGTAGAGATATTATTCCCCAATAAAGACCCAACACAACAGTTACCTAATAGTGGAGAAATCACACATTCTTTCTTAATACAATAGCTCCATTACTCCAAGGCACATCAGTTTAGATGTCTGAAACACCATTTACACATTTTGACCATATGTGATTATCCAGTTAGTTCACTGTATACAAAAGATAACAAAAAGCACTTATGTTTCCCACATACAAAGAGAGCATAATTTACAAAAAACCAGATAATTCATTGGTTCAAAGTCCTACCAAAGCTGTGAGAGAATAAGTTAAAGGAGGCAGATTAAATAAACTGTGCAGCTGTTGCTGTTGGACCAAGAATTCCTTTTTCTCACACGAATGGCTTTATCACAGACTCTGGAGACATGTAACTCTCTCTGGCTCTCGGGGAGATTTTCTGCTTCATCTGACCTATTTAAATCATAAGGAAATGTCCCAATCACTAAACAAGAGAATAATTTTAATTTTTTTCTATAAAAATGTCTTATAAAAAATTTAATGACATCAAAAGGAAAGACAAAGAATGGGACTTTGCAAGGCCTGATAAAAGACTTTGATGAGAGCAATGGATTCAAGACTCATCAAGCAGGGGAAGATATTGAACCAGGGTTTTCCACATCCAAGATGAGCAAAGTGAATAGACTTCAGAATTCCCTTTGCCTGCATTTTATGCCAAAGTTGAAAATAACGTCAAAATAGTTACCTTCAAAAGCAAAAACAATCTTCGAATTTAAACTGTAGAAAAAACCTTGCCATTTTGACTTAGAGTTGAAATAATTTAGGTGCTAATTTCAACTGCTTTTCTCTTTCATACTGTTTGGACAGCTCTCCCCAACAGATAGTTCCATAGATTTAAGTATAATCCTACAGTGTCACCCTGTGATATCCTCCATGAAGAATGAGTATAACACAGTAAGAGAAATATTTTTACCTCTACTGTGTAAATTCTAGAATTATGTTTAATTGTAAAGAATGTTAATTCAAATTTAACTGTAAAATGTTAAAGTAATAGTACTTTTATATTTGTAATTGTCCCTTTCTGAGGATACATTGTTTTGCAATTCAGAGTGAAACAGCCACATTACACCTGTTCTAGAGTTGAATGTTCAATTTCTTTACTGCACCAGCACATTGTTATAGGGATTTTCCTGGTATGGCAAGTTAGTTTGTATATAATCATGGGCATGAGCTTGTAGATATGTTTTTGTTAGCTCTGTGTGTTATTTTTATGTCAGGATAACTGACCTTGACAGTCATGGCTACCGGAAGGAGGGCACTAATGGACACTATGATCACAGTTCGGTCTATGTTACAAAAGCTACTTTTTCACAGGTACTACCTTTGGCAAGACAAATGTTCTTGGTACAGCCCTACTGATGACTTATTAAACAACTACAGTGAAAATTAACTCATCAAACTTTAATAATGAGTATATGAATATAGTTATTGTGTCCAGTCACCCTTATATAAAAACATAACTTGTTCGTTTATTCTATTTATAGCCTCAGCTATTGCATTTATGTATTTCTTCCACAGTTGTCAATAAGTGCACAAAGTCAGGGTATTCTTTGGTTTGCATCTAACCATGACATGAGTGGTGGAAGAAAAATCAGCAAGTATATCAAGGAAGGAATCAAATATTTTACTGACTAAGACCTGAAATTCACATCTCCAGGAGCAGTGGTAGTGAGCCTATAACATCCTTTCAGACACAAAATGCGAGCTGCAGTTGTATTCTGTCATTTCACTTCATCTTTCAGGATATTATCCTATAAGGTTTATCACTCTTCCTGTAAATATGTTATCTGCAAGTCAGTGTGGCTTTTTCAACAGCCCGTCCATGGCAGGAAACAAAATTATTTGCCAGTCTACTGTCACAGGGGATGCAAATAAAAGGACATGCAAACTGTGTCTGTTTCCGCTTGAGAAAAGGTCTTTGAAGCAGACAGGCAGTGCAATGAATATTATTAAAGAGCATGAATCAACAGGTTATTGTATAGGCTGCTTACCATCCAAAGCTGAGTGACTGTGCCCTCCTTGTCAGCAAACATTTACCATGGACTTAACACAACCCAGGCCCAGCAGACTGAGTTTGTTCAATTCTTTCTTCTCAATAATTGTGATTAGCTGTTCTAACACCTGAACAGAAACTGAAATTTTGCTGAATCTTGCTTAATTTTAGTTCAGAACTCCCTGCACTACTTCTAATTTGTTTTCTATTATTCTCCTTTTTACACAATTTTAGATAAACAATAATGTTAAGACCACTGAAGAAAGAATCTTTAAAAAATCACATCATTAAGACTATTCAGGTATTCATGAAGCGCTGAAATATGGATAATGACTTGAGCATGTCAGTAAAATGATCATCTGTCCCCAATTAATATTGATATATTGCAGTTGTGAAGGCTTTTAATGATCACATTACTAGGAAATTATTGCTGCTCATATAATTTGTCCTTATAATCATGTATTTATCATAGATACAAAAGACAAGCTCCCCAAGAGGAATATTGAAGCCCATATTCTGCTGATTCTTAATTGGTAGAGAAGACAGTCTTTACACTTATGTGGGAGCAACTGTCTTTTTGTCAACACAAGTGTCTCTTTTTAATTACAGCCTATATATGCTACAGACACCGTATGTTTTATGGGCATGGGATGTAACAGCATTTCTGAAAAATATCTGCATGGGGTGGAATAGATAACCAGTTAGGCAAGAATCAGCCTGAATAACTTTCTGAAATTGTCCTTAGAGGGAAAAGTGATGAACTAAAAATATTAATAGTTTTTTTTTCTCAGCCTAATTTGGAGACCAGTTCTGTATGAGGCTATTCAATCAGAGGTTAGTTCTGTAGCTCACAGCTGCAGTGACTGCATCCCAAAATAGTGCTACAGGTATTTGAATGATGTCTTCAATAGATTTCAGACCACTGAATTTTATAGGCTTGAAGATTAAATGAGGGCACCGTGGCTAATCACTAAATCTCACTCTGCAAAATTAGTTCCCTTGTCTCATATAATTGCCTGCCTGTCTCCATAAACAGATTACAACTGAGTGTTGTATCTTCCATCTAGTAATACCTGTAAACTAATCATATGCATGGCCACTTGGTATACTTTTTATTAGGATTAAAAATCCTGGAGTCCTGATGTTATAGTTTGTTGGCTAAGTAATTTAGAGAGTTATCTGAGGGATCCATTTCCCCTGAAATTACAAAACGTGTCAGATTTGAGGGCTACTAAACATGAAACTCATTGTGTTTGTTCCTGCGCTCCTAGGGCAGGCACAGCCATCAATCTCAGAGGGTATTTTGTTTATAAGGACTACAGTGTCACACACAGCCGTAAACCAAGAATTTTGAATTGTGAAGCCATTGTTGCAGCGACCCTTTCCTTTCAGTTGACTGATGTAAGAAAATTTACTGGTGAAATTCTGCTCAGACGGACCCAGGGATATTGATGGTTGCCCGAATTAGCAAATTAATATGAAGAAAATGCAGTTCTCTATTAAATTTTTTAACTCTGAAGCTCCCCTTGGACACACACTCACCCTGACACACTGGGATTTTTCTCACAGAGGAGGCAGCAAATTCTTTCAGTGCCAACCTGCAAAGTGGATTAAGGCTGCTGTTTGCAGAGAGATACACACACAAACGAGGGAGATGCAGAGAGAAACTTGGCAGGGCTCAGCAAGCAATGCTCCTCTTTGGCACATCACAGTGGGTTAGCATCACAGATCTGCAGCTTGGAAAGCCAGGACAAGGCACAGCCCTCACCTCTCTGCCTGGGATTATTGGCAGGTGCCTGTAGTCAGCAGCTGCCAGAAATTGGCCCCACATGAACCAGCAGCGACAAGAAGTCTCCAGTTCTGCTTTATTAGCTATGCATGACAAGCCAAATGATGGGCTTTGTATCTGCCTCTGCCTACCCCTGATATTACTGTCCAGGCAGTGCTGGATAATGAGGCTGTACGTACCTTGCTCCTCGAGGTCTCTTGTGAAATCACCAACTCTCCCTTAACTCTCATAAAGATCGTTTGGAAGATTGACTGTATCTTTTTTGCCTTGGGTTCTCTGCTTTTATTATACAATGCACAACTTTTTTTTTTTTAATATAGTTCTTTATTATAAAAAATACTTTTTTATTATTATGTTTTTCCTTGGGGATGTTTTTTTGTGTTTACCTCTAATTGTGTGTCTAGATTCCCTTAGGGAATTTGAGTGGGCTCTCTAATACAACATGTGTCCAGCTTTATAAAATAAGATTAGAAGTCTGTTCTTTATTATACTTCTACCTAGAATAAGTTACTTATATGCAACTTTATACACACATACAGAATAATTGCCAACTATCATCATTTTCTCTCCCTCAAAAGTTGTCAGGATTTTTTTTTTAGTTTTTTGGGGTTTTTTTCATAAAGATAAAACATATATGTCCTGACAGAAATTGCAATCATCCTTTGCAAGAGAAGCAAAATAGCTGATAGCCCAGTAAACCCCAATGAAATCACTTAAAGCTCAGCAGAAACCTAGCCCAATTATCATTCTAAGGCAAATTATAATTTCAAGGTAAAATGCTTACACAATGCCTGAAGCTGGAGAATAGATTTTACCTTCCAAGTGGAAACATGAAAATATTCCTACATATTTTAAAGTACATTTTATTGAATAAAATCGGTGACTGGACCGATACATTTTCCTTTTTTTTTTTCTGCCTTTCTCTCAAAGCCAACCAACAAACCAAACACGAATCAACAAAAACTAAATGACTCTCCCAAAAAAACCAAACCCTAAATGTACTGAAAACATACATCCTTTCACTAAAAATTAAACTTTTAGTCCCCAGAAAATGTTCAATAAAATCAATAAAACAAAGAGGTAGAGTTACAAAATGGAGGAAAAGCAACGTGGCATCACATTACTCTCCGGAGTAGGACAATGAGAATGTTTGTTCCACTGGAAGTATTCTAATTTTGAAGATCTGAAACCAAGAGCATCATTCACAGGCTTATCAAAAACATGTTCTTACCCTCTAGTCACAGCATAGGTCATCTGCTCTCAACCTTTCCGGCTGACACGATCATCCCACATAAATGCCTAAACTCCCAGGTGAGGATCTCAGTTGCTAGGTTAAGGAGTCATGCTAACCTGTTTGCTCATGGGTTCAATTAGCACTAAGGGTATTGTGTGTTACGACCCATCTCCAGTAGGAAATGTTGCAGCTGCTTGAATTCTAAATACTCTGAAGTCTGTTTCTTATGACAGTTTTCTGAGGGCAAGAGATCTTGGGTCAAATCCTTGATCTGAATCAGGTTTTGCATTCTCCCTTTGCGTGGGCTTTTTCAGAGACTTTGCTTCTGCTTCACAGTCTAGGATGAAGCTTTCCTATTGCTTTTTGTTGGAGCTGGCAAATGTGTCAGGCAAGCACTGAGTTAGAGGGGAAGCTTGAGGATGACTTGAGTCAAAGGCTGGTACCACTCTCTGTACAGCAAGAATCTGATCTTCCCTCCTGGAAAGGCAAAATCAGAAGAGCAGCAGAGACAAAGAAATGAGACTCTTTCCCATCCCACCTGGTATCTCATTCTCGCAGGAGCTGTAGATTCAGATGACTTTAGGCAGTTGGTGCTCCAGCTGTAAATTTCACAAGATGTCTTTTAATGTGTCAGGAGATGCAGGGCTGTGACAGCCAACACTTGCTCAGAACCTGTCTCCTCTACGTGCCTCACCACTGTATTCTGTACAAATTTCTTCCAAGAGGTGAAAGATAGGCTACATAGCCCAGATGTTGTAAACACTTTCCAAATTCACCTCTGATGTAGCAAAGAAACCTTAATCCATCAAAGAGAGAAGTGGAGGCAGTGTAAAGGTGAGTGTGAGGAGACAATCCTCTGCTTGATGTCCACAATATACCGTGGAGGGGGTGCCTTGTGTGGAGAGGGTGTGTCAGCTTCAAGTCACCTCAGAAGAGTATTTCAAATGCACTTAAGTGAGCTGATGTTTGGGGCAGAACCATCAGGAAGGAACAAAGAGGTATTCACTGTCAACAGTGCCTGTATTTGGGAGCTGTGACAATAACTGTAATTTTCGTGTCCTTCCTCCTTTATGGAATAATTTGGCTTATTAGCTGCTTTTTTTTTTTTTCTTTTTTTCCCCCTGCCCTGCTCTCCTCTTGCCATGTGTTGCATCTATGTTCTCAGAGATCTATGAAAAGAATATAGTCATCTCTTGTTTTCCCTGTGGCACAGCAATGCAGGGATCTAAGTTCTACTGATCTCAGCACTGAAGACATCACTGTGCTTCTTGAGTCAGGTGGCTCACAGGCTGGATTTCACATCAGAGACACATAAAAGGAGAGACAAAAACAGTAGTGAGAAATGTTTTCTCATCTGTGTGGCTGGAGACACAGCTTGACATCACTTTAACAACTGCAGAGTTGACTGCAGCTGCAAAATTTGAATTCATATCTTCAGTTTTCATAAGGTCCAGGATACAATGCATTAAAATTTTTTCCCTTAAAAGTATTTCCCTTTGTCTTAGAACTTTTCTGTTCCCCTGAAGTGTCTGTAGTTACTAAGTAGCTTTTAACTGCATTAAAAAGGCAAATGAGTTAAATGATGCAAGGATTTCATTTTTCTGTTTTAATGAAAGGAATGGGAAAATATCTCCTATAGCTGTCCTGGCAGGTTGCGTGCCAGTTTCAGCCAGATGTGATTTAAGGCAGACGAGTTATAAACCCTGAAAAATGGGGTTTGTAATGGAAACAACTGACCCTGAACTTCAATGTCATGTGCACAATGCTATAATAGCTGCTACTTGGCACTCACTTTCCATCTCTCACTTCAGTCAACAGATAAAAAAAATAAAATATGCTGCTCATTTATTAGCTTTTAGGTTAGGCTGCCCATGCATGGGCATTCAATTTCTCTTTTTTTTTTTTTCTGGCTGCTGCATAACCTGCCTCTGAGACTCGGATCAGGAAGATGTTAAGCTAGACTTTGCTTCCTCTAAAGTCGAGGTGGCTGCATGCAAGACTGTCAATTTGCACACAAATTTCTGTGGGCTTGGAAGACTTCCATAGGTTTGGTCAATGTTAACCAGTTTGTTTCCCAGATGTTATTCAACACCTCTGAAATAAGAAAGCACTGTGTAAAGAAATATAATAGGAACATTACTCAATACCCCAGTGGAGTAAGGACCAGGATGTTTCAGTGGGAAACAGCAATCTCCCAGAAGGATTTTCCTAGCTGCAATAGCCTAAAAAACCCTGTGCCTATCTGTTTGTCCTGCTTTTCCAGCTCTTGGGTTATGGGTGGCCACCTAATAAGCACCTAATAAGAGCGAACTCTCTTTCTATCATATCAGGATATTGAAACAGATGTGGAAAAATGTCTTATTACAAAATATTTCTTTTTCCTTTGATTTTGGTGAAAAAAAAGTATTTGGAAGTTTTGAGATTTTATCATCTGAAAATAATTTTTAAGGTAGTCCAAATTACAGCAAAGAAGATATAAATTGGTCCTGAGGAACCCAGAAATTCTACCAGAGGTAGGTGTATGTATTTATTTTTGAAAGCTGGCTTTAAGCCAATAATTTTTCTGCCCGAGAAATAAAATCTTTGGGACAGAGGGTCTAAAAAAAAAAAAAAACCACAAAAAGACCCCCAAGAAAACAAACCCCTAAAATATTTTCACTTTCAATGGGACAGATTAGACCTAGGCTAGAAGTGTTAGCTATGTGCCAAGGTGAGCCACGCCAAGCATGTGTAATACCAACACCATGTTAGGATTTTACAGAACTCAGGACTTTTGAGAAGCCAGCAGCTTTGAGACCTCTGAGGAAGTCACAGCAGGTCACACCTATTCACTAGTGCAGTTTTACTGGCTTCATCTGGTTCAGGCCATCATAGCATCAACAGGATCCCATGGGAGCTGTACGTGTTCCATGGGTCATGTATTGCATTTATGGATGATTTGAGGAACCAAACCAAAAATATTCTGATAAACCACCTATTTTGATTTTATACTTTGGTTAAAAAAAGTTACTTGGCATAAGAATCTACAGAAAGTATTGATACTAGAGACACCAAAGGGAAGCTTGTATTAAGCCTATTTCAGAACAAATAAAGTCTTAACACTGGCTTTTAAAATTTGAAAGAGTAATCTGTAGTTCTGTGCACTTGGAGAAGATCTGTTTTTAATCAGAGAGGCAGTGTTAATTTCGAAATACTACCTCAGAGCACTCCTTCTCATTAGGGAGTTGACCTTTTCCCCACTGATATTTGAAAAAACTCTGTTATCTCCATTCATTTATATACAAATGCTGAAAATCTGTGAGCCTCTGTAGCTGGTAAAGTGGATGTGATCTCTTCATGTCTGTGGTATCATTTTTCACATGAGGTCCATGCCTGACCCAATGACACGGAACAAAGAGAAAAAAAGAAAAAAACTTATGTCTCAGCATCAACAGCCCAACTTTAAACATTTATCTCCAGTGCACATTTGAAAAATTAAATGTTCCTTCCTGTAAAGTAGAGGAATTAATAGCAGTTATGTTAAAATGCTGCTTATGTTGTTTAGCAGGCAGTCTTTCCTAATGTCAAGTTAATGAGAATGCCAATCAAGGAGGAGTATTACACGTTAAGACATGCAAATGAGACATTAGCATACTGAAATTGCTGTTGTCTTTACATCCTGCGACATGGTGGCAATCTGTGGGAACTTTCTCAGGAAATAGCCAGATTTCAATGGAAAAGACAAACTTAAATGATTACTAATTTACAGTGTTTGTTGCTTCCATGACAGCTGAGGGAAGAAAGCAAAACCAGAACATGCTCAAGCATAACTTTATTTTGTCTAATCTGCACCAAAAGCACAGTTCATGACATCTTGAACAGACTGGGATTGTAACCAAGAAATAATTAAATTAGAAAAAACTACCCAGTGATCCCTGAAAGCCATGAATTACAGAAATAGCTCTGGTGGAGCCCTGGACTTGATGGACGTTGTACAAATAGTTTTAACTTGAAAATTCCTTCTCCAGGCTCTGCACAGAGGTATTTATAGTACTGTCACACAATAATTAACTGCCAAAGACAAGTTTGCCCTGCTGAGCAGTAATTGGGATGCCTCATCTGCATCCTGCTGCACTGAACCTATGTTTTTGTTAATGTAGAGACCTATTCTGGTTAGGTTTTTTAGGGGAATGGAAGAGGGTTCCTGACAGGAAGTGTGTGACTACTCCAAAGACCTCTCTGGCTTTATGCTCTGTAGAAAAGTAACCTTTTGCTCCAAAGGGCCTGATTTACATCAGTTGCAAAGCTTCTTCTTCCCAAAAGTTCAACACTTGTTGAGGCTCTGGTTTACATCTTCAGAGCACCAGTATACACAATATATCTGTGAAATACTATACAGTTATTTTTTACTTGGCCTAACCTAATACCTTTCTTGGGAAAATATTTTACATTCCAGAAAATTCAAATTAGATGATGTGGGGAGTTTGTCTGGGTGTTTGTTTTATTCTGGATTGAAAACTCAGAAGTTACTGCCTTTTTAATCTACATTTTCACCTTGAAAAGCAGTTTCTGTCCCTGATCTATTTACAATTGTTTAAGGAGAATGATTTATTTTAATGCCACCTGAGTTCAGTATGCTTCGTACTCTAATAATTATCAAAAGGTATTCTGATGAATGTCTTATTACTTTAAAGAGTTTCATTATTATAAAAATTATTATTTTAGTATGGTCTCGAATACGCCTAAGGCCTATGCCATGTACACATTTTATGCTTTTAATTCTTTGACATAAATTTTAATTTAACAGCATTATACCATTCCCTGCCTCACCCACACAGTGTTCTCCTACACTTCCTTTTTAATATAATGGGAATTTTAGGAGTAATTTCATTTTCCTACAATATTGATGAAGAGAGAATGCTAAATCCCTCAATGTGGTCCTTTCTTTACCTGTGGAAAATAATTTTTAAAAAGGCACATTGTATATTTTATGACTCTGTTTGCATTTCTGAGCTCATCAATGTAGAAAAGGAGGTTTCTTCTGTGCTTTTAAAAAAATTTGAGTCAGTAACATGAAACATGGAAAGAATCAGAATGGTTGCAGGGCCTCTTCTGTAAAGAGAGGGAGAATGTCCTTGGAATTTTCTTTCTCTTAGCACAGTAAAAATTTAGTTTATTTACAATAATGATGAATATATTTTCCTAATTTATAATATTTTTTCAGTACAACCTGAGTTAATTTAAGTTCTTCCCTCTTCCTTCACGGTGCTGGGGACGATAAAACTTTACCACAACATTTTAGTAGGACACTGTTTGGGGTTTTGTGGTTTGTTTTTCTTTTTAGTATTGAAAGCAAGCAAAGCTTGGCTCAAGCTGCAATCATTCAAAAACCAATAAGGAATGTGCTAAATAAATGCACAGTGGAGAGAGAGGCTGAAAGTCTCAGCCTCCCTCCCTGTGCTGCAGCACTGAGAAATAACTGGTGGCACTTGGCTTTCCTGCTCTGTCCTTTGCCCTTGCCCCAGTGGAGACTCTCCCCAGGCCACAGCAGCTCCTTGTTCCCCAGCCCCTCACCCCTAGCTCCTTTGGAATTCCAACTGAGATGTATTTCCCCAACACTGGGAGGAATCTGGAAGGATTGGCTTCTCTGAAAGACTAAAAACCAGTTGTTCCCACTGGGCCAAACTGGCTGCAGTAAACCTTTATCATCTCCTTTAAAACAATGGGAGGCCCTGCTGAATTAAAGAAAACCAAAGTTTAGCATCTCGCCATTAAAGTGAACTGCAGGAGGTGGCACAATTCCAGTGCATATTAACAGTAAAATTGCAGACCCATAGAGGTAAAAAAACCCCTTTGTTAGACCTTTTGGCTTTCACAGGAATGTCTCCCACATTATTGCCTGAATTCCCTGGGGCAGCATGGGTGGTGCCTTGTTGTAGATCATTGCCCTTGTGCCTGTAGAAATACCTGTTAAATGACCAGGGAGTGAGACAGTGATTTCATATTAACCTAATTAGGGGTCAGATTAATACAGTCAGATATTAAAACTCATTCTCTGGTTTGTCTGCTATCCTGCTATGCTTCCTGAGCAGTCCAAACCCTGTTTCAAGTCCTGAAGGCATCTCACTGCCAGTGGGCTTCCTCCTGAAGCTGAAACTGCTCATTTCCATAAATTAGTGGTGACTTGGAAAGCCAGAGAGGCCATCACAGAGTTCATTTGCAGCATCTTTTCTGGCCTAAAATATCTATTTTATGCTGTCTATTTCGATGTTTCTTTAACACAGTATTTATTTATCATCTTTTGGGTTTGGTTGTTTTTTGATTTTGTTTGGGATTTTTTTGGTGTTGTTTTTTTGGTTTTAACTGATGTTTCTGAGATTATTTGAGGGATGACTCTGCTTATGCTGTGTATATTCTTAATAGGATATAGATTTTTAACAGAAAAATTTTCTCTATTCTGAGCTTTGTTAGAGATGTGTGGAGCTTATGAGTTAAAATGTTGGCTCAGCCACATCAAAACCCCAGGGACATATCCCAAGGAAGGACTTTAGGAGCAGGTATGTATTTTGGCATTGCAAAATTCTTTGGTAAGGATGCACTAGAGACAGATAAGCTTTGGGAAGAGAAATTCAACATTAAGGATACAAGGAAAACTCAGGTAATTATCTGTAAAATATAGTAGGGTTTGTCAGGAAAGGACTGTACCTGCAGAGGTAATCTCAGAGGCAGGATATATGGGAAATAAAAAAAAACAACCCTTTGAGCTGAAACAGAATGCCCCAAGCCTGAGAGTGTTTAAGAGGCATTTGGACAATGTCCTTAATAACATTGCTTTAAGTTTTTGTCAGCTTTGAAGTGTCAGGCAGCTGGACTGGATGATCATTAGATGACTATTGAGGTCACTTCCAGATGAAATAGTCTTCCATTCTCTTCTGTTCTGTGCTGTTTTATAGCAGATGGGAGAAAGGAGAAAAGACAGTTCTGCCTTTGATCCTGATGGAAGTATCGTAGGTGCAATTTTCTTTCCATTACTTCATTTGGCCAAGAAAAACTCATCCTCCCTGCTTGGGAGTAGTAGGGGACATGACAGCCCCCCAGCGTCCCAGACAAGGTTGTGACAGCTCTTTACCAGTGCCTGCTGAGCTGAGGTGAGCTGGGGGTGACCAGCAGCAGATGAAACAACGCCTATGGCTGGAAGTTCACAGGCTTTCCAAAATAGTTGAAATGATCTGAAGTTGCCATTAACAGGGGTGGGGATATTGGCTTATGGAACACGGGAAGAAGACCACTAAAACATTAACCCATTAATCTCTGTGCTCTGGGAACCAAGGATAAAATTGGTCATCAGTTACTTAGCAGCTATTTCCATGTACCAATCATTTATGTTTATCTATATACATATTAGATTTTCTTAGAAATTTCTGAAGCCTTTTCAGTTTTTTTTCAAGAGTTTAATATTGTGTCTTGTTCAGAAATTGCTTCTTTGATAATTTGATTAATTGATATTTTGTTGGTTTTGATCACTCCTTGCCTAATGTTTCAGTTTTCAAAATAGTTTACAGCTATTTTCAACATTCTCTGAAATAATCCAACACAGGATAAAAAATTAAAAAGCAAAGGATTTCAGTGGTAAAAAGCCTAAAATTGATGGCTTTAAAAGAGGGAAAATGCTAGCATAGACTTTTTTCCTTTGATTTCCATCACTGTGGGAAAAAAAAATTAATGTTCTTGAGCCCAAAGGAATTTAAATATTAAGGTGATGGTGGACTGCTATGGGAAAAGAAAAGCATGCCTAGAGTCCTGTTATTAATTCCACAGTCTACAGTGGATATACATAGTCTGTGATGTATTAGTAAAGTAAATATATATTCTTTAAATAAGACATGATGCTTCAGTAAATGGAAGAAAATTTCTATAATAGAAGCTGAGGACTTGAATCCGATTCAAGCAAACACAACCACAGCAGAGGGAAGGAGGACAGGCTGCATTCCACTGACAGTTTTTGGAAGCTTTCTGGCTTTTTAGCACACGGGAAGACAGAAAGCATTTGCAGCATCCCCAGAACAGATGGATAGTCTCCGGTTAAACTTGAACTGGACGAGTGTTAGTTTTCAGGGATTTCAGGTAGTCCCTTTTTAAATGTTTCTAGTTTTGTCTTTGGCTGGGGTGTTGGCCTGTGTTTTGTTTCACAGAGGCAATAATTGGCATTTCTTTCATAACATTTTGAGCTTCTAGTTCTACCCATGTGAATCCACATGAATCCAATGGAAATATTTTCTTTGCATTTTCTGGATGCAGAAAAAGAAACTACACATGACTGGGAAAGTACAGGACCATCTCATAATTTCCATTTGTGTTTCTTTTGCGTGCATATATGCAGTTTTGAGATGGTCCTTTTGAGAAATACAAATTGAGAGTGAGACTTTGGCAATTACGCTTTCCCCATGCTTCCTTCTCTGTTATCGTCTTCCTTCTTTCTCCTAGCTGTACTTTGGAAGGCTCCAGCAATAAAAAAATATAGAATTTAATGGTAACAACCCTGTCTTTGGGGCAGCATTTTTAGTAGAAAAACCCTCCACTCTGTGCAGCAACTATTGAGAAGTACCAAGAACTTTCACACAAAATGGTCAGATAGGTAGAGCTTATTCTCTTTACGTTCCTTCCCCTAATTTGAGCAGTCTGCATGCCTTCTCAATGGCAGCTGTGTTTAGATATCCATAAAATCAGCAGCGGGATGAAGAAAAGGCAAATAAAATTCAGAACTGAGAAAATACCAAATTTCAGTTTTCCAGCGCAAACTCACATTAAGTCATTTTGTGAGCCTTAAAGAGGCAATTTTTAGTTAAATGCCTACCTTATATACTACTCTCTGGGTTTCCCCACGTCAGCACGCAAGATAAAGCTGTGCTGAGGATTGCAGGTTGTGCATGGTTGTCTAGTTCATTGTGACAGCAGAAGAATGAGTCTTGCCTGCCATTCCAGACGCTGGAGGAAAGTATCCTACAGTGTACACATATTCTGCTTATTTAGCCTTGTCTCATATCCATCCACCCACTCCCACTGCAAGCTCTATTTTTTCTGTGGGATCTCACCCTTCAGCCTCCTGTTTCTCCAATATTTCTTATGCCCCTTCTCAATCAGCTGGCTGTAGTCTCAAGGTCTCAGTTATCTACATCAAGGAGTTCCTCTCAGCATCGCAGCTAGGGCATCTCACTTCCACCTGGTCTAGACTCACACTCTGCAATTCCCTATTTCCACATCCTAGTCTCTTGCCAGATTTTTCCACCCTTCTGCTTCTTATTTTTCCATCCAATTCCCCCCCAGTCAGGGGACTTCACCCTCACAGCTGAAAAATCTCCAGTACATTTTTTAATTTCTCATCCCATAAATACCAGGTCATGACTGTCCCAATCATCCTTCTCTCATATTCTTTTCACAAACCCTACAGCCTTTTCCATTCTCACTTCCAGTTAACTGATATTTTCTTCCTTTACAGGAACTACCTACCTTCTCTCTCTTTTTTTTTTTTTTAATAATCACTCTCCATCATCCTGCAGTCTCTCTTCTGCCTGCCACAAGGAAAGGACCACTCAGAGGACAGAAGATACAAATGAGAACCTAAACCTCTGCCTTCCATAGCTCACAACACATTTGACTGGCCCAGAAAATTACAGTTTGGAGAATAAAACTTTGTATGAGACAGTGGAAAATATTTGCTCTTCTATGTCACCATTCAGCACTTTTTGTGATACTGATAGCATGGAAGCAAAAACTTGGGCAATATTTCTACAGAGAGGCAAAAATGTGAGCACTGAAAGCCTCTTACTCCACACCTGCTGATCCATCCTGCATTTAATTTTCTTTCTATTCATGCTGTCCTTGCCAGCAGGGAAGGCTAAATAATGTCAATGTCTTCTCAGTCATCCTTATCACAAATGATCATTCTGTGTGGCCTATGTTAATCATTCTCACCCGTCTCCCTCTCTCACTATTAGATTAATAGTTGCCAATTATGCATACTCTCCCCTGCACAGCTATTGTTTACACATTCCCTAATTCTCTTCATTAGACCAGTGAGTGGGCATCATTATGGTTATAAGTCATCCATCCATTTTCTCAAGGACAGTGAGAAATGTAGTACAGCCAGAGTTTGGTTTAGTGATAGCATCTAGGACTAATAAAAAAGAAACTCAGGCTTTACAGAGCCTCACCACATCCAGGGGGAACATTAATCTCGTGCTCGTGGTGTGTGTTCAATATGCAAATTCATTGCAGTTTTAGAAATTGTAGACACACAGAAAGAGAAGAGGTGCCTGTTGCTGCCTTGATCCTCACCACTTGCCGTTTTAATGGGGAAAAAATGTGAATGATAATAACTTTGCTTTTGAGCATGTAATAGCTAAGGCAGATAATGAGTGGTGGCAAGGTGCTCAATCTTTCTCTCACTGTTTTTGAGAAAAGCTGCAGGCTAAAGGTGATAGAAAGGACACACAAGGGGCACGTTGTTTATTTACTGAGATGAGCAATCTGAAAACTCAATTAGAGTTCAGCTAAAAATCTTAGTCTGTTTTAAGGAACACTTTAAAAAGTGGAAAAATTACTTCTGTTTTTTTCTAGTCCTTTAAGTAAATCACCATGGTCACCTGCTCTATAATGTGACTCTGTTAAAGGTGTCTAACTTCTTCTGCTTTTTTCTCCTGACTTAAGATAAGAGTACTTTTCTTATTCCTAAAAAGATACAAGTGTGGCTTGTCAAAGAGAAAAAATAAGTAAAGCTCTTCCTTCTATAAACAAGGCTTTCATAAGGGATCTATTCCAATAAGTAAAAGCCAAAAATTTTGTTCAGTATCTCATTTATTAAAAAGACAGTAACAACAAACATTTGGTTTGTATTTCTCATTAGCAGATTTTCTCAAATAAAAATAATGAGGCATATTGAACAATTAGTTAGAAGTGCAAATCTCTCCATAATTACAATCCAAAATTTATTTACAAATAAGATGGCTTGCCCAGTCCAGGAAAAAAGGGGAA
Source organism: Edolisoma coerulescens (assembly GCA_013397115.1). Lineage (NCBI taxonomy): Eukaryota > Metazoa > Chordata > Aves > Passeriformes > Campephagidae > Edolisoma > Edolisoma coerulescens. The sequence continues at coordinate 151,675 of VWZW01004510.1, forward strand.
ATACTTTGTAATTAATTATTTTTCATCTGAAGCTCCCATCTGACTAACATATACAATCACAATCCACTTGATAAATGAAACAGCATGTAATAATCCTTTTACAAAACGGGAAGGAAATTAACTTTTCATGGTGCTAAATTAGTACTTTTTAGAAGTCATCTATGTTTTATACTTAAGATGAATATTGATCCATTAACCCTACAATCTATTCAGTTTTTATTCCTTAAAGAGTTTCAAGTGTCTGCTCCCATTTCCTATCCAAGTAACAGCAGAGGCCCATATGCTTCCCCAGTGAGCCAACTCCACCATGGAGCATTTGTGTGGTTTGACTCCTGGTAGGCTCTGCAGAACAGACACTAATCCTGGAGTTTTCAGTTACTTGTAATTTTAGCAGCAACTTGTGTGTGAAGTAGAAGAATTGTGATGCAGTGGACAAAACACATGGAAAAATGTTGTTAGGAAACCACTATTCCAGAGAAATTATTTTGATAGAATATAACTATCCTTCCAGGCAGGGTCATATAGAGAGTGGCCAGGTGTGCCTGAGACTTGAAATTTGCATACCTGACCAATTATATCTTGAATTTCTGATCTAGGCTGTCTTAACCTCATTCATTAGTAGTTCAAACACATTTTTTCTCCTGTGCCTCATTACCCTGCATATACAGACTTACAGCTTGTGCTTCTGTGGTGCTTTGTCTCTTAGTGTGAGGGTTTCCACGTTTATCTTCCATGACTGCAAATGCTGCATTTGGCACTTCTCAGTAAGTGCAAAACCTTGAGTGGTTCACCGAAGCTGGACTACTTTGGGGATGAAAAAGAAATAAAAATAAAACGACAAAGGGATAAAGTGGTTAGGATACCTTCTGTGCCATCTATAACGATTAAAATCTGGTCTGCACAAAATGGTTCACGACTTCTTCTGTGCTCTGTGGTCTAGACTTTCATTTAGATGCACAAGGGTGGATCCCCACCAAATCTCAGCCTGCAGACCACTTCTATTCACAAAGGCAAAGACAGCTGAAGGGCAAAGTAAAATGTCTCAACACAAACCAAGTAATCGATCCGAAGCAGTAGACTACTCATGGTTTTATTGAAATGAAAGTAGAACACACAAACAAATTCACACTTATAGACTTATCCAGTGCCAAACATGCTTGACATGCTTGACATAAGAGTGCTTCATTCTCTGATCAAATAACTTGCGTTGATATGTGCAAAAAAGATGTGCTGGAGACAAAGAATTCAATAGTCGTGGAAACAAAATATCTCATAAATTAATTTTTAATTCAAGAATTAATAAGTACTGACCAATTAAAGATGCTGGCTGGGGTAGAATTGTGAATTAATATGTGTGATAATATTTTGATAAATATGGTCTATCTCTCTTCAGTTTATTTGGATTAGCAGAAACTCAAATAACTTACAGCTGAATAAGGATGGCATTCAAAAAAGGAATACTGTCTTGACAATAAATCCAGTCCTTCTGTTACGAAACGACAAATTATGTTGTAATTGTCTTAAAGGTATCTTGTGGCCTTTTAGCATTTCTCTCTGAAATTATGCGTTCCATCCAAGCAATTCCAGTGGAAATCTATATCAAGATATTACTGCTACAGGCTCCCATTTAAATGTTATTTGGGGCAACGAGATCCACAGGGTTAATTAAGAAAGCATTACATAGTCCACTACTAAGGGACGGCCTAATGACTCCAGGCCACAGGGGACAGAACCAGTTACACAAAAATAGGACCTGAGAGGATGGTTTAATGGGGGCAGCAATAAAGTGAGAGCAGAAAAATTTTACTACCCACTGATGGTCAATAGGTTTCTTAACACAACATCTGTGACAGCCTGGATGGCTGTGATCGTCAGCAGCCACCCTGAGTTCAGAATCTGGCTGAGTAAGAGTCCCAGAAATATTCTTACTCTAAAGCAAATAAGTCACTTTGAACTTCTGTCTGTGAGAAAGTGCCTCTCTTCTGTAAAAATTGTTGAATCAAATAATTCCATTCAAATTACTCTTTACAGAGGGGATGGTGTAAATGAAATTGTGCTGATTTAATAATCTGAGTATTTGATTTACTAATGCAACACCTGGACTGGAAGCAGATTTTAAGACCATTGTTAGAGCTCGAACAGTTGATGTTGAGCTTCAACAGAATCGCTTAAGAACTACGTTTTTTTTTAAATTTTATGTGAAAAGCATGGGCACTCAAACATGGAAGACTTAACTTTGATGGAAAATGAACTGGCAGCAATTTCACATAAATTCATTTTGAAAATATAAAAATACTAAGCCAAGGAAACATTGAAAATATGTTTTTATCTGAAATAATTACAATCAGTGGCTTTTTATTCCCATAAAAACTGAAATTTTTCAGGATTAAATTTCTGGCATTCAAGAAGTTAGAGGTGTTCTAGTGCTTCTCCTTACCTACTCTCTGCCCAGCTCACTTATTTGCTTCTTATGTACTACCATTAAAAAAATAAAACTGTTTTGGGGACTGATTTGTTATTTATTTTAGCTACACTTCATCGACTTCCAGGCAAGAATCAGATGTCTGCATTATTGTCAATGTCAAACGAGTGGGATTTCCCTCTCCAGTAACCCCCTATTAAAGTTATGACCCTTGTGATCCCTCTGCAGCTCAGCTTTTGGGATTAGCTTGTGAAGAATGGAAAGGTTAAAGCAAACCTTTGTCTTTTACCTTTCACATCTGCAAAGTTCAGCCAAAAGCATACAGAACTCACCAGAAAAAAATGTTCAAATTTTACCAGCTCTCCTGGTGAATTCCCTAGATGTAGTAAAGGGTGTAAACCTTTCCTCAGCATTAAAAATAATCGTGAAGCACTGATGGAGTAAAGCCTTTGACAGGCCTAGAAGGGTCTAGATGACATCTAAATTTACCATGATCTTCTATACTGATAACACTTGCTGACTGCCACAGTGACATCAACACCAGAGCTTCCTTCAGAAGCAACTGGAGTCAAAATATTTGCCAGTATCTGGTACCTGATCTTAAACCGACTGAAATTAGAAGGAATATTGTCATGTGTTTTTGGGAGCAGACTATTGCTTTTGTTTAAGTCTAAAGATAGTCAAATGAGGTAGACATTCTTTATATCTTAATCCTAACGAGTGAAGCAAAAAATTGAAAGAAGTTGGAAAGATCAAGATAATCCTATTTCTTTCAGTTAACTCCAGTACAATATTATGCTTCCTACGGTAGAAGGTTATCTACTTTATAGGAGAAAATTCCCCAATTTATTTATTTTTTGGCTTGCATGATCCTCCTGTAATATATACAGGAAATCGTGACGTTCCCTATACTTTCACTGTAAGTATAAAGGGACTCTTTTCTGTGTGTTAAATACATGGAAAAGAAATTAGACAGTTTACATCATCTGCATTATCAGCATGGCCACTGCGGCCAACCCATGGAGCACCTTACTGAAACATGTGATCAAGTCTGTACCACTGTATTTTATATTTTGCTCCATGAATTTTACTGGTAAGGCAAAATTTAGCGGGAAGTTCAAAGTCCCAAAGCCCAGACATGAAGTGAAGCTCACAGTCTGAAAACTTAGTCTGAATCCCCTTGAAATCAGTGAAAGGCCCTTTCAGAGATCTCTGAGTGTGACCACTGACCTATTACACAGTGATCCAAATAACAAACAGACCCATTTAAGGAATCCCTTAGCCAGAGATGCTCTTGGCTGGCTGGACACAGCACAGTTTCATTAGTGCAGTGCTCTACCCCAGATAAATACATCTATTTGCCCTGGCTACCTAATCCTGCCTGCTCATGCAAAGACTCAGGTAATCCTGTCTTGACTCCTTCCAGCCTCTGGGCTGGCTTATTCACAGGTCACTTCAGTAGTCCTGGCTTGCATGAAAACCTTCTTTTTTAATGTTTCTCTCTTGGAGCAGCACAAAAATTCTTTCACTGTCTCATTCACAACAATTCAGCATCAAAGTAAGAGCAGCAAAATACAAATGTGCACATTTCCTTAGACATCACTTACAAACTCTGCAACTGAAAAGTTGATATATATTTTTTTTTGGCCTTTCACATTCCACCCCAAATGCCGGCAAAGAACTCTTTTGGACATCTTATAAAGAAAACTGCAATCCCAAGGCGCCACGGCGGTAGGAACAATTCATTCCTGACCCTGGCTGTATTTCTTGTCATTATAACATTTTGGTGGGTGCAGCTGCTGAAGTTTTTGCACCAGAGGCACATTCTGCCTCTGTACTTGTGATTTGTGTTTGTGACACAGCTGTTGGCAGACTGGAAGGATGGCACACCCAGGGTTTGCACACAGACGATCCAGACAATATGTAAGGAATAGAGGCAGACAGAAAATATTGCACCAAGAAGAAATAACATAAACATTCAGGAGCAGTGAGTTTGCCATACCCATTCTTTGGGTCTATAATTTTATATGTTTCTACAGCTCCTAGCAAAATGGGATGCTGTGCCATTTGGCCTCTAGATGGTACCAGAATGTAAAGGTTTAATAATACACATTTTTTTTGTCTCTAGAGTCAAAGCTCTCTTTTTAAAATCTCTTCAAGTCCAAAATTCTACAAGTCTCTGCCTCTTTTTTTTTTTTCCAGTGTTCTCTATCCCTCATTAATTCCTATTTTTCTATCAGTATATTTCTTGCTTCAATTAGGCTTGTTGGCTTGCTTTTTACATGTGAACATATTTTGGCTGTATAAAAACTGTTCCTGATAGCATCATTTATACATCAAAGAACTCAATTATCACAGTCAAAATTAATTGAACATTAACAGTTTAAGTATTCCTAAACTAAGCTACATTCTTCATTTTATGAACTTTCTCACTGTGAGATACTCCCCAAAGCTCACACAGTGAAAACTAAATAAAGAGCTGGATTAGATGTTGTGTGATTCTGGGATAAATGTTTCCATGGTATCCTTATTCTTGTTTCATTTGACTCTTAAAATACCCTTAGATTTTTATATTATCATCTCTGTCACACAGAGGCCGTCTTAAAATCCTCAGTACCTACTCCAGCTCATAGCACTTCTGCTTTTGTTTCCTCTGCTTTTATCTGACTCAGCAGGAAGCCTTTGTTTCCACCAGTAGCTTCTGGCAGCCCTTTTGGGTCAGGCACGTTTCACTTCTCATATGTCGATAGAAACTGCCTTAAAGAACATCTCTGAGGCCAGAATTTGCTTTCAGAGCACACCAGCCCATGTCAGGGTTTAGACAGTGAGAGTGAGACTAAAGGAAAGTGAAGCAGTCAGCTGGATGCGTTAACTTTGTTTCAATCAGACAATCATCAAATAAATACATGTTGTTTGGACTGCACTACACTGTCTGTCATACAGGGTTATTTTGTTTTAACAGAACTTCATACATGTTAGGTGTTTTAATACATTTCATTTCCTCAAGTGGGTAGTTTGATAATATTTTTCCTCAGGGACAAAAAGAAACCTGATCATCCTGGTAAATCTGAGCTGACATACTAAGTTAGCCACATACTCTGAGTACAGTAGGAAGTGCACTGGAACCAAAACGAAGTTAAAGGAAAAAATATTAAATGTCCTCAGATTTAAAGGCTGTGTATTTGAACAACAACAACAAACAGGTTTTGGTGGTAAAATGTTTTTCTCTGTTGTTCAGCTGTGAATCAGGAGGACCACTGGTTTTAGTGCAGTCATTCCACATTTATACATGGAATATAAATATGAATAGCACCAAGCCTTTTGTTGAACTGTAATGACAGGCATGGATCTCCATCTCCCTCAGTGTTTTCCTGCCCTGAACAGGGCAGCCTGAAAAGACTCTCATATTGAACAGGCCCATTATGGCTCATGCAAGTCTCCACTACAGCACCCATCCACCACATAAAAGTCAACAACTTTTCTTTTTCCTCTCTTTCTCTTTGGGGCGGGAAATTCATCTCACTGTCAGTCAGAACTTTTCCAAAACTCCCCGTTTCAACATATCTCTGCTCCTCCTTTAGAAAATCTGAATTGAAAAGTCAAGAAACTTTCTTTAATTTGAAAGGTAGTTTTCCCTTAGCAAAAAGCTCTGGGATGTCATATTTATTTGAAGAGAATTATTGTTCACCCAAAAATACTTAGATTTTCATATCACCCACCTGTTTTGAAGTCCAGTAGGGCTTTAAAATGATATAACAATTTCAGATAAAATAGTTTAATGTATATTATCCTGGAAAAAAATAAAAAAGCATAACATGCTCAATTTGCCAGTGAACCAAAGTGCCCATTTCTTTCCCCAGCTGTCAGATCAGTTCACTCCAGCTCACAGATCAGCTGATTCTTAATTGTGGGATGGTGAAGAGGCTGCTGGATGAAAGCTAAAGATGGCATATACCCTAGTTATCCTAGAGATGCTCTCTTGCTGTCGTGAAACTAAATCCTGGTGGAAAAAAAACCAAGAGAGCCTTTCTATGGGGTGTCACAGCCCAATTAGAGCTGTCACCATGATTGCACTGGTGGATGTTGAGCAAAGCAGCACCTGGGGGGAGCTGGCCCCGTGCACACGAAGCCCAGGGACACACAGCTGGCTGGGACACTTGGGGACGTGTCTGGCACCGTCACTCCATCAGCAGTGACCTGCAAGGTGTGCTGTGACTCAGCCCCTGGCACTGTGGCCATGTGCCAGCACTCTGTGCAACACTCACACCAGTTTGCCTGCCCAAAATGAAGGAATTGTGGCTATCCTGCCATGGATGCCCTCGGGCAAACTGCAAACATTCAACAGTCTGTGAGAAAAGTTTACAAGAAAATCTGAATCTGCAATCTCGTTGAGCAGGGCTCGTTTGTTAATTGTTGATTTTACTGCAGATTTACTGTCTCTCTCTCTGAGGCTCTAGGAACATAAAACCAAATTAACGAAGGAATTCAGGTGCCTCAAATTGCCAATAGATAGATAGGTGTAGAATTTTTACATCTGAATGTTTGAAAAATTATAGTCATAGCACATCGCCATTATTACATCCTGCAACAAGTAGAACAATTTAAGGTATTATTAGCTTTGTTCCTCTGTGGAAGCAGTTCCACACTGATATTTTTATTAAATTTACCACCAGGACCAAAAAATGATCTTACTAATAACCTTTTTTTCCTGTTCTTCTACCTTTTCCCCTGTGTAATTAAGCAGCTACCTTCTCACCTTTCCAGATGAAGCCCAAAGAGCAAGCGTGCTTGTAATTGCAACACTTAAAAATGAGAAGACATTGAAGAAAACCTTTCCAAGAAACAAAGGAACAGTAGAACACTTCTGTCAGGTAGGCACAAGGAAGCATATCTGACAAATGTGGAGAGTGCACAGCACGTGCTTTATCAGTGTCACCCTTTAGCACGTGCTGGTGGCAGCAGAAAGGATCTGAAATAAGAAATTTGCCATGAAAAGGCAGCAATACACAAGCAAAAGCAGATGTAGACATCACTTTGTTGTTATTGTACTATCCCCCTTTTTTTTTTTTTGTAATTTAAAGTGCTGTCTTTGGTTCCACATGTAAGCTATTGATTGCACAAGGATACTGCCCTGCTTTTGTCACTTCATAGTCATCCAAACATAGATACTGTGGGTTCATTTTAGTGTTACATTTATGGACTGAGTAAACTACACAATCCCTACAACAGCTACTAGAAAGCTTAGGGCATTTCCTCCCTTCCCCCTCCAATGGGTAGTGCATTATGGATTTCTGAGAAAGGAACAAACAACCCAGGCAGGAATATAATGGGGCCAAGGAAATACTCGGAGGGTGCAGAAGAGCGATCACTCGGCAGGTGTGTGCGACGGCCCCGATGATTGATACCGTGTCTGAAACCAGAAATAGGAGACATCAGAAAGGAAAACCTTTGGGTGCTGTCATACTATAAAGAAAAGAGATACATTTTGGATTGATTGTGGAGGGTTATTGAAGGTAGGAGGGAGTTACGGCTTGGAAAGTGACAGAGCAGCGAGAGGGATGGGAAGCCTGTGTAGGTATAATAGGTTTAGTTAGAGGAAAGACAGTTCAGAAAAAATCTTTAAATGGTTTCTTTGTGTTTCCCTTTTAATGATTGATTGTATATATGAAGTTCTTGTGCCATATTCAAAGGAATAGTCAATATTCACCTACAACAAATTTTAAAAAATCAAGTCTCAATCGCACATATGATTATATTACTTAATTCAGAACATTATTTGAGTCTCTGAAAAATCAGAAAACTAAGGTGTGAAATTAAACAAGGGGAAAAGTGCTGAAATTGCACATATATATTTATAGATAACTTTATTGTTAAAAGGTAGATAGGTTTAGCTTTTTATTAGGTTACGTAAGACATTGTCAATTTATCTGAAGGTTCACTGCTTTCTCCAGGGAAAAAAAGCTCTGAGAAATAAATAAGAGAAAGTTGAAGCACATCTCACTATTTATTCTTCATCTCTATAAGTTCATTTGATTTTCTGACTCTCTTGAAACCATGCTGTATTCTTTTCTTCTCTGATCAAACAGCTTCCAAACATAATGAATAATACCTCTCAGTTGCAAGCAACATTTCAACAGCAGATCAATATGGACACACAATAGAAGATAAAAGATTTACTTTAGAAGTTTCTAAAGCATTAGTGATAAAATACATATATTAAACCCCATGGAAAATGCTACGGTGCCGTCAATATATCTGGCATTATTTTCACAGCTGTTTTTTGGCTTTGGACTGGTAGTAGAGACTTTCATTTATCAATTTGCATTTAATATGGCAGTTCTGATCACTTGGGTGCCAGTCATAACAAGGCAATTGACACAAACCTTTTGCTGAGGGCCAAGACTGTCTTCCCACTCAGAATCCCTGTGAAGAATGCCTGAAGTGCAGCCAGTCCCCAGGAGTCATTTTTTTCTGGGAAATCTGTGTGTTTTAAGTTAATGCTAGAAATAAACCTCTCCTAACTCCTCATTTATACCAATGCAGTTTTTCAAGTTAACGTCTTTTTTTTCTATGCCACCTTTTAAGAACCTCAGGTTACATGGTGAAACAGAAATACCTCACCCACATGGAAGATTTTTTTTCTCTCTGTTGGACAGTAAATCATGGAAAAAATCATGCAATATATACATTTGTACCTGTGTTGCTTTTCGTATACAGTGCTGACAGACATGACTTAGTTGAAGTGTCTCATAGACTTCAGGTGTTTCAAAAAATGTACATTCACTCTTGAAATAAATCAAAGGCAATTAAACCACAAAACTGATACTGAAAGGTCTATTAGCATGTTATAGATGGCTGTGTGTATTAGGAATATTTTAAATGCACTGACAGTTCCAGTGATAGCACTCCTGGGTGGGAAGACACCCAGATGCCTCTTTAACAGAATTAGTATGTTTTCATCAAGTTCTGCTTCTGTTCACCTTTTGAAAGTTCGTGAGTAACAGCTTTATTTATGCAATACATGGTAGGTATTAATTGCTCTTGAATAAAGAAAAACCTCTGTATCAATAATAGCTCCTCAGGTTACTTACATGAAGTGAGTGAGAATTCTGCAGATGAGAAAGATTTGAGGAGCTTAGGCCCTTAAATATAAGTTAGAATCCGGAAAAATATCTTAGTCAATCCATCCTGGTTTTGATCACAGAGCAGGATTACAGCATTTTCACTTCCCAAATGAAAATCTACTTCAGAGACCTACTCAGGATGAACACTTCACTTGTCACAGTAACCTATACAACAACAACAACAACAAAAAAAAAATCATAAAAAATGAATGGCAGGAAAGATGTGTCAATTAATAAAAATACATTTCTATTAGGCAACAAAGATGACAATATTCATGTCCAAATCAATAGGAAAAAAATTACATTTTCATTAGTTAAACTTCAAAAATTACTGGAGAACAATTTTACTCTTCTGTTCCTGTTACTGTCATACTGTGTGGTTAACATGACAGGAGATGGAAAGGGGAGGAAGAAGAGTACTAATATATTTTGTGTGTTCCACGATGGAAAACCCCTGATTTCTGGTTTTGGAGACTTCATTGAAAAGTGGAGTCTCCCTGAACCCTTCACTCCAGGTGAGAACACCTCTCCTTGGATTCTGATGCAGAATGGCAACCAACTATATACATGGGAAGTAGTGAGAATAAGTCACACGATATCATTTTTTAATTGGTTTCTGTAAAGGAGCATGGAAATGGAGAGTATCTCTTTTTTCACAGAATCCTTATCATTGCTAAAAATTGATCTAAGACATCGTGGATATTTGCACAGCCTTTACTAAGCACCAGTACTACGTTAGGACTGTGTTCAAGGCAGTAGCAGGCAAATCTCTATGGGTCTAAGAATTATGTTGCTGAGATACATGTATTGGGCACAATTTTTTATTGGCACAAAGGGAATCCAATTTCCAGGTTCATTACCCAAAACAACACAGAAATTTGAAACAAGAAAACATTTTAGTGCTTGAACTATAGATCAAGCTATAATTCATAGTCCACATTCCCTCATGGATTGTGAGGATAAGAAGGGGAAGGAAAAAAGCAATTTTTCCGCCCACTTGATCGATGTTCTATTTGACCTCTGAAATGCCCTCTTGCCATAACCTTTTAAATACCATCTGCTCTTTTTGTGAAGAGTGTGATGGGAAGGAGTCACTTCCAGACAGCAATTGATTATAAAAGCATTAATCAAGCACATGGATTATCTGTAGCATGACATTGTGTGCTGTAGTTAAGCAATTTCACCTTAAATGTGATTGGAAAGGTTAATCCTGTTTCTCAAGACTAATTTAGACTTTGTATCAAACAATTCAGGATATGGTGAAAACAGCTGCAGCAAACAGGAACTGAAGAATTGCCTGCTTCCATTAGAAAGTCTCGTAAACTTTGGCTCTGAGAACAGATAAACAGTGGGTCCGTAGGCATGTCCTTCAATTTTTTCCAAATTGAGTGAGTGCTGATAGCTTTCCCTCTCATGTCACTGGAATTTTTCTCCCTTTTCCTGCAAGTCAAGAGAAATTTCTTTTTCACTATTTGGTATTCTCAGCTATTATCCATTGAGTTAATTTCTATCACTGAAGGATTGTAAAGCCCTTTTCTGTCCTGCGTTTCCCCTAAGGATGTTTAACACAAACTTCCCCCTGGGCCTAGGAGGGCAGGTTGCACTTGAGGAAGGCAGTGTCCAGAGGTGGTGGCATGCAACAACTGGAGCCCAGACCCAGGTCCCAGGGCAGCCCTGCTCTGCTTGCTCTTTCTCATTAACACTCCCCTCCACGTTTTAGGGTAATGTGAGAGAAGCTGGCTCGTGTAGGTATGGCACTTGCTGATAGAGAGTGCTGCAATAAATACGTGTCAAGTGTATTGTAAGTTTGAGGTAATTTATTTTTATCTGGGGCTCCAAACAGGCTGATTATGCTATGAAAAATTAGGATATTCTGTTCCTTTCTCCATATCTGCTGTCACCATCTTCAGATAGCGCAATTTGCAATTAATAAAGTGATCTGTCATTGCCATTACAGTTAAAGTAATCACTAGGGAGCTTGGCAATGGTCACTTCAGACAGCTTGGGGAGGGGGGAGTGAACGTCTGTGACAAAAGGCTCCAGCCGTGTCACACAGATTCAGGAGAGCTGGATACAGGAAAAAACATGGAAGCTCAAACTTCCATTAAATTCTGAATTCATATTCTGCCTGGTTTATTCCCCTCCTGGAGTGTTTTGCCGTTTTCTCATGTCCATCTATGGAAAACCGTTTTGGTTCCCCCAAAATCATGGGTTACAGCAGTGGTTTTCAGACTCCTCTGACCAACAGACAACATTGAAAAATAAATGTACTAAGGGGAGTGTCTTGTTTTACTCTTCACATCTGCCTCCTGTTTAATTGTTTAATTTCCTGTTTCTGCAGACAACATCAGGGCACCACGCAGCCTGTAAATTATGAGCATGTATCACAGATGAAAGTCCTCACCTCAGAGACATAAATACCACAGATCAGAAGCAATAAAATCCAAAGAATAAATGCCAACACAGCACCAAGAGTGTCAATAACCTTTCTAAACGGAAGCCCTGTATCCCCATTACATTATCCTATATATAAACAAAAGCAATATAAAACTTCTTGTTGAGCAAGACTAAATGTTATAATGCTGCTCCCAAAGAGAAATGTGAAGCTCGGTGCCATTTACTGTTTCTGTTGATTGATTTTTTTCTAAATTGAAAGCACTCTGCTACAATAAAAACTAGAAGATTTGCGCTCGTACACATAAAGCAGATCAGTTACTAGCACTTCGGGTTTCTCAGATGTGACAAGAAATCATAGTCCCAAAACACCCATTGCTGAAATTTCTCTGTTTCTGGTCTCTTTTTCAATTTAAAAATAATCTATGTGAATGTTCAACCAGCACAAATAAAGCACAATTTGAACATCTCATCAGTGTCACTGCAGTCCTCCTCTGCAGAACAAACCCCCTGGAAGGCGTAGTGGTGGGACTGACAGACATTTTATCATCTGTGCATGTCCTTGAAGCTGCCATGTGAGATGCAGTCTTCATGTCCTTGTCCTGGCACCATCACAGAGGCACTGCCTGCTCTTCTTCTGCAGAGCTTCCTTGGCAGCCCCGTGTTGTGTTTGGATGTAAGAGGATGTGAGAGGAGGCAAGGGCTGGTGGAAGCCCAGGCTGGAAGCAGAAAGATCACCCACTTCTGGCAACTCTCCCATGCTCTTTTGTTCCTTTCTGTCTTACATGCCTCATGCTGAGTACTACTTAGTCAAAAAAAAAAGGATAGGGCCAAAACCAGGGAATATCTCTGAAGATTTGAATTAAGCAGGTAGTTTACTCAATTTGTTGTGGTACAAATCACTACATAACATTCAGGGCAGCTGCAGGACAACTGGGTTCACCCACAGAAGTGGAATACTCTGAAGTAATAAAGCCACGAAGGTGACAAGTGAAGTTCAATGTCTTGGTCTCCTGACTATGCCTGTCTGCCAACCCAAATATGCCCCAAATTAATCTGACTGATCTTTAGGCTCTAAACCAAGGTGCCTAAGACAGGAGTGTCATCAGTGTAAAGTTGTCTAACCCTGCATGCCCCCCCAGGTGTGGTACACTGGTCCACCACCCGTTCGTTCCACTAGAAAAATCCATCTCAATACACCACCCAATGTTTTGTAATCCTTGAACTGTCTCCTATCCAGTACAGTTTGTCAGCTTGACCTTTCTAATTGCTTATAAAGCAGCCTAATGATGATGATTCATGACAAGGGGTGGAATAATTTTTTTTAAAGGATATCAAAATGGAAGCATTAGCTGCAGATCCAGATACTGTCTTCCCCACAATTCCATGTCTTTAAATGTAATTAATCAAGACTTTAAACAGAAATCGTGCATTTATTATCACAATCATTACCTTTTAATTTAAATATCTAAAATAATGAATTAAATTGATATATAAAATATCATATGAACCCCTGCCTGTGATCACTGTCTGCTCACAGGTACTGGCAGAGGACAGCAGGCAGTCTGTGAGTACATCTGTCAGCAAGTGCTAACACGGATCTGGCAACTCTAAGGGAAAGTGTGTGCAGGGTATTTTCTTCCTTTTACTCCTTTTTTTAGACCACTTTCTTATGTCTTTCAGAACTGACACAAGGAATATCAGAAAACAGAGCTTTGTAATAATTTTTTTCCCCTCTTCAGAATACACTGTTCCCACAGAGAATATTTTCTTTAAATCCTCAGCACAGGCTCACTATACTGGAAGGATTTGTCATTAGATCTCAGACAACAGCAGGGAAAGAGAGCCAGCAGATCTGCAGAAATACCTCTACAAAGGAACATAATCAGAAACTTAAACTAAGGAGCAATGAACAGCTGCATGAGATAACTGCAGATTCATTCAAACAGTTTTCTACTGCTCATTTAACATCTATTACTGAAAATTGAAATGTGCAGGTCTCCATTGCTGAAATTACCATTCTTCACTATTTAGGTTGATGACATGGAGGAGCTTAGAAATGTTCTCTTACTGTCACAGTCTACTCTGTGGAGACTGCATATGAAGGGACACAGCTAAATATCGGAGAATAGCTAACAAAGAGCTCTAAGCAAGTTATTACCTCATATTTTGAGGCGTGGGTAATTTTGATCCTTTAAAGTTTGACTATTAATCAATCTATGGTAAGGTAAAACGAGAAACTGGGAGAATTACACCAGATTGTGATGAGATGAGGGGGCAAAAGAGCCAAAAAATGTTGCCATCCCTTGCAAACATAACTTTAGATCTTATGCCAAAAATAATGCATTTAAATAAGTGCCTGTCAAGTAAGCAATGTTTATTCAGCTATTTGAAATTAATGACTCTCAGATGCTTGCCATAAAATATAAAGCTGGTAATATGAAAAAGTACATAAAGTGGAGAAAAATGATCCTGAAATAATGTTGTAGATTTACGTAACATGAGGGAGAGTTTACTAAAAGAGAAAAATCTTGAACCAAGACCAATAAACCCACTTCTTCCTTCACTGTAGTATAAGTGTTAATTTCAGGGTTTCTGCCACTTTAATGGACAGGAATCTGTGGAGAATCTTGTGTCTGTGCCAAGTCTGTCGTGTGGCCAAACCGGCACTCGGTGAATACCAGGGGTGGCTCTTTGGACTGAATTAATTTGGGTCAATATTGAAAACTCTTTTATAGCCCTTCTGTAAATCTTTTGACTGCTGATGCAGTGACAACCTGCAATAATTCTCTTTTCTTATACCACAAGTACCTCTCTAGTCCCCACACTTGGTTAAGACATTTTTGCATCATTTCGTGGCTACGTGTGGTAAGATCTTGACTGAAACATTGCCTGGAAAAATATATTAGCCTGAAAACAAACTAGTGCCTTTTTGCTCATATAACTTAAGCACTATGTACTTGTTACCCAAAAGCCTAATAAGCTTTTTACTTTCCATTTAAAATGTCCAAATACAAGTTCATACGGTGGTAAATTGAGAAGCTATTTAGCCTCACCTCTGCTGTCCGACACAATCTCATCCAGGACACCTCCCCTAGATGAAAAGAAACATATATACAGTTATCAAACGTGTACCTGTAATTTATGGGGTTAATTTACATCCTAACATAGCAATTTCAGCTGACATGACGTGGCAGGATTGGGATGCCACCAAGCCACTCTGCTCGGTGAAGCATGTGTCAGCAGGAACACCCACTAGTTAGGAGGTGAATGACAGCAAGCTTGGGAGGGGAGGGGGTATTTCACAGGCAATCACAACAGGCCAAACCTCTCCTCCAGATTTTCAGCAGGGTTGCTACCATACTGGTACTAATATTTCAGATGAGAAGGTTTTTTTAATTTACATCTCAACTAAAAAGCAATACAGAGAGGGTTCTTGGGGCTTTTCTTTTTCTTTTCCTTTTCCTTTTCTTTTTTTTATAACCAAAGGAGCTTTGAGATTGATACAGTGTGGGAGAAATGAAATGGAGAGCATGCCAGATAAAAATGCCAGAGGCCAAATCAAACAAATGTCTGCACTTGGCACATAGATATTACAGCAATAGAAATTTTATAGATTTTTTTTTCAGCTCCAGGGACAGCTTATACATTTGCATTAAGTCTTTGGGTATGATACATAAGGGCACGCAGAGCAGAAAAGTGCAGCTTTTCTGCTTGCAGGAGAGGGTGCTGCTGGTTTTCTTAGAGTCTCTGTGATATTTGCAGTCTCTCCCATGCAGAAGTCCCCAAGCTGGCACCAAGGGGAGCAGAGTTTTGCCATGATGGGAGGTGGGAGCACCCCAGCTCAGGACACAGCCCCTGCTCGCTGCCAGATGTGAGTTCACTCATGGTGATGAGATAAACAATCAAACTAAGCAGGACTTGCACCCCTTGGTCCCCATCTCCCAACCACTGAACCTCTGTACAGCCAGTGGGCAGCATCACCATCATCAAATGTAAAGGGAAAGGATTGGGTTTCTGGGGAATTTTATTGTTTGGGGGCACTGCTAGCCGTGCTTCAGGAGAATTAGAAGTGCAACATGCAGATTATGAGTCCCCAGACAGTTTCAGACTGCAAGGTATGTCTTTGACTGTGCACACTAAGAGAAATGCAGCTGCCCAGATATATTTTGTGGATCTAAAGTGGATTAGCATTTAGGTAAGGTCTTCCTACTGGCATTTTTAAAAGCATCTAGACTTATAAAGTTTATGCATGCTGAGAGACTGTATCCCCTGAGGACAGAGTAGACCTGAGGGTTTGGAAGTTTTAGGCTTAAAATTTCCCATTTTTGTCTATAGGCACTTATCAGGCTTAATTGCAATTCTGAGCACATTTTCCTTTCACTTACAAATCTATTCCAGTAAATTGCATTCATAGCATCTTATTAAGATTAGTAAAAAAAGCCCCACATACCGCACTGAAAATGAATTTTAAACAAGCCCCCACCCCAAGTGTTTTGCTGAACAAAAAAAAAGGGGAAAAAGATTGAGGTCATCAGCCAGAATAAAAATCAGTTGTTGGTGTAGAAAATTATATACTCTTGTGGCTTAGTGGAATAAAAAGTAATACATCTGAATATCTGAAAAAGAGGAGACTGAGCTTTTCCTGAGCTACCTAATAGTCAGACTTTCCTTGCTAACAATACCTTCTTTTTACAGGGACTAAAACGTTATTTAAACAATTATATGCTATTAAGTAAAAGATGAATTACAGAGAAAATTGCACCATTAGTAAAATTTAAGTTCTTAACTTCATGTAATAAAAGATGGTAACCTTTTTGTAATGGCATTTCAATTTACCATTTGTTATAAAAGTCTAATTTAGATGGTAAAATGAATTCTGGTTCCAATCTTATTACTCTGGCTGTTACATTTCTATGCAAGATGCAATTCATAACACAGCCCCAGAAAAATTAATGAAGAATATTTTAAAATAATGTAAGAACTTGGCTTGAGCACTCAAGTATATTAGAGATGATATCCTTGTTTAAAAAGGCAAGGAAATACATTTATACATAAGAAATACAGACCAAATCAGATATTAAAAAAATATCAGCGATCAGTCTCTTTTTACTAGAATCCTGGAATGGTTTGTCTCCCCTGGACTTGTTCTAATAGGTCCATGCTTCATGTTGGGGGTCCCAGAGCTGGATGCAGCATTTCAGGTGGGGGTCTCACGAGAGCAGAGTAGAAGGGCAGGATCACCTCCCTCAACCTACTTCCCACAGAGCTTTGATAAAGATGTTAAACAGCTGAAGGCCCTATACTGACCCCTGAGAAATGCCACTCATCACTGGTCTCTATTAGCCTTTCAAAACATCCTGATGATTCAGTTAATTTTTATAGTAACTGCTCACAATTTGGTTCCCTCATTCCTTCTATGAAATGCTGTTTCTAGTTCATTAGGTATTGCAAGTAACCTAATTTTTTGTCTTAAAGCAGAAAAAATAAACTTCAGACTAAATTTTGGAGAAATTGTAATGAGTAATTGTTTTTATTTTAAAATTATTGTTACCACTACCAGCTTGAAAATGAGCCATGGGACGGAGCACTCCAAACCTGTCTTGGACACAGTTCTCCATCCCTGGCTCATATTTCTTGCTTCCTTCTGTCATTAAGACAATGAAAAGGGGAAAAAAAATCTCTAAAGCTGACCTAAAACAACCACTTTTTTAGAGTTTTATCAGAACAGGTTATTTCTGAATCCAGTGTGTTACTAGATTTCAATGGGCTTTCAGAAATGGAGACGTGTTTTGTAAATTGACTCACATTTGTCTTTATTTTCACCACAGCTACCCTGTCTTGATGGTGCTCTTCCTTCATGCAGTATAATTGTCATGTTAATAGCACTTCATTAGTAAGAAGACATCCTTCATTTTAAAAATAACTGAAATTTCCAAGTTAAAAACCTGAAAATCTTTCTCAGTCAAGGAGAGAAGGGACAATGCCTGAAACACCCTGGTCCAGCAGTCATTTCTCCATGAAGCTGTCACCATTAAAAAGTTAACATGAGCACACAGAGGTACCTGAGACACCCCAGCATGTTACAGGAGTTCTGGTACTAGAGCAGTTAATGACCTTTGGTATTTCAAAGCTATTTGATGGAGGGAGAGCACACACTTACATGCTGTACCATCTTAAAAGGCTGAATTCTTAATGCTGACAGGTATTCCTTAGTGAGATCTCACAAAACAAGACATGGTATTTTAAAATCCAGCCAAAGAGCATTTTAGAATAAAAGGCAGAAACGTGGTTTCTGTCTGCTGGGGAACTCTCTGTTTCTCACATTCCGCTTTGCTTCAGTGTTCACAGGAACTCAAAATGTAACAGAAAGTAAATGTTGGTTATTACTTTGTAATATTTTAAGCTGACTGGAGTTGAGCTCTCATCTCTCTCCTGCCCACTACTGAAGAGAGGTTAGCATCTGTCTTCTCCTTGTTCTGATTAGGTCATTTACAACATCTAGCAAATATAAACTTACAATACTCTAAACAGACACTAAAAACTATTTGTGATTTTTTTCTTTAGGTGGGCTGTTTTGGGGGGTGTGGGTTTTTGGTTTTTTGGGGGTTTTTTTGGGTTTTTGGGGCGGGTTGAGGTTTTTGGGGGGTTTTGTTGAGGGTTTCTTTTTTTTATTAAACACCTTGGACCAGTGCCTTGGGAATTACAATGTATGCTAGACAGGAGAATTCGTTCCACTGGTTGTACAGGTTATATGGTTAGGCAAACAACTCTACAGGATCTCCTTTAACAATACCTGAAATTTAAGGGGAAGGTCTTCAACTTTGCACAATGAAAAGCAACGATCTCTGCAATCAGAGATTGTACAATCAACGGCTTTATTTTACAGAATAATTTTTCTTGAACAGAAAGGAATTCCTGATAAATGTGTGTCTCTGCTAGGTGTTTTTTTTTTAGTGCAAGATACATGTTCATCGGGTATCACCCTGATATTATTATGATTTGTTTACAAGGGCAAATGAACCATTTTTCCTTTCTGGACAACCCTCAAGGGTGCTGTATTCTTGTGCAAGTCATGATTAGAAACAACAAAACTAACTTTGTCCTCTGAATAACAGAAGAGATGGAAGAATGTAAGATAGAATTTGCCTCATCAATTATTTGAGACCTCTTTCTTGGGGGAATTTTTCAATCTTTTTAAGTCTGTGTTTAATGTGGGTAGAGATACCCAGGAATCTTATATACAGAGGACGTGATAGACTTCCTCATTAGTCCTTCTTACCTTTCAATAAACCAAAAATCTCTCTTGTACAGATGTTGGTAGAAGAACCACACTCTAAAAAAAAACATTATTAACGAAGACCTGACTGAAAAATTTTGCTAGCTTAAAACATGGCCTACATTTTGTCTTTCAGTGTGTGATAAACTCTTGTGTTTTCAAGCCTTCTTTACCCGCTTATAACTGCTGATAAATTGTTATGAATAAGCATTTGGCTACAAAGAGAGAAAGGATATTCACCCTCAAAGGATATTTTAATAATTTTATGGATTTAATATGCTTAACATTAACAGAGATGGCAACATTAGGCAGAGATAAAAGTATATTTACCTAGTCAGTTGTAACTGAACAAAGAGATCAAAAATATTGAAGTGTTTTGTAACAGCTGTGTGTCTTTACAAAAGAAAGCAAAACCCTGCTGTACAAATATTCTGGCACACTTTAAGATAATCTGATTTCTAGCCTTTCAAGAAATACAGATTATTTAAAGAAATTAATGACTGACTGGAGTATTTTTAGCCATGAAACAAACACTTGTATGTATTTGTGTTCTCAGGACAGGTCACACCATGACAGGGTTGGAAAAGGTGCCAATTTCTTCACTCACTGCTGGTACCACTCTAGATCAGGAGTACAAAGTACGATCCAGCCACACTCCAGTGACCAGATGCTCTGTTGATACCAGGCATCTCAGACCACCTGTTTTCACATCCCCACACACACTTTAGTCTGTCATTCAAAATAGGCTTGTGCTGTAATTTGGCATTGGAAATCACTGTTGCTCTGGCACTGAGCCAGACCAAAGCACAACACACACTTATCTGTCAGTAAAATCCAAGCAAAACCATGAAAAGCAGTTAAACCTGCACTTCCATTTTTATAGGACAATGTTTGGAGAGAGACAGAGGGAAAAAGGAGGAAAATGGTGGAAAATAAGTGAAATGGTTAAATCTCTGCATAATGATTTTTTGTTAACATTTTAAATTGCAAATAAATTCCTAAACATCTCAGCCACTCTGTCTCTCATAATTCTCCTGATGATTCACAAAACACATGCTCATCACAATGCCATGAACATGCTACAAAACTGGGACAATCCCAAGGGAGATACCGGCAATCTCACTCTTTCCTAACACAATTCCTAGAGACAAGAAAATCCTTTACCACCACCCCCTTCATCTTTTATACCAGATACATACTAAGGAAAATCTTTGTAATATTCTATCTCCCTGTAATATGGTCAAAGTTTGGGGTTTTGTACTTCTGCCTGTGAAAATTCAGATAATTGGATGGATGGATGGATGGATGGATGGATGGATGGATGGATGGATGGACGGATAGATGGATGGATGGATGGATGGATGGATGGATGGATGGACAGATGGATGGATACAGAACACAGAAAGCAGAGGTCTTATGTCTAGGACTTCTGTATCTCAACAGAGGGAAAATTCTATTAATCTGGCAACTCAGCTGCAACAGGGACGCGTGGCACCTAGAAATCCTGAAGAAACAGAGAAATTATTCCTTTTTGTTTCCAAGGTACCCAACTCTATACCCTTTCTAAGAAAATATAGAGTCTTAACACTGTCTTAACACTTCCTTCAGGCAGAGCAGTGGGGTTAGGTTAAAACACTGGTAAATCCAGTCATGGCCTAATCAGCTTGGCTTTAAATTCTCTTATGAAGCTGTAGTATAAATGTCAGAGCTGTGCAGGATAGTTGCACTTGCTGAAAATTCATGAGCTACTATAGGCAGACAATTTTTACCTGACACCTCTACACCCAGAAGAGGATATATAACCTTTTACAGAACCTTCTTTCCCCTGGCATCTTCTGCTCTCATGTTTTGTGACAAAAAGGCCGTTGCATAGCATGATGTCCTTGTGCTCCTGGAAGTTTCCCTCACTGGAGCTGCGTGGTGCTGGAGACGTGGTCCAGCTGGACAGCTAGAACTGTCTCCTTGACTTGCCTGAGGTTGAGTTACCTGGCTCTGGTTATCAGAGGACACCAACACTTTCACAGAAGGAATCTCCTGAGACAAGAAAGTTGGTGGATGTGTGTGCCTGGACCAGCCCTCAGAAGCTGTGGGCACGGGGAGTGAAGGACCGTGGGTGTCCTGTATGTTAACAGGCCCCCTTTCATGTCCTGAATGTTCAGTCTTTGCCTTGTGAAAACCCTTTACATGTTTTCCTCTGAGAGATGAACTCCTGAGAATTTCTGGCTTCAAAATCAAGCAGCTTCCTCAGCCTAGCAGTACTGAAACCACTGCTTGTCCAAAGTATAGAATCATTTCATTTTTCCTTTGATTTGCCTTATTTTAGTTTGTTTTTTTTTTAAACCCCATGGATGCCTGTTTACCCAGTAGATCAGTAAGTGGAAGAAACACTAGAAGAAAAATGAGAACACATTAATATAGGAAATTGCTGCAATAATTGTTTTCCCCTTATTACTTTTCATTTGTGTATTTTGTTTACCAACAGTAAAATGTAATGGGACTGTAACCCCCATTCCCATCTCCCTATGCTGCTGGAGGGGAGGAGATAGAGCTGGGAAGGAATGGGAGGGGAATGAGGGGAAGGTGTCTTTAAGGTCTCATTTTACTTCTCATTATCCTGCTCTGATTTTGCCAGCAATAAATTCACTTAATATCTCTTAGTCGAGTATGTTTTGCCCATGACAGTATTTGGTCAATGATGTCTCTCTGTCCTTATCTCAGCCCTTGAACCTTTTGTTATAATTTCTCTCCCCTTTCCAGCTGTGGAGGGAAGTGATGGAGAGGCTTTGGTGGGTGCCTGGCACCCAGCCAGCATCAACCCACCACAATTTGCATTGGACAGGTTTAACTGCAACATCTAATATGCCCTTTGTGGAGTCTGGGAGCTTTCTGCTTCCTCTCTACACAGAAATAAGTGTTACCTTCACTAAGGAATCATGGGTATTTCTCTCAAAAATAATTAATCGTGAAAGAATATGGGAAACTAAAAAACAAAAATAATTACATAAATAATGTCATTTTGTTCAGCAAAGCAAAAACTTCTGCTTACTTTTGGCAACAGTTTGCAAAATACATTAGGAAGAATATTTTACGCAGCTGACTTAAGACAGCCACTAAGGTTATTGTAGAGCTTGTTCTCATATATCCTCACTTCTCCAGCAGGAACTGGCAGTCCCCTGAGGGAATGTCACCTGGAACAGAAGGCTTCAAAGCCTCCTCTGTGAATTCCTGTGAATCCTCTTACTGTGGCTCATACACAGAAATACTGAACATACTCCTTAGATATATTGACTCCTTGGTTGTGGGTTTGTTGTTTTTTGGTTTTTTTTCTCAAAGGAATCAATTACCATTTTAACAAATACTTTATTCTAGCCAGCATTCTAGCACCTTATTAAAACCACCAATTGATATGAAAATTTAAGATATTTTTAAATGGATAAAATGCTATGTATACTGGTCAGGAACAAAATAGTAATAAAGTTTTGGGATAATTTTTTTCTCTCTTGGTTTCGTGAATAAGAAGAAATCTACCATCTGTATCCCCCTGTTCATCAGTTTATCATCAGGATCTAGTACACCAAATTTTGTTCAGAGACACTCTGTGTAAGATTTGCAGAGAGTTCAGTCTTTTGTTGTCTACAGCTGCCTAAGTTCGTGCTCAATTTTTAATCCATCCAATGTTGGAGAAATCTCTATTAAGTCGTTTAAGCATCCAATATTTTTTGTTACTTAACATTTGCTTAGGCAACTCATGGCGCTGTTTTCGTGCCTAAGCCTCAACAAGCCGTGAAGGTTTGCTTCCAAATCAATTCCCTACCAGGCCACAGGGTAAAACTGAAGCAAAACAAAAAGAAAAAGACATTCAAGCTTAGAGCTTCAAGGGACTGCTTTCATTCCTCTCTTCCCTTTCCAGTTTGGGGGATGGACTTGAGGCTCCTTGCAGGAGTGAGGCCAAGCAGCAGGTGAGTGTCTGCCAGTGCTCCTCTGCGAATCTGTTTCACTTTGTATAAAACAATTGCTGTTTGCTGAGGGAAGACAGACTCTGCTCTGGTAGCTCTCAGCAGGCAGAAGTGAGAGATTAAGGGATCCCAGCCCTTGCTCTCATCCATATCTGTGCAACACGCCTATTGCTGAAGAGGCAGATTCACTTTCTGAATGTAAATTCAGATCTGTATTCTGAATCAAGGCCCTCCCAGACATTCACATAGTGATCAGTGGCCACGCCATTAAGCATTAGGGGCCACAGTTCTTTAATCTCCACAGTTTTCCTTAATTTCTGTCATTCATATCTTTATTCCAAACACAAGGGAAGGGGAAGATACTTGTCCTTTTCCTCATATTTTCCTCATCTTGCCAAAAATTGTGGGAGAAAGATTATTTTTATAATATTTCTATGCCCCTGTATTTTATTTTTATTACGCTCAGTATTATAATTTGATAATTTGATAATGGCTTATGTAAACTTTAGTCTTGTGTGTGAAAAAAGTTTGCTTTAAAAGACTTTTTAAATTTATTTTTTTCTTACACACAAAACTTTTGTAGGATTTTAGAGGTAAATTTGCAGCTTTTCTAAGAAGAACTGAGTCTTCCTGCCTCCTGACCAATGCCATTCACATTAATCAAAGTTGCATTTGATAATGAGGGAGATATAAAATGCTAAAATTGGTACCACACTCCCAAGGTGAGGCAATCATGACATCAAACAGGCAGCTGAGAGTCAGGGTTTTGCTGACTGCGTGTTGCCAATACTTAAACAATTACAGTTGCAATCACAAGTAAATAACATCATTCAATTTCATCTTAACACTTGTTTTGCAATTTCTCATGTTGTAATTCCCATGAAGCAGTCACAGATCATAAAACTAATAGGGGGGGAAGAAAATGTTGTGGATTGTCTAATAAGAATGGCCATCAAACTAATTATAAGTCGTTAGAGAAGCTCTCTCCAGGCTTGTGCACAACACGCTTAACTGTAATCAGGGGGTAATAAAGTTCAGAAGCATTTCTATCAAAGAAGATGGCCTTCAAAATAGAGATGTGGGAGATCCTATTGAACACTTTAAATTAGATATAGATTAGTCACAAATCACTGGGAGGGCTTAACAAGAAATCAAAATCAACACCTTGAGTACGGAAGCTGCTTGTCAATACGCAGCTCGCTAATGTGTGACATGATCAACATTTCAATATATTCCACTCCACTCATCCAATGATCCTTTGGATGAGCTGAGGCGATATGTTGACTCTCTGATGCAGCGCTCAAACATCACTAAGTACCCCAGCAAACATTATGGCACTAGAATTATTTTTTTAATCACTTCTGTCACTCCAGACTACGACCAGTTAAAATATTTGCAGTAGGACTGTTTACATTTCCTCCTAGCATAGAAAAACAAATCACAAATGTGGTCTGATGTAAGGTTTATTTTAATCACCATGAGATTTCCAATCCTCTTGAGAGAACTTTGGATGAAACCACTCCTGCAGTTAAGCATGTATTGCCATTTAGACGGCATCATCATTCAAAATAAATTTTCCCTTCAGTTCACCTTAGCCAACTTTCCTATATTTCTTTTGCTCTCCAGCTGTGTGATTATTATTCAGACCTTCCAAAGATGGAATAATTACCTCCATTCCCTTAAACTTCCAGGACAAGATTCATTTGTGGTAGAGTGTGTCTCTGATGATTTGAACTTACATGGCATCTTAGATCTTTTTTTGTTAATTTGGAATTTTTTTGGTTTATTGGAGTTTTTTTGTTTTATTATAATTTTGGTTAATTTGGGGTTTTTTCCTTAACTTGAAATGAAAAATAGAGAAATATCACATCTTATGAAATCTGAATCTCCAATGCCATATCAGATTTTGATGTCTTCAGTAGATCCTGCCTTCAAAAGAAGTGAGCAATATATAGGCTATGTTTCAGCAAAGCATTTGAATACACATTGTACACACAAGAGCCAAAATGAACCATTTTGTATGGATGGAGTTGAGGTGAGCTTATTCACAAAGGCTTCGCCTTACGTCATCCTAGGTGCTCCACCTCCTCCTTCTGCGTAACAGAATTTCCAGAAGGTTTTCCAGCAGGAGGTGCAGCTCTAACTGAACTCGGGTTCACAGAAAGAGCAAGAGTGCTCAGCAGCAGGGCTGCACACGAGAAGGGTCACTGCTGCGTCAATCACATTTGATTACATAACGTCCCACTCAGGTTTCTCAGAGCTAATGTCCACTTTTTCCTCAAACACTCACATAAACTCTTGTGTACTGCACCCTCTACAGGATAAAGTACACAGCATGTCAGAGGGAAGGGGGAAAAAAGAGGAAATCTCATATGGATGTTAGAGATTATTTTCTGCTGTCGAAAATCTAGCTGTTGATTTCGGCAGTTAATTTTTAATGATGTATTTTTTAAAGAATAGAGAAGGTTCAATCCATTAGAACAGAAAATGTCAGACTGAAATATTGCTGAATGAATGGGTTTGTGCTTTATGCTGTGCAACAGGCAGGAGTCAGGCTGGCTGGGTGCTGAAGCAAAAATGAGAGATCTTCCTCAGTATGTAATCAGTGTGCTGTCAATACACCACTAATCCAAAATACAAAATGCTAACTAAACTTTTGCCTTACATAGCATGCAAGTGATGAGTGTATTTTGAAAAGACTCACTATCTTTTTGCTCTTATTCTGACAGTTTTTAAGTGCTTCATGACTGACAGATTTCCGTAAGTATAAAGTTTTGTACCAAAGGGGAATAGTAAGTAAAAGTAGAATTTCAAAGTGAATAAAAAGTTCTTAACTGCCATTAGTTTAGGGAACAGAGTAACACAATCCCAGATCTGAATTTTTAGAGATTTCTTATGCAAAGTAAGTATTTATAATTGATAAAAGCAGGCTCAATTTAGAGATTCACACAATTTAAAAATATTTCAAAATGTGACATAGACCAATATTAGGTCTAGTGAAGGACTAATTTGGTTACTAGCGCTTTGTCTTACACTTCAGTGCAGTCTTTTTCTCTCTGACTATTTTATTTTTCAGTGTTATTATTAAGAGCAAGGTAAATTGGAACCAATTGTCTTTCTTCTATTCATCACCAAGTACTGCTCCCTGAGTTTAGCTTCTAGCTAACTTTGTGCAAGGGATGAAAAACCCTCTTATAACTTGCCCTTTCCAGGATGATGAGCAAACTATCAGAAATATAATTCAAGAACTGCATTTTTTTGGCAAAAATACTTTTCTTTTAAGTGGGATGATTAGACGACTATCTCAGCTTGCAGTGTTCATCAAACCTGTTAGCATGTTACTAGAACAGGAACATTAATTTTCCCTCATTGACAGTGACATTTTGAGGAACAGCTATTTATGAGCTCTTCAGCCATAAGAATAACAGAATTGCTGCACAAACATCGTTTCCATTAAATGCTTGGAAGCACTTTCCTAAACTAATATTTTGGTAAAGTTTTGCTTTTACTCCCTTATCTTACAGTCTCTGAGGGAAAGCTTAGACTTTGTCTCACGAGTCAATTAGAGCTAAATGCTCAGGACTACATTCCTTTGCATAAGATCTTATTCATAAAGGAAATGGGTGTCAAATATTCAACTTCTTCTTTATGATTCACTTTACCTACTCAGCAACTGAAATATGTAAGTAGCAGAGCAACAAAGAGGAAAACAACTTTTATGAAAGGCATCCTTCTGAAGAGTAATGGATAAATGGAGCGGGACAATTTTTTTTTTTCTAAGACAGTTCCAATAAAGTTGGATGATTTAGAGCAGGGATGAATTTGGTTCAGTGTCTTCCACGCACTGATGAATCCTTTCAATGAGAGCTCCTCTTAGCAACCGTAGCCAGTCTTATGGCAGTGAATTGAATCTATGATAAACTCACTGTAGAATATAGTTGAAATGAAGCATTATACCTCTCCATACTAGTCTGTTATTATGGAGGTGCTTATCTGAAATCATCATGATGAGGCAGAGAGTCTGAAAAAAAAGCCAATCTCATTTTTGGATGAGGAGAAGAAATCAATGAGGTAGTGCTTTTCATTTCTATTTCCATTAAGAGGCATCTGACCTTACTTGCCACATCTTTAAAGGGAGAGGCATAAAAAGGAAAATATTCACTATACAGTGTAGAAACACTTTATTGAATAATAGTATCAGTTTTCAATAATTAAAAAATGGCAATGGCATTTCATTCTGAGAACATACCTGCAACTTATTTATTAATCATTTCTTGTGGAAAAATCAGAAAAATCCCCCAATGACATTTTTGAAGAGTACCATTGATCACTGAAATTTGCATAGAAGAAAGCTATAGCAATCATGGCCTATTCACATCCTGTCTTTGTCCTCCTATCCTATTCAGCTTCGGATTTTTTTTTTTATTATTATTATTTTGGTTTAAAGATCTCTCTATGCTTCGTCTTTTGTCAATATTAACATGTTTCCTTAGACGCTGCGACTTTCCCTCCCAATGCTATAGTCTGTCACAATGTCCTGACAAAGTGTCACTGTGCTGAACAGCTTTGTAACCAAGTCAGGAGTGGGATGGAAGGGAAATAAAGTGTCTCTGTAGTAATTGACATTGCATTCATAAAAGAACTCAAATATTTAAATATTTGAAGACATTAACAATGAACAAACATACGTACACCTGTGTGTGTGCAAAAACATACAATATGAAAAGAATCCAAACATTCAGAAGGTTTTTTGACCTTTCAGAGGAATACTTCAGTGGAAAGGATGAAAAATTAGGGGGAAATATTCCCACAGCTATTAGCTACCTTTTCAGCTTGACACATTAATTATTTAGTCTCCATAAAATCCTGATCAAGAGAAGGAAAAAAAACCCCAAACCATAACATCCTCTGCAAGAGGGCTCAGAGAAGGTTTGACTCTCTTTACTGAGTACAGAAAGCCTGGGGAAAACTGGACAGCTATTTCACTTAGCTGGTGACACAACTTAAGCATTCCCTCTGAAATGACAAAAATTCAAAATAGTTTCATTCACACATTTGAGCAATTGCTCATATGCTATGGTGATGGGCACACGCTAGAATCAAACAGCAAGGCATAACTCATGCATTCCAACTATTCTGAAAAAAAGTCAATTGTCAAAAAGCAAAGTTAGTTAAGATCATAATGGCACTTTCTCCACAATCACAGTTACTTGGCACACAGCTTCATGCCTAAACTATATAAACATATGTGTGTTTGTGTGTGTATAACTGGGTATGTGAACATATCAAGGCAGGAAGGTTTGATATAATCAGAAAACACTATTGTGGCTTCCTTAAGTTGTTCCAGGCATTCAGCTTTCATGGTCTTGTCACACAATTTCTGATGTAAAATTCATGCCTCTTCTGATATTTAGATTATAAAAATGGGCTGTGGATGCCCAGTATGCCCTTATATATTCTTTTCAACAAAGCAGGACCAGAACACCCTGAGCAGCCCTCATATACAGATATCACCCAAAAGGTGCATAGATCATTTGTGTGTAATGTAAGACGGCTGAATGATGGAAGATGTTACCCCTCTAAGGAACAGTATTATTATTCCAGAATTTTCTACTGTGTGACCCTTTGCCAGGGTCATATGTGTCAATTTTCCATTTAGCAGCTCAGGTAGGTGAGCATTTACCTGCTTTCTCATTTTGTTCCATGTAAACTCAACATTTTGAACCATAAGAAAGCGAAAACCTCTTTCATATTACCTAACATTTCCCTAAAACTTGGCCCAGCTAAAAACCAAGCTCATTGTAGAACAATAACCACTACTCATACAATTTTTGACTTTTGCCATACCTGTCACAACAAAATGGAAAGGATGTCCAGATATTTCCAGATACTGTTTTGCATGGCAGATGTAAGGGAAAGGATAAGACAACTAAAATCTTTTTCTTCCTTTCCTTTCTCCCCATACTGAAATTTCGTCATCGATATTTCACATCAATGTGACATTTTTCAGTTTTAAAAGAAAGGGATTTAAACCAATGGTTATCAAATTACACTCACTGCCAAGTAATCTGCAGTTGATTTGTCTGGATTGTGGCTCCTACAAGAAGAGCCAGATAAGGTCTAATAAAATCAAGGTTAAGGTAAAGCAGATTAGTCCTGCCGAACCTGAGCAGGTTCTGCTTGAAGAATTTGGTGAATGTTGAATCTCTTGCTACAGTGGAGTCCTTTATGACCCATATTTTGCAAAATCCCTTTCCCACGAGCTCAGATGATCTGTCCAGACAACTTTGCACAATTTCATCAAGCCAACACACATTACTTCTCCATCCAGCTTCCCATTTGGCAAACTGTTTTTGGTCATTTTTATGCCAATGTTAGTATTCCACAGCCGCTAAATGGTTTGATTAAAAAGAAAGACAAAAACCCACCGACAAAGCTACCAGCACCACCACTGAATGAAAAGCCCATTGTGCCATGCATAGGTTTTCAATAGTGCGTGACATTACAATGATGCCTTGGGTTTTAACTTTTATATTCTTCAAATCCTATATTGCCTAGCTGTAACTCTGAATTCTCTTGTAGCCTGTTCACTTCTGTTCTCTCATGCTAAGATAGACAGAACAAAGCCTCTCTGAGCTTGTTATTCAAGGACACTCAGACTGTCCTAGGCCCAAAAGGTGTAAACTAGGGCCTCTAGAGAGGACGAGAAATTGTAGAAATTACATCATTAGCTAAAGTTGTAATTGGAGAATTTATGCTGATATGCAAATGAACCAAACCTATAAAAGTGTGAAGAACTCGTGGCTCAGGGTCCATCTTGGGGTCCTTTCTGGGTGTAGCCTTTGGCTCCCCAGGATGTACCTTTGAAGGCCTTTTGAATAAATACCTGCCTTTATTCCCTTATTCTGTCTAGTCTCTGTTTTTAGGTAGCCACTTTAGGCATCAACAAGGCTAATGTAACACCATACAGATGAAAATGAGCAGCCCTAACGTGATGATTGAAAAGGTTGCTGTAGGCAATCCCAACAGCTTGGACACCAACCCATGACTACAAGGCATTGCTGGGAGCCCTCAAAGAGAAATAAAATAACACTTCTTCACTACCCATGACTAAATAATGCTAAAAGGCCACTAAAAAAAGACAGCTGCTTGTGGAAATTCATGAGGGTGGCTTTACTTGCTGTGTAGAAATGGCAGCATGAAATGAGGTTATCTGAACTGTGTGCATTTCACGCAGGTTCGCTCAGCAGCAGATCTGTTCTCAGGACCTTAAGTGTCAGGCACCTGTACTGTGAATTATTTCTCAATGTCTAAACAGAATTTCAAAGACATCACTATCATTACATCTGGATTTAGTGCTCAGGTTGTTCTAGTATGATTTAGGAATACCTGCTTTAACTGTTCACCTACCTCTACAAGTAGAGTGAAGAAAAGAAAGACAAGTTTCATATGGAAAGAAACTGGTTGAAAGTCTTTAAAGCAAATTATTTTCTCTGCTTTCAGTCTTTGAAGCAAAGGAGACTTAAAGTCTATTTCGTAAAAATATACACCAAAATATTTTCCCTGTTATCAGCTAAAATAGTTAAGAATGTCTTCTCTTTTTTTTCCTCACATGAAAGTTTGAACTTACAAGTAAAAAAAAAAATTATTTTAGACTAGAAACTAAAAGACAGTGTATCTGAAACCAGAAGAAAATACCTTAATTTTTTTTTTGAGGAAAAAAATAATGGGATAAAGGGAGTAGGAAATCAAGAGAATACGATTTATTTTTGCACTGCATAAGCAAACTGTTCCTCACTGGTACTTGTACCCTTTTAAAACCATGGAAAGGGTGATCCTATTAATGATGTGAATGGAACCCCCCAAAAATCACAGCTAATTCAAATTCTAATAGAATTTGAAATTATACTCACTATAGAAAAATCTGGTTTGTGTATCCAAGACAAACGATATAATACTCATCAATTACAAAGTTGGTGATATTTCTAAATTTCACTAATCTTGCAATACGAGTATTCATTTATTTTCAATCTTTATTAGAGGAAGAGTTTTAAGGAGCATAGCTTTTGTAAAGTGAAGATCAAGCGCAACATTAAATAATAATTTTTATTAACAAATTAAGATACAGGTTAAAAAAAAAATCTCTGTACCTTTGACATGATTTAAAAAAACAATTAAGAGTTTCTCATCAACAGTGAAATAAAAAATGACAAATCAGCAGACAAATGGAATTTAAATTACTCCCTACTCTCAAATACCAGCCTTTCTCCTCTTTCACAAAAGCTTAGATTAAAAGAAAGAAATGGGACTAAGGGTCCATTGATTTGAATTATTTTGGAGCAGGGGAGAAAAAGAGATTTTTCACAAAACTCCCATTCAGTGAAAAGCCAGTAATCTCTTGTCTTCTTTAATGATGAGCTCCAGCTTCAGATTTTGGGACGAAAGCATTAATGAAGAAAGAAAGGAGGCCATCTCTGAAACAAATAAGGCTCAAATCGTTTAGGCCCAAAATATTACAGAATTAAACTCCACAAGGAAATGAAAATGCAACCAAAGAAAATTTTGCAACTCTGCCATTATAAACTCTTCAATAATACACTGGCAATGTGTAGTAGTTGTTCAAAATACATTTTATTTCCAGATGTGATTTTAGATCCACAAAAGAGGGAGGAGGATTTTGGGTATTCTCAGTATTACCTGAAACATAGGTGTCAGAAAGCAAAACTCACACTCTACCAACAAACTGCTGGAGCTTCTTCTGCCAAAATAAAAATTAAAAAATAAAAATTGCAGCATCTTCTGTCTCTGTAAACCAAGCTAGTCAGCACAGCTGCACAATTTGCAAAATATGAAGGTCTGTCCAAGCAGTTTCAAACATATGGATGAAAAGGAAAGTTAAGACTACATTGACAAATTAAATTGATGTATTTTGTACATTGCAATGTTTGAGTTCTTCTGCAGTCCCCTCCATGTCCCCATTTCTGCAGAGCTGCATTCTAATCTTATACTGTTATTGATTATATTACGGGCTTTTTTTCCCTAGACAGTTTTAAAATATACACATCTCGATGGCTGAGATGCTTAATTTGGAAATTGGTGCAGGAGACTCTTAGCCCCTCTCCAATTATATCTTGTGAAACAGACTCTCTGGAGATTTTCAATAAAATGTTCTTTCATTATCAGTCAAATTACATCTTCACGTTTATTGACAATAATCTTGAAGAGGGTGAGTTTCTGCTGTAAATCAGCTTTCATCATCAGGAGAGAGGATTTCAGGAAAACAGGCATCAAAAATGCGTTGCAGAAAGTGTAGGATTCTATTTCTGCAGAATGCTATTGGGTAAATGACTGTTATATTGCACAAATCACTGTTATAATAGTGGGAAAAAATAGCCTCATTTACCACGAAACAGCATTCACAAGCTGAAATGATAATCTTGTAGATTTAATGATGGGTTATTAGCTAAGCATCGATTTAGAAATTCATTTAGGGAACAAACAAAACAAAACAAAAGCCTGATTGTGAGACAGATTTCAGCAGGTATTTCTGGTGTTTGCTGTGATGGATGAGTATTCCTGGATTTTCATTGCTTCAGTGATAATATCCTGTTAAATCTGGGCACTTGGGGAAAGAGATACATAGAGACACGTTCATTTAAGTGGTTTTGTACAATGACCTTCTGATTTTCACCACCGACTTCCAAACTCAGAATACTTTTAGGATGTGGTTGACAAGCTTTCACAATCTGCACAGCTTCACCCAAACTCACAGTAATTTGAATTTGTGCTGTTAAAAATTAACAACTCAGCTGAAATTTAGGGAATTTTTAGTTCTCACTTGCCATTTAAGTAAGAACATTTAGCATAAGTAAGTGGCAATCTAGAAAATAGCTTCTGCA
>VWZW01004510.1:184793-310209 GCA_013397115.1 Edolisoma coerulescens
ATTTTCATATAAGAAATCTGAAAAATCCAAAGATTTTATCTAACCCAACGTGGAAGCAGGAAAATAGATTTTTTTTTTTTTTAACTCAACCTAAGGTTACTTTTTTCTTTACATTTTTGTGCCTCAACCATCACATTAGAAATCCATCATGCACCTGGCTCTCAGTGTAGTGCTATGCCTTTAAACAAGCTAATTCCACATTGACGCCACAATTCAAGTTGAAGAACTGGTCTTGAATTCAACATAAAGTTACTTTTTACACATTGTTATATAAAATAGCCCTGTTTTTTATTTTTTCAAAGGAAAAAGTTTGTATTAAAGTGAAAATTACAAAGAAGATACATTCAGGTCCGGTCATGCCTAGTGCCTGGTATTTTCTATCACAAAATATGGGTGCTGTATGGTTTCTCCCCCTGCTGCCAGGGCAGACCCCACATTATCTTTCCATTTTGTTGTTGTTGCTATTGATCAGACCCCCACAGCACAGCCTGGGGCTGGCAAAATCACCCAGCTTAATCCAACCCAACCATCTGCCTCCTTCGCCTCCGTCCTTTCTACTTTGTTCTAATTAGTTGTGGCTCCTTGAAACTGCAATTTAAACAGCAGCTCCCAGAGTTGTGTCACTTTTCAAGATGGGTAGAACCAAAAAAAGTTCTTGTATATGGGAGCAAGTGGCAGAGAGGGTCTGGCCCCAGCTGTAGCCCCTGTAAAAAGGTGCAGCCTCCACAGCCCTGCTGTTGCTGTTTCATCCGGCCTTTTGCACGTGGTGGGGAACAGCTGCTGAAGGAGGAGAGGTAAGACAGAAGAAACTGATAATATTAAGCACCTCCCAGGGAATAACTGGAAATGTCCAAGAATGTATTTCTTCTGAAAAATGGTGCGCTATAAAACATGACTAGCTATCATTTATGACAACTCTGACGTATATCAACCCCACAATTTATTTTGAAGTGTCTTTGTGATTTCAGCAGATCCTGTGTGTGAATGAAGAAGGAAACACTGCATGGGAAATTTGTTGTGACCTCCAATATAATGGCACATGGCAACTGGCATCCAGTTGTGTTCTCAGTGGTCCCTTGGGCAATTGTCAGTTCTACTTGGCCAACAAAAAGCTGTTTAGCTCTAAATTCACCTGGCTATCTTTTTGTTTTTATTATGACTGACATGCATTCCTCTCAACTGTATGTAAACAATAATGAAGAATCTTCTCTGATTTTACTGTGGCTCTGACTTTACTGATTCTACTGAATCTCAAAGGAATTTTTTTATACTATTCATGAAGATTCACAAGTTTAGAGTTTGCAATAAACAAAAGTCTCGGACTTTGTTTTGAGTACTTTTCGTTTTGTAAAAATGGGTTGCATACATGCTAGAAGATCAGGAGTCAGAAAGAAAATTAAAAAGCAACAAAATCCATTTAATTAATAATTTAAATAATCATCAATAAATTTAATAATTTGAGCTTTCAGAGCAGTCCCATTTGACTATACTACTCAAGTTCAGAATTCTAGATTCCTGAGACTGGAAAGAGAAGATTAGAAAGTTGCTACCTATTTTTACCCTCAGGCCCAGTAATAAGCAGTAATAGCTGGGAACAGGCTGCCTGACATTTATGTTAGCTCACAAAACACAGATGTATCCTAGGCTTTTCATAATTTCCTGAGGTTTACCTGCATTCAACTGGCTGAAATATTTTTTTAAATATGTACAATATTTTTTGGAATATGTCTTTAAGGTGCCCCTCCCTTTACTCTTAGCTGGCTTTTCTCTAACCATATTTTCAGCCTGATTTACAGTGAGTTTCCCCTCTCTATTATTTTTGTCACTCAGAGTGGCACATGGATCCCTAAATTTAAAAGATAAAGAGAGGAAAGGAGGGAGAATTTGTGTTAACAGGGAGGTAGGTGCACAGAATCCAGAAAATCCATAGCCTAAACAAGGGATAGTGCAACATCATTTACACCTCTATGAACACATAAAAATGAACTAGCAGGAGGAGAAGAAATATTGTGTGAACTCCCTCATCTCATGAACATATATACTAAGAAGATGGAAACAGCTTCAGGTAACATCTGACCACTTTTTCACACTCCAACAAGGGCTATGAGGTTCTAAAACTGGGGAGAACATCTGGCCCCAGAAGGCAGAGCACTCATAAAAACTAAAACAACTTTATGTTCCATAAAACAAGTCAATGAATAGGCTAGAGGAAACAACACCCATCAGCAGGAAGATGAGGTGAAAGTCTGTTGGGAGGATTTGGAGACAAAGAACCTATGAGAGGAATCAATCCTCAGGTGAAAGAGTAACTATCAGCTCCTTCACAGCGCTGCTTGTCACATACAGTTTTTGAATATTGAGTACTGAACACTGACTGTTTCTATTATTTCATCTCCCATCCTCAAAATACGGGTGTGATCCAGACCATCAGATTTCCAAGAGCAGTGATTCATCTGTCTGAGGAAATCAGGTTTTGTGAAAATTCCTGGTGCATATGCTGAAACATAACTTTGTCTTTCATTGGCCTTTCTTAATATTAGAGTGTCTCAGCAAGTTATGATGTCTATGATCCGGAGACCAAGAACTCACAAAGTGGCTATAAATTGCTTCTTTGGATTGGCCTAAAGAATCTGGTTTTGCTACAATATGCTCTGCACAGAGTCATTCTCAGCTGTGCCTGAAGACCAAAAAGATCTGTCCTTAGCATACATTCTTTAAGTCTCCATTCTCATTCCAAAACAATTTCTAGCATAAAATCAGCTTACACTGACTAAAACCGAAGATGCATGCAACTAAAAAATTGATAATCAATTTATTTCTCTTTAAAGGACTTTACTGAGGAAAAGAAAATGAGATGAAGGAGAGTAACATTGGAGCAGCAAGATAATAACCTTCTGACACCTCTTTTTGTTGACATAATGGGATAATGTGGTAATTACATTAGTTCAAACACGGGATACCTGAGTTGTGGTGGCATAATCTGACCTCTCAGGCTGAGCTACATAAATGTTGCTGACCCCTCTTCCCACGCATTTCTGTGCCCCTGGATATATGCTGAAAAAACCCAAAGAGAAACAGAGTTGTGCTGTGACACAGTTTCTTAATCAGATGTCATTCCAACAGAACTAGACTGCGAAAGACCTGCAATTGATAAAATAACTAGATTTTCAGCACTTTATCCTCTAGAGGTTTGAAGTTGGATGTTAAAAGCATTCTGAGCTGATGAATTTATCACAGTTTGCTGGTTAGTTTCTTGATTAACTGGGTGTTAAAATCCATTTTACTAGACTTGGGGGCTGGGGGGGAAGGAACAAAAAAAAACCCAAAAAAGACTGCTTCTTTTGCAAGAAGCAAATAAGGGTCCTGAGAATGCACTCACATAATCATAAATATTTATTCAACGTGATTCACAAAGTAAGAAAAGAATACACCAAAAATAGGTAAAGCATTGGACTATGGGTCTAACATTATTTCATTGGACTGTGCTAAATGCACCAGTTGCAACATGCCTTTTTATAATGCTGTAAAATATTTCAGTCTGTTTTAGAGAGCTTCATTAATAAAACACCTACATGAATTCAATTGGAAAATACCGAAATACTTGGAGTTATAGTGAATGGTTCCTAGAAACTATAATTTTAAAAGGCTTTGCATAAATTGATCTGAATGGAGAGGTTATTGCGCTACTGTGACTGTGACTAAGCAAAGTACCTTTATTTAGTGTCGAGATTCAAGTGTGATTTTAATTTCATGCCAAATTTTAAGAACACATTAAATGCTTTCGTGCATGTATATATGGAATTTTGCTATTGCTCGGC
Source organism: Edolisoma coerulescens (assembly GCA_013397115.1). Lineage (NCBI taxonomy): Eukaryota > Metazoa > Chordata > Aves > Passeriformes > Campephagidae > Edolisoma > Edolisoma coerulescens. The sequence continues at coordinate 188,612 of VWZW01004510.1, forward strand.
TCCTTTTTCTATACTCTACTTGTTTTGTAACCTTGTGCATTAGTAGACACAAACATTTATTTAGATTAACCCTGGATAGGCTAGATTGCCTGTGTGAGGCTAGAAATAACACACAGATTCGCTAAGCCAATCAGAAAGAAACTGATCAATAATGATATATTGATCAATTTTCACTCTGTTGCAACAACATCAGATTGAATGATTACATCAACCATTTAGTATATCAGAAACAAAGTAGCAGTAAAAGGGAATCATTGCAGAATCAATTTTTTCCTACTTTGAGGCCACTTTTCTCAGAAAATGCTGCGCTTTCCTGAAGCAAATTTCAAGATTAACATTCCAGGCTGTTTCACACAAAGTTAAAGTTTTAACAGCATTAAAGTAAAGCTTCCTAAAGGTCTCCCTTAAAATAAATTTTTCATGCACTTTTCACAGAAAGAATAGAATTAAATTCAATCACCTTTCAAACAAAGGATGTTAAGTAGCCATATACAAGACCATTCTATATTTGAGGACGCTGAATACTGCTATTATTTTTCATCCTTTCTCACTTTTTGTTGCAGGTTTTTCGAAATTGAGGTTACATTTTCCTGCTATTCAGAGAACAAAGGAAAGATTAGAAATAGAAAAAAACCCCACAAACTTCTTCATGGATTTTTATTTTTCACAGTGTCTCATAACCCATATTACCTAAAATCCATTGGTGGATGTTAGGATTTACTAGTTGCTCTTCAGTTTGGATATATATGAGGAAATTAGTGACCAGAATTATCAGACACTACTATTTGCTTCATTATTCCCATATTTTTATGCAGCCTTTCCCTTCCTCTTCTTTTCTTTTCTTTCTTTTTTTCCTCCTGTGTGTATCAATTAAAAGCATCCATACTTTCTTATCAGAGGCTGCAAAGAAGGGAGTGACTCTCTGCACTGATAGTTATCAGCACAGCCATTAAGAGGTCAGCAGGCAAGTGAATGACTAATCATGCTTTGTTTAATTCAGACTATCATTTTCAAATCATATTCTTCAATTTGAGAATATTCCTAGTCTGTTGTTTTATGCATCTGCTTAATGCAATGTCATTTTAATGTCACAGATATTCTATTACCAAAAAAAATGATAACACAGCTGAGAAACGCTAAATATGGAGAACAAAATTTCAGAGGTGCAAATCTGAGGTGACCAGTCAAGATTGTTTCTGGAGAACGATCTTTTTTTCCTTTCTCCTCGTTCTTTGTTGTGCCTTTATACAACCAACAACTGAGTTCAATTTACTTAAAAATCAGAGCAGGCTACTAAGCCTGAAGATCAGACTCCAGCAACTAAAATCAGTCATGGAGATGGTAACTGGCTCACAAATAAAGAGTAAGTGATAATTAGTGATTTAACTGGGATTAAGCAGGATACAGTCACAAAACTTCCCTACTTTTCATAAGATATTAACCACATCACAGATGGTATGCAATTTTTTGGTGATGGCTGATGGTTAAAATGCTTTATATTGTCTAGTAAAATGGATTATTTTTTGCTTCTGTGAAAAAATAATATAAAGCTCTGGTAAGTATCTCTCCTTGCCTTTCAGGAGTGTTCCCCAGGAAAGAGCGAGTTGTGATATTTTGCAGCCAAAAATATTTTTGTAAAGAAAGCAGGACAAAAAACTAGAAAACCGTGGAGTACATGCAGTGCTCTTGTGCCATAGTGTGCCTTAATGTCCTGAGCCCAGCCTGTGGTGCCGCAGCCAGCAACATTTTGTGGATTTGCCTTTGACAAAAAAAAAAATCACAACATGTTATCATACTTATTCTCCAATTTAATATTCTTCACTTTTGCCCCAGTTTTGAATTTGTTCTGAGCTGGCTGACTCCACTGCAGTCTGTATGAAAGCAGCAATCCAGACATATGCAGAGCATCACAGAGCTGGAGCCAAACAGGGCATGGCACAACTCAGTGTGAAATAAAATGTGGAAGTCAATGTCTCTGTGCATGAGAACAATTGCTCTCCTCATGGAAGGGCTAGAATTCAGCTGTACCTGCTGAATACTAACAGGTTATTTTTCCCTCACGTACCTCTGCTTTCCTAAATGTAACAGTTTGGTCTTTGGGGACGTTATACTTGTTTAATTTCTTTGGCAGTATATGCAGAACACAATGTACTATCGAGCAATAAGTACAGATTGCACTCGTGAATCATATACATTCCAATTAAAAATTAATTTTGCTACTTCTCTTCTAAAAAACCCAGCATGAATTTGTGTTCTGCCAAAAGATTTGTAGAAACAAGTGTTTTTATTCAGTGCTGGTTTCCACTAATGCCCTTGAACACACCACTCACTTCCTTTTTATTTAAATCTCTGCCTTTTCCTATGACAAAGAGCAACACCTTACTCTTTATAGCTATGGTTATGTTTTTTATTCTTTTACTGTGTACATTATCCCTAAAAATTTACAATGTTTTGTGACCTCTGTCAGGTGGCCAGAAAGGTGAACAAAACATCTCTGTTACTGTCGGGTTTGATTTTGCAGCAGGCCCCAAATCCTCCGCTCAATCCTGTTGCATATAAAGCCGTAACAAATTATAGAGTTTTTAATCTCAGCAAGGTAACTTTGGTTCCAACACTGCCCTGCTCAAGACGTAATGGAAGAAAAATCAAGTACATTTTTTGTTCTTCAAGCATCTTCCTACTTAAGCCTGGGAGATGAACTAACACTGCCTTCTGGTACTTTCCTTCTGAGATGAGCAAATAAAAGTCACTGCTGTTGTCACTTCACCCCATCCTCCCATGACAGATCAATACTTCTCTCCCAGCCCGTCAGTGGAGGACAGCAGCAATCTGGACTTATATTGCAGAGCTCTCAGGAGAGAGATGTTGAAAAAAACCAAACTAAACCAAAACAGAGCTGCGTAGAACTGCTTGTTGTGCCAGCTGTTATTTGAAAATACCAATCCACTTCTCAATGCAGGACCCTAGCAACAAAGAACTAAGGAAAATCTTTTTATGGAGGTAGGTCACAGATTCTGTTCACAGATCTGTCATGCTTTCAAAAAACTATGGTCTACATGTGCAACATTTATGTTTCTCCCCTATTTGTTCAATCAGCTAAAAAATTGCCTGGAAACTTCCTTGGATTTTGACTCCCTGCTCAGCTACAGATTATGAGAGTTTGAGCGCATCCTGTGACAGAGCTGCACTTTGCTATTTCCCCCAAGAATCCAAGTTACTTTTAGATTCCTCCCAGAGTCTAGACAGCCTTCTGCACTCATAAAATACCCAGAAGTTCCCAGGGGTTTTTTGTGGACTTTGGGTACTGAACGACAGCAGTAAATTTGCCAGGAGCAGGTTGCAGAAACGAAAGATATATAGAAAGCATAACCTACCAACAGATTTAATGCCAGCTAAGAAATGAGCACAGCACATCCCTGAGGTGCACCTCCTTCGAAACTCAGTGTTCTCACCCACACTCTCAACCTCCACAACAGGATGGTCTGGCTGTCTTGGAAAAGAATCCTTAAATTACAGTCTGAAAGTGACCAGATTACACTTCTTTGTGTCTCTGCACATCCTAACTGTGTACTAAAATAACAAAAAATAAAATAAAAATAAATGAATTGGTTTCAAAACCAAATTTTTACTTTAATTGATGATGCCCCCCATCAATTTCCATATCTAAGGGTCTGGCTTTGAGTTTTTATAATCTACCAGTTTCAAGGAGTTATAAGTGTTAAACACTTGTGAAAAATCCCCTATCATAAATATATATGCTCTCTTGTATTAAACTAAGTATGGCCTTCCAAGTTAGGAAATACTCCTGGAAAAAGAAAATTAAGTAAATTTAATCTTCTCCCGGTTATAATTTATTCTTCATCTCAGGGTAATGGATATGAAACATCATAACTTTTATTAATGATATGTTTAAGCTCTTTAGGGTCTATGAGTTTTCACAGGTATCAAAAGTTCACAGAGTTTCCGATTTTTTCATGTTGTGTTTTACAGCTGCATTTGTTAGTGTAAAAACTCATTAAAATTCTCTGCACATCTCATGGACTGTGTGTAGACAGTATAAAAAAGAATAAATAAATCTATGAGAATTGAATTAGACCTGAGAAAGGAAAGCGCTGTTATTCTGTAGTTGTAGAAAATTTATAAGTATTTCATATACAAATGTTTTCTATATTACTTTAAAAAAACCCTCAAAAAGCCATAAAGACTGGTGCTCATATTAGCTGGTAAGTCAATCTTTCTTTCAGACATCAAGAGATGACCTCTTAAGACCCAAAGATTTATCAAGTCAGCAGTTTATTCCCTTAGGCCACCATCTTCAGCCTCTTCCTCTTCCAGTCACGTCTATTGAAGGACTTTGCAGAGCCCCATGAGGAAATGGACTAATCTACTGCTTTCTAAAGGACAGGAATGATGCCTATCCTGACTGCACTTTATGGGATGAGAAAGCTAATAAAGGAAAGGAGACTACATCTATTCGTGAAAGATTCAGTGTGATGTTTGTATTATAAGAGACAGAGTTGGAGTGCTCCAGCTGTCAATCAGGAAAGGAGTATTGTTGCCCAGCTTCAGCAGACACTATTCAGAAATTTTTGAGAAAATTCATTCATCTTCTTGCTTTATGGGCACAAAATTTCTCTGAATTTATATAAAAAATACAGGCTTTAATCTTTCTCCTATTTTTCCTCTCTTTTACCCATTGATTCATTAACAGATACATACACATGAAAATTTAAATAAGTGAAAAAATAAATAGAAACCCCCAAAGTTTTTTTAATAAAATAACTCCTATTCATTTACATCATAGAATTGTCCATAAGCTTTTTTTTTTGCTGTCTGCTTTGAAAAATTCACATATTTTGTTCACATTGTTATTTGTAAATGTTTTCACTGCAAAAAGGAAATGGCAACACAGGCACTGCAATGCCTTCATCGATATATACACAAAATAATTTCTTACCTAGTCAGACCACCTGGTTAGGGAATTATATGAAAGGAGAAAAAGAGATTTTGTCTCTTTTAGCCAATCACTAATTTACAATAAGCAAATCTAACCAAACTTTCTACCTATTAAATAAGTGTAAAAATCTGTGTTACTCTTTTCAGGCAATTGCATAGGTAGGTCTGTTGGTGGTATCCCCTAAGTTAATGTAGATATCTCTCATATAAGTGCTGGCTTCTTTTATTTTTCCTTATGCCATTTTTTAAAAAAATACAAATAAAAATGAACTTCTTTCCCCTTTCTTCATATTCTTCCACCCTGAGATTTTTCTTTTTTAGTCATGGCAGAGAGCATCTAATTTTCAGGTTCAGAAGTGCCCCATTATCTACTCTGCTGGCTGCTACTCTGCTGAAAAAGTGTTACCATGGGAAAGGGTAGTGATCAACCTGCAGGGCTCTGATAAGCACTCCTTTATGTTTATTTTTGAAATTTCTATGTACCCTGTCAGTTTAGGAATCTGACATGTGAAAATACATAAATCAAACCAATTGGAATTTAAGAAAAGAAAAAGAAAAAGGTGGTGATATTTGTTTCACCCAGTTCAGATTACTCAATAGAGGATCTTGAAATAAATAATAATAACAATAAAAAATAACCTATCTAATTCTCTGCTGGCAAGTCTAGAAAGAAGATATGGCTGTGTAAGACAGTTTAAATTGAAGAGTTTGGGATGTGTTGTAGGGAAGCTGGAGAGAGATCAGATTCTCCACTGTCAAGGGTGGACATCTTGAGTGCAGCAATTGAAATAAAGTGGCAATGATAGGCAAAACCCAAAAGTGTGGCAGAGAAATCATTTTTTAAGGGCACAGCAATACTTTAGCAACTGGATTATGTTTCATGAATCATAAGGGGATAAACTAACAACGGTGCTATGTGAATATCCACATTTTCTTTCAGTTCTGGGATCTTCTCCCCATTAAAGTCACAGGTGCTTGGTAAACTGTGTGGCAGGAAGCAACCATTCCTGAAGACTTCCATGAATCCAGGACATTTTGAAAGTCCCAGGACAACCCAGTAGACACTTCAAGGACTGCACAGCAGCCTTTTGCATCCCCCAGCAGTGCTGAAAGTGCTGAGGAAATCCAAGGGCTTCACAAGCAGTGACAGTGCCTTAAACACAACTGACTGAAGTCATCCTCTCTCTCTGAACAGCCTCACTGCAAAATACACAAGTTCTTGCTTCTCTGAAATTTCAGAGAACCCCGGAAAACATGTTCACAGCTCTGTCAGTTAAAGACAAGCAGCTTAAATTAGAATGGTCAAAATGAAGTCTTACTAGGCTGCTAAAAGAAATGTAGCTTAATATGATGGAGTAAAAATATCCTAGCAATATGAAAAGCATTCATACAGGCTGTGTTCCAATTTCCCTACTGAAGTACTAGACAGAGCAGAAGATGCCTATAAATACACAACACACATATTAAAACCACAAAATCCATCTGTAAGTGATTTTGATTAATTTGCTGTATACACTGAAAATCTGGAAATCTGGAAGAACGGATTGGGTCAGTCAAGTTAAAATTCAGGATTCTCTCACAGACACCTGGAGTAGAATTACTTGATAACAGGAACAAGAGGTTTATTTGGAATGTTGCTTTGCATGCTGAGGAGTTTTTTTTAAGAAAATGGCTGTATATGAAGTTCATTAAGTCATGAATCCTGGTCTTGTTTGCTGTCTCAGACACCAGTAAAAAATGTATATTTTAGTTTAAACATCTGACCAAAACATCTGTTACCTGTTGTTATATTTTGAAATCTGCCTCCTTTCCAACAGATCCCCACTATGTGTTTTACAGTCTGCAAGTAGCTTAAAAGTACATAGCAGATGCTACTTAGTATTGGACTGCATGACTTCCCATTGTCCAAGACAGCAAATCTTGTTTTAATTCATCACAGAACATAAGGATGTTTCCATAATCCAGCCTTTAACACAACTAAACCTTCTAAAGAAACAGTCATGCCTTACAAATTACTTACAAAAATCCTCTTTTCTGTGTTTTGTTCCATGAGAGCAGCAGTCAATAAAAGAGCTGTCTCTGCAATCCTCCTACTAAATAACTCTCGAAAGCCCATTTCTGCATATCCACTATTGACTGTGATGAAATTGGCTGGATTAACATTTGGAATGTATTTTTGTCTGCATCACCTTTGTAAGAACTGCGTTTCACTCTGGTTTGCAGTGATGTATGTTCTCAGTACAAGGGAGAATGAGAAGCTGCCATTATAGTTAATAAAATTCTGCCATTGTATGCTGATTTTGCAGAGGCAACTGAGATGTATATTCAGCTAATGAAATCCCTGTGTCTCATTACGAAACCAAGAAAAAGATTTCAAGTCTTACAGTGGTCCAGAAAGGTTAAATTAACACTCCCATAGTCACTTTCTGGGCTTTTCAAAGGACTGACAACCACTAGCTGAGAGGTAGGAGGAAGCAGTTTCCTAAATCACATCTTAGCTGTAAATTCTTCCGATGTTCTGGTACATTTATGTTAAAATTACTGTTTTTCATACTCATTTCTACTCTGTATCTACCTGCCATACCTACTAACATGAAGCTGTGTTTTTAGGGTAACAGAGAAGCAGTTGAGAACATTGAAAACCAACTGCAATATCCCATAAATGTACTGGAAACATAAAAAAATTTACTGGAAATCAGATCCCAAGTCATGCCTAGGAGCAGAGAAGGATTTGTTCTCACTAATCAGTGTCCACTGAGGCATCCCTGCAAGTCCCAGCAGTGTCTCTTGCCCCAAAGTCACACCAAGGTCTCACTCTCTCCATCAACTTCACCACGCCTTGAGAACAGAAATTTTAAATCCAGCTAAGTAGCTCTGCAGAGGGTTCTGCCATTGACTTCAATGCAGGAATTCTGTTCCAGAAGGCCAAAGAAAAATAACACATGAAACAAAGCTGCAATTCTTGTGCTTCATTTGCATTACACTTCCCCCTACTTATTTGACTTAAGGACTGAGCCTGGATGGGATTTTTTTAGCAAAAAAAATACATCTTGCCCACTTATGAAAGAAAAGATGACGAAAGATGAAAAAAGAAGCATGACAATCAGCCTGAATGCTAGAAATTGCTTTCAACTGCTTTCCTCTTTGTAAATTGTTCATATAATTTAGAATGAAAATCAGTTCTGACTCTTTTAATGTGAATATGTAGACATTCGATGGCCTATAAGCCACTGATGAATTCTTAGAATTTCAGACTTTAAATTCTTGCTGTCAGTTTCTTAACAGCTTTCTACAGTGCTTTTCAGCTAAAACAGGCCAAGATAATGCATCTAATGTGTCTGTCACTAGGCTAAGCAAAGCTGATTTAGTAATAGAATTTGAAATTGAAGCCACTGTATTTCCTTCATTCATCTAAACTTGTGTCTGACCAGGTGACTCTTCCTCTGCTACTCTGTCCCAGTGTAAAGTTAAATAAATAGCTTATCCTGCCAACTTAGGCAGAAGACAAAATCACTGAAAAACTGCAAAATAGTGACAGTATGGAAGTGTTCCTGTTTCTGATGCAAGACTGGTAACTGCTGACTTTTTTCACTTTTTCTAATTCTAAACTGGACTGAGTAGCTTAAACCACTGGTAGTTTGTACAGTAGAGGTCTGGAGGATGAATTTGTTTTTTTAGTTTTAAAATTTTTTTGGTTGGTTGGTTGGTTTTGGTTTTGGGTTTTTGATTGTTTTTACCTTGGTTTTTTGGTTGGTTGGTTGGTTCTTTTAATTTTATTCCTATAAATGCAGGATCTCTTTCCAAATGCCAGCCACTGCATCAATCTGGTTTGCTTCCACATCTCCCATACACTTCCATTTTCATCTTGCTGATTCTTCCTTTGCAGCTTTCAGGGTTGAGCCTGTTCCTGTGTTTCTTGTGGATTACTCTACTCTTGTGATCCTCTCTACCATGGTCTTCCATTCCAGTGAAAAGATAAGATCTGTTGTTGCTCTTTTTTGCAACCTTATATGAACAGAAACTCACTGTCTTTTTTTCCACATTTTAGTCCACACTGGAAACAGGATTCTCAGCTTTGGTTCATTCCTGACTGCAGTCTCACAGAAGGTTTTCAGAAAGGTTCTGGAATTCCACATCTGTTGCAAGTCACCTTAGATCTCCATAATTAGCAGTTCAGAGGTTTGAGTTTTTGTGTGGAACAGATAAGTCTCAGCAGTTGCATTCCTTACAGGTATGCACCAGCCTCCCAAAATTTTTCTGTCTTTCAACTGTAGTTTGTCAGACCAATGACTCAACATATCAGCACCAGGGTAAAGAAAAGCTGATTTCTATCCTACTTAATACCATTTCCACTTGCTTTTGTGAGGGTTTTCTTTTGAGAGGGATCCTCCCATCACCTCACCCCATCTCCTCCTAGGTACTGGGCATTCTAGAGATTTTTCCTCTATTCTGCAGGCTTTTCCTCTATGTTCCCCAGTATTTTCATCTATAAACACTCTTCTCCTCTAAACAGCAAGCTATTATTTATTGGTTGGTGGCTGGTCTTTATTAGACTCCGCCTAGGAAATGGAGTGGCCTCTCTGTCTTGGTTGAGGGCAAGCATTCAAGACAAACTCTTCAGCTTTGGTTGGAACACAGCTGCACAGAAGCAACTCTTGTGTAATTGGAAACACACAAGAGATGGTTTAGGAAGTAATTTCTCCCTATTATTTGCTGTCTTTCAAGTGAGACGAATGTCTGGTCCTAAAAGTGTGGATTGACAACATAAGTGAAGACGCCCTATGCAGTGCTCACTCAGGGCCTTGGCAAGTGCATTTTGAAAGAGCTAAGCAGTTAAATCACATTACTGCACAAACACTGTCTTACACAAAGGACAAAAATAGTGCAAATTTTTAACAGGTTGTAAGTGATTTAGGATAAAAACGCCATTGTCTTTTCATATGATCTGCATTCTTTGTGGCTGCACTTTTGCAGGCATTCAGGTCCCCAGTCCCCAATAAAATCAAGAGATCATTTCAAGCTTTGAAAAATACATTATTTGAAATGTTAGGTAGGTACTTATCACTAATTTTAGATTTGTTAATTTTTAATGAATATGTGTCTGTATTTTCTACAAAATAAAGAAGGACATGATATATGACATGGACATGATACATGATTTATAAGTAAAATATCTCTTTTCATGCCAACTACTCTGATAATGCAAATTAATTTATCAAATGCCAGTACAGTAAGAATTCCTGAAAAACCTTCGTTCTAGATGTACAGAGGATGTTGTCATATTTCTCTGCTACCTGAAATTAGATTGTTCTGCTTTGGAAAGGCAGTTTATCAACATCTAAATCCATGTTGTGGCTGAGTTGAAATTGTTCTGAATGCCTTTCTAAGGAAAGTATTACTCGCACATCAGTGTGTGTGAGTTTCAGGTTCCAGTATCCTATCATGGGATCTTAGCCTTCTGACTAAAATAGCTTTTCATAAAAGCTCTTTCTTTAAATTGTAAACAGGAAGAAAATTCCTACTGTATACAACCTTTCATTTTTATTCAGGTAGCTGATTAATCTTTCTTCTTAAAACTAACAACTTTTACAATTTGATAAAAACAGTCAGAAATGCAAGGTCTTTAGGCATTTATGACCATTTGCATTAGTTAACTGCAAAAACATTACGCTTTTCTTCAGGGTTCCAAAATGCCAATAAAGATGTCCTGTACCAGAAGGAGTACTGCTGAAATGGGATACAGCTGGCATTCTGGTCAGAGACGGTTTTCCTCAGGGGCCTTTTCATTGCTTTAGCACTAATCTGTGACAAAAAGGCCTTGTCAGATTCTTATTGCATTTAAGAAGCTTTTGGTGAGATTTGTATTGATTTAGAATAAGGCAACTGACAACATTGCAATAAATTTTTACTACTTAGTACTGATCAATATGGATTTTTTCAACCTTTCTCAAGAAAATTGCTTTCTATTGCTTCAGATATGGCCAAGCTGTTCCTAACTTAATTATATCTTGTGCAACAGGTCATGCACTTTTTCTAGTTCTAGTTTCTGACACGAAACAATTTTTAACAGTCTAGGAACATTTTTGTGTCTACAACTAAAAGAACCTGAAAACCTGCTGCCCCAAGAGGATGGTGTCAGTAGCAGTATCTCATTAACAAAGGTAACGAAGGTAAATTGCCTTTGCTCTATCAAAAAGGGGAACATTTCTACCACTACACCTTAAAATTCTAAGATCTTGAGAACAAACTGAAGAAATTTTGGTCTGGATAGTGGGTGACCTGATCTGTCCATGTTCCAGATGTTCACACAAGTCTCAAATTTAAGCCATCCATTGCAAAAGTTATCTAAACTCATAGTTTTTCTTCCCGAGTTCTACTTTAAATACAGGTAAGTTCTTTGGGGGCAAAAGGGAGTGTAAATAATATGCAACCAAATTAGAAACCACTAGCAGAAGCCTTTGTAAGAAGTTCATCCAGCACAGCAAAATAAATATGACTTCTGCTCATGTGCGAAGAAAATAGGAAAAAACAATTATAAATTATCTCAGGGCTTTGATATGCTCAGCAGAAATTGCCAACATTGACTCATGAGGGAAAGTTAGGCAGGAAAATATTTGTAGGAAAGCATAGGAAAATCCATTCACATTCAGCATTTCAGCAAAACTCATATTTGTCAATTAATGGAAAATGTATTTTTATTTGTCCTTCTTCAGCCACCTGTTACTACGTCTGACTAGATTGATTTTGGAGAGCAAATTGAGCTTCTTTCCTTGTCTCAGCATCAGAGAATATCTGATCAAAGGACTCATTCAATACTGGAGTTAATAAAAACATGCAGCAAGCACTATATAGAATGTCTTGTGGCTTATAGTGTTGCCTTTTTCCCAACCTGGAAATGAAACTCGAGATAATTTTAATAAGGAGGTAATATAAAAGTGGATCTTTATTTGGAGGCCTCCAAGGGCAGTTATGGGGAATATCTACAAAAGCCAACCCACATGGGGTGAATACAGTTTTTATAGGTTTTAGGAAATTATCATAATTGATTAAAAATAGCAGTTAGGAGAACAAGTGGTGATGCAATTCAAGCCCCTTTTCTGGAGTTCCCCCGTCAGCACTAGCTGTACTTTGTCCATGAAATGTATCTTGAAGAGTTGTTCTCAACCTTGGTAGCCAGGAAAAACCAAGATAGGATAGGGGCCTTGTACACCCCAGGGCTTGGAGCTCTGGAATTTGTTTTGTCTTTCTTCCTAGGGAAAGGCCATGGAAAATTTATGGGAAAACTAGCCACTAGTACAATAAGCTACAAATATATGTGTAAAGCATACAGAGAATATATAAGGAAAAAAAAGGCAAACACTAAAACATCATCAATAATCATCTATTTATCAATTCCTATTTAGAAAAAAAGCGTGACTATTATTCCTTTAGAAAACAGTATTTTGATTGAACACATTCTTAAAATATCTCCCTTGCTTAGGAAATAACTTTCAAACATACCAATTCCAATTACCAAAATTACAGTGGCCGTGGTTGTGTCACTGTGTGCTTACCCTGTTTTCTGAACTATCCAGTTGCATCTAATATTATAATTTTAACTCAGATTGAAAGTGTACCCTCCAGACCCACTTTTTCATCAGACAGATGTGGATGTTTGCTTTGGCATGAATGTAACCTATCCAGTTGTGAAATAAATGCGTTATTTATATTACTTTGGTTTGGTTTAAATAATCATGTTGGCACTTAGAGCAGGTGTAGCTCAAGCTACAACTCAGTAACTTTTCAAGTGTCTGTCACTTGAGGAGTAGAGCATGGCAGAGGTACCAGGCTGTCATGAGGACCTCTTCTCTTGTTAATCTAGTAAAGTCTATGAAATTGATTTCAGAAATCAAACAAAAATTAGTGCTTGAGGTACAGTTTGTACATGTACTCTATTATAGCTCTATTTCACTGAAGTTAAATAACTGAATTCTTAAAAGGAGTTCTATTTCAGTGGCAAATGAGATTGCAATTAAAATTGACTTTTGGGCAGTTCTCGGTGGAAAAGTGTAGCTGTTACTAAAAATCAGAAAAGACACTCATGTTATTTTCATTTCTCTAGGCAAATAAGCTCAATTCCTGGAAAAATTTTATGATATTTTTCTTCACCTAAACATGCTATAATACATCTTGTAGGGGTACATGTAACAGCATGTGTGTCACAGTTCACATAGTTTTGATAAAAATCAATATCTATCCAAACCCGAATTCATGTGCATAATAACACACACAAAAGATTATACCAAACGAAATGTGCCTACTGGACTGGAAGCATTAGTGAGTAGAGTGAGGATTGAATTCATTATGTTGTTACTGTGTTAGCCATGAATTAAATATGAAAGTTAGAAATAAAGAGAAACAGAAAACAAAAAAAAAGATATGGGAAAAGGAAGATGGTAAATGAGAGTAGCTGTTTAACGTCCCCCAGCCTCTGTATATTACTGAATAAAAGAGGCAGTCAAGAGAAGTTCATCACAGTGAGATGCTGCCCCTGAAATTCAGCCCTTTTGCTATTAAAGAAAAAACCTGACTGCTGTTGCTGTAATCAGAAAAGATGAGGAAGCTACAACTGCCTCAGACAACAGGGATTTTTCCAAATTATTCTGATTGTTATAAATAACAGCCTGGTAGCTTCTGATGTCATTTACCAGCTCTAAAGAAACGTGGATGAAGGAAAAGCAGAAAGACAATAAAAAGACCATAATCACAAGGATACAAGTTCTCAAGCACAACTATTTCTCCCCGCCAGAACAATCTCTGGTTGAATGTCTATTTCTAGTATTTTTCTTCTGCAAAGGATACAGAAGAATTTAATTTTAAAACAATTTTTAAAACTCAGTGAAAATGAAAACTCATTGAGTTGGAAATAGCTTTTTCTTCAGTGTTTTGGTTCACTCGCAGACTGCTTGGAGTCAAAAAAAAGGGGTTCTTTCTCTCAGGTTTTTATACCAAGAAAGGTATCTTGAGTTATCTTGTGTTGTAGAGCAACTCTTGCCTTGCTTTAGAGATACAACCTAGTACAACATAGATACAACTTTAAAATATTTTCAAATGATTTTTGCGTGGTGGTCTGAAATGGTCAAAAACCACTCAGAAAAGGTTCTGAGCTTCTTCCAAGTTTCATAAGAGGGTTTTTTTTTATTCCCTAGGAGTCTCTCAACAGTGGGTATTACAGGGGATTGAGAGGTTAAGCAAGGTAAACAACATTTGGAACACTATAATCAGAAACTGGATTTATCAAGTCTTTATAATATCATAAATCTGTGTCAAATAAAATGAGATACCATCCCAAAGATATAAATGTAAGCCTATATTTCTTCATATAAGTTGTTAAATAACTCTCTAAGACTCTAATCATAATGAAAAGAAAATATATTAACAGTCTGCCATTTTACCCAGAGGCAAATCATAATGATACCCCCGCTAATTAAACCAAGACTTCATTAAAGTGTTTCTCATTATCATTGCAATATTTTATGATAATTATCTGCCTTTTATATAACAAATTAAATTAATGTTTTTAATAACACCTTTAACCTTAGCTTAGGTAATTTTGAATGACAATGCAATGAGTACACTTTAATGCATATTTTAATTGCCCATCACATTAATTATTTTATAATGAAATAATGAGGGTAACTTATTTTCATTATTTGTTCCTTTTGCATTGCAATTAAACACTCGATATGCTTCGTGAGCAATGTTAACACAGGCTTAAATTAGTTCAGCTGCATTAGTGTGCTTATAAAATACCAGTAGTGAAGGATTTTGCAGTCACACTTAGTATTTGTCTTTCCTCTTAGGCTGTTCTGATTAAACCAGTGGAGCAAAAGAAAGGTTGAGTCCCATTTTACCATCACAATAAAAACCATGACATCATCCTCACAGATTAATAATGACAGTGAAAACCACAAGACTTGAGCAAAAGAGAATGCCCTGGTGGTGCCCAGAGACACAACAAGAGGCAATGGGCACAAACTGATGCGCAGGAAATTCCACCTGAACATGAGGAAGAACTTTTTTACTGTGGGGGTGATGGCACACTGGAACAGATTGCCCAGAGAGGGTGTGGAGTCTCCCTCACTGGAGATATTCAAAACCTGTCTGGACACAATCCTGTGATGTGATGGGATGACCCTACTTGAGCAGGGAGGCTGGACCATCTGACCCACTGTGGTCCCTTCCAACCTGACCCATTCTGTGATTCTGAGGCCCTTTACTTTACAAATACCTGGTATCTCTTTAGATCACCTACAGCTGAATCATTAAATTCCAAACCTCAAAAGCTCCTGTACCAAACTGAGGTTTGCTGAGGTCACAAGTTAGAAACCAGCAAAGTCTGACAACAGTTTTCTCTCAGGCTTGTTGAAGTATCTTCCTCACTACCCCATCATCTGAGCACAGCAAGTCAGCAAAAGCAATACACTATGGAGATTAACACCATACTAATTGGCTGATAGTGTAAAGTTCCTTTATTTCACCTAATCAAATATCTACTTGCTAATAGACAAATGAGAAATAATGCACTTTGCATAATCACATTTACATCCTCACTCTTTAAAGAACAGTTTAAGAATGTAAATAAAAAAGATACTAAAAGAACTCCCTTTCTTCCTGACAGGTAACACAGTAGCTGTCACTTTGGCAGAAGGAGAATAAGGCTCACAGGATGGCAACTGGAAGATGGTTCATGGAGAGATGGGGAACTACATAGGGCAAGGAAGGTCTAGGTTGTTTTACTGGAATTTGCATGTCACATAATAATAATAATAGTAATTCAACTTATCAAGGGTCCATTTAGTTTTATTTCATGACCCCAGCTGAGTTGCTTAGAACAGCAGAACTGATATTGTACTGAAGGGCCTTTTCCAGTTGCAAATCAACATATTTCTCACATAAACTGACTTAAAAAAAAACCCTGATTTTTTTACAAATTCACTTAAGTTGAGTGTCAGATATTTCACTCACTAATTTTAGAAATGAAAAAATCAGTACATTTCCATAGGCATATGATACATGCTAAATTTCAAAGGAGTTGGGTCACTCAGATAACACTGATTCTCATTAGACCCAGATATTTCACTTTACACTATGCTAAAAGGCTTGCCCTTCCTGGGCCAACATTTTTATTGAATGGCTGTTCCACTAATATAGAAGCAGTGCAGATTAAGTTTTCATTGACTTTGCTTCCTCAATATGAGTAGGTGACAAATGGCTTCTGCTTGACAGCATTCATAATGTGCCTGCTGCAGCAAGTGTCACCAAGCTATTTCCTATTTTCTGAGCAGTTTCAAATCCCAAAATATTTGCTGCAGAATGTTCTCAGAGCTGATTTATGGCACACGCAACGCATAATTTTACACAAAAACGAAATTTCAGAAGAGAAGAAGGTGTGCTTGGAACTCTCTGTGGATATTGCCCAGGTGATCAAAGGATTGTACTTGCTGGAGGTATAATAGTTTCTCAATCACTGTAAAATGCATTTTGCAGTATTTTCAGAGTCTGACACCATGGCCAAACATTTGACTGATGTTAGTATCTAAATGTGTCTAGACATAAGCTATAAGTATCTGGATAGACTTGACCATAACATATACTGATCTTCAATTCACATAAAACTGTCAGTTTTATGGAAAAAAACATCCCCTTGTTCATAACAAAGAACAGAGACAGAAATAGGAGAGGTTTTACAGAGAGCCTAGATAATATACATATGATCACTGTGCCGGAAAAGATAATGCCTTCCCTTTCCCCCTTCGTGGAACTGGACAGGATGGCTCATTGATGCAGCACTTCCTGAGTGAGGGAGTGCTTCACCAGGATCTAGGCTGAAATGGGACCTTATTTTAGAACTGTTAACTGGGGTTGTGGATACCTTACAATTCAGGGGTGTCCTGCCACCTGAAAACAGACACAGCAGAGGTTGCTAAAATACACTTCTGAGCACTGAAATAAGATTTCTGCCTGCAGTCAGAGGCAATCCCACACTGGACAGATTGGGAAATCACTTGGGCAGGATACTGTACAATTTACTAACACACAAAGGATGGATTTATCTCACCCATCTTCCAGGATCTTTGTAGGACAACTCCACCTGAGCTGAGGAACATTTTAAAGACAATGGAGAAAAGAAGACTACTTTCAGACAGGGCTTTTTGATCTATTTAAGATATTTATTCTAATGTCAAAGATCACAAGCCTTCTGTGATCTCACCATGTCCCTTCACCTCCCATTTTACCTTCCTCTTATGATCATTAAACATGCCAGACTTGAGACTTTTTCTATTCTTTCTCTTTTGGCATTGAAAATGGGATAAGTTGCTCCCAAAAATACGAGTAGCAGGTAAAACTATCAGTATCATTTTCTTCTCTCACTTTTCATAAATGAAGACTGAAGCAAGATTTTGAAAGAGGGGTATAAATTCATTCAATGTCATTTAAACTCTTAACATGCAAAAACAACTCACTTGAAATCTTAATAGCCTTTTGAAGATCTGAGAATCTTGGTGTTTCTTGAAAGAGAAAAACATTAAAATCAGCTTCAGAATTATGATTCCTTTAGATTAGAGGTAGCTTTGGTCAGGTATTGTAATAAATCAGTATGATATTGAGTATGGTTTATGATTCTAGGCGTTGCTCTATTATACAGTGTTGATTTTCAGAAAGAAAACATAAGCTTTTGTTTTAAATTGGCATTTTCAGCATCTAAATTAAGCAACCAGACGAGGATATGACACATAAGAACCTTTCAGAAACATGCTGTATATATCACCTGGTGAGGACATCCATAACTTCATTTCAAATCCAGTATTTTGTCCCAAAGAGAAATAAAAGTGAGTATGCATATTTTCACCTACATATGTGTGCATATACATATATACATAAACAGATGTCATAAATCTCATTATTGCAATATTTTATTAAAATCAGCAATAAAATCCATTTACTTCATAGAGAGAAAATGAGAATATCAACATTTTTGAAGTATGACTGAAAGCAAAAACTTCTGATGCTGCTCTATATTGATGAATAAAAAATCTATTAGGTGTATGTACATTAAATGCAAGAGAACTTTACATCAAAATCAATAAACTTTCAAAAAAATGGAGGAAACTAAAACCACAATATATATTTGCATATGTATATATATCAAAAATAAAAATAATAAAACAAAGCATCTTGCATGAAAACTAGTGTGATATTAAATGGACAGTTAAAACCTGAAATCACTTTTTACTGCTTGTGTTCAGATTTCAGCATTTGTCAAATGATGTCTCATAGATACTTGTACTTCAGGTTGAATAAGGTACGGATTATGTATCTTTTGCTGTTTTCAGGGTGCCTTTGATGCAAGATTGTTGGATATTACCATAAAAGTAATGCATTCCCATGCAAGGTGATCTGCTCATAAGTATAAACTGCCCTGTAAACTCTTCAGTGAAATCATTAAATATACACCTCTGCAAAAAGTGTGAGTCAATGTGCCTAAATCCTGATTCTTAAACTTCAGGAACTGCCCACCACTACAGACAGAACATTGGGCCTGAAGGACTTTGGATAGAATCCAGAATTATTAATCTGTTCTTAGGCACAGCCACCTCATTGCCATACACCGTGCATTCCAAGGAGTGGAATGTGTGGACCATCTAAAGGAAAAGGCTTTCCCCAAGCCAAAACTACAAAGAAAGCTGAATTTTGGCTACCTTTTCTTCAGCTTCCTATCACATTTTCATCTATCAGAAAATTAAAGTTGGATTATTTATGAGAAATTATGAAAAAAAAAAAAAAGCTGAAGCAAAAACTGTTTAAAGCTAACTGATGATACCCCTCCACAAAAATTTCAAGAACCATGATGCCAAAAGGGTAGGGACAGTAGGAGACCCTGATCACTTGGATCTGAGAATCGATGTATTTTCCACAAGACAAATCTAATATCAATGTCTCCAGCACTCTACCAGCAGGTTTCATTTTAAACTGATATCTGGGAGTCACTTATAGAATGTGCCAAATTCAAACATATTGTAACACCTTGTAACATTTGCTGATACTCAGCACCTGGTACTCATTCAAGTGCATTGAGCAATTTTCAAATCATTTCCATTTACTCTGTCAGCAGAATCTGAAAAAAACCTCTTTGGATTATCTACGTGGACTCAAATCTCATAGACGCATAATTTCAATACTGTTTTTATGGTAGTGTTTGTAATAGACTGTTGTTAAATATGATGATTGAAGGAAACCTCCTGCATAAGATAACTTTGAAATTTACATTTTATCTGAAATTCTTGAAAAATTATGGTCTTCTATAAGACTAACCTATTGTCTCTGCGTTTCATCAAAAGTTACCACCTGGAGAATTAAGACATTCTTTTGGAATACAAAAATACATTCGTAGATGACAAAACCAAACCAAAACAAATATAAAAACTGGTATCTCTTGTGAAAACCTTTATTATTCTGAAAATATATTCCTAACTTACTTGTCTTTCTATTGTTGCCATGATAACGACACATTTTGTTGGTACTCATGAGCACTAAATAAAAACAGAAGCCTTTTCTTCCTCCTGGCATAGTTTACACTATTTAAGGGGGTTGCAAAAGGAGAGAAAATTGTGCTGCTTATGAAAATTAATGTAAAATATTATTTATAATATAGAATTAAATCATTTATTTGCTTGTTTGTTTGTTTATTGTTGTTGTTTTCAATGACTTGCATGTTCATTGAAATACTCCCAAAACTCTTAACCCAGAGGTTATGAGAATCTCCACATAAAATTATTGGATGGACTGACATACGTTTTTGGTTTTTTGGGTTTAACCTCACATGTACAGTAAGCTCTGCTGTCTTTTCAGGCAATTGATCACTTCTAATCCATTGTGATATCTATTGGAAAAGCCTAATGAAGATATGCAACTTGGTAGATGTGGTTGAATCCACAGTGAGGAAAAAGGGTAAATCCAGTACAGGACTCCAGTGGTGGAAGGAGAAAAATACTGACACAGAAAACAGCGAAACGAGGAAAAGCTTATCTGTGAATATTATATACTATTAGCAAGTGTCATGAGAAGACGTATTAGCCATTTTCTGTGTAATAAAATCCTTCTCTACATAACAAGTGTGTTTCATGCCGCACTGTGAGCCTCGCCTTCTGAAAAGTCGGCGGCAAAGTTCCTCTTTAAGGGCTTGAAGCAGGGTATTAGAAACATCCTACAAGCTGTACTGCTTCTTGCGTTCTGTTCCACAGAAACCTGCTCCGCCTTGACTCCTTTCCCCCTTGGATTATTACTTCAAAGAACATGAACCAGGCTTCCTTTTCCTGCGCATATGAGATTTCCCAGGGAAAGGGTGAAACTTCATTACAAAAGGCAGCTGTGTGGAACGCTAACAAACATCTGTAGGGGGTGCAGCATTTGAAGTTGAAGACCTCAAGGGTCTATTTGTTTTGCTCCTTTTGTGGGAGTCAAAACATCCATAATCATCACTCCTGCAGAAGTTTTGGAATAAGGATATGTATATAACCTCACTCACAGTTCACCCAGAAAAATAAAACCTTTTCTTGCATCATTCTCAGAGGAAGAATGATTGCACTTTTGAACCACAACAGGATAAAAAGATTAAATCTAATTAACATTTTCCTTTAATCCTAAATCTCCTTTCTTGTGGATATTTCATCAAGAGCTATTTTTACTTCTTAGTATAGATTCATTACTTGTACCCTACTAACATGTTCTTTCCAACTTTGTGTGTTTGAACCGTAAATAAAAATCACAGAGGAATTCTTTCCCTGTATTTCAAACACTGGGATGCCTTTTGAGAGGTCTCAATATACCCATAGATTCCCATTTTCCTACCACAGGTTTTGTTGTACTATATGCAAAACTAGTATTATCTGTAAGTGTCCCAAGCTCAAATTGCATTGTTTTGTGACTCCTCCATTTACAAAAAACCAAACCAAACCAAACCAAAAACCCAAAAAGTTGTACACAGACCTTTATGTATCATTACTTTAACACTATGGGTGAATCCTTCCTAAAAACTCTGAGTGTGGATAGTTTTTCATACTTTGGGAGCATGATCTCTTATAAAACAGCAGCATTTTTAAATATCTGCTTAGTTTAGAGGGTTTCTTCAGAGGATCTGCCCCCCAGTGTCCAGATCTCCCTCTAGTCTGAATTGATGCTCTAGTTCCAATTTTTTAATTGTCCAATCGTTTTGAAATTTAGAAACACTCCCAATAGCTCTATTTGATTATCTGTGTGTAAATAGGATCCGTAAAACTCAGGTTGTTCAGTCTGGGGATCTTTCTAATTGCATTTAAAATTCTGTGTGGGAATTATTGTGAGGTTTCTTTCTTATATTTCTTCCTTAAGAAAAATATATTTCCTGTAGGAAAAAAAAAAAGTGGTTTGCACCAAATATGTAAACAAATCCCCCATATTCAAATGTGAAATCATCATCATTAGTTTAAAATTTGGATTTAAATGCTGGGGGCTCTTATTTTGAGCAGAGAAGGCACACAATGTGATCCATGTGTATAAATATCTGATGGGGGAAGTAAAGAAGAGGCAGTCAGGCTCTTGCCAGTGGTGCCTAGTGACAGGAAAACAGGCAATGGGCACAATCTGCAGTCCAAGGAACCTGACTTCAACGTTTGAAAACAATTTTGTGCTGTGAAGGTGGTTGAACACCGGAACAGAGAGGTTGTGGGGTGTCCCTCTCTAGAGATATTCAAAACCCGAGTGGACACCACCCTAAAAAAATCTGCTCTGGCTGACCCCTTAGCAGGGGCTTGGATCAGATCATCTTCAGAGGTACCTTCTAAACTCATTTATTCTGTGGTTTTGTAATTAATGCAAAATAAGGGAGGAAGGGTGAAAAAAATTTTTACCTCTTTCATTTTACCAAAGAAAACAGGAGCGGTCACAGCTAGGGTGGGAGAAAACTAAGTGTGTGGTGAGCTAATATATGTGCTTGAAAACACTGCATTTTGGTCTCAAAATTGTTTACTCTGCAATAATTTCCACAGGATATTTTAATTCACTTTTAAACTGAGGTTCTACAGCAGATGCATATATTCAATTCAGATATCATGAAAGGAAATTCCACTTCATCTTAAAAAATAAAGAATATTCTGATTCTGTTACTCCAGAGCTCACCACACTGAATCCTTTCTTCTGAGATGACCTGGTCAGGGTGAGAGATAAGAAGGAAGGAACATCAGTATATTCTGTTTCTGTTCTGTGCATCATTTGCAGGTGTTGATTTACTAAAATGCCCCTGTAAAACATGAACAGTCACGTGAGGAGGTTTTATTAGAAGCTACAAATGTCCAAAATTCCTCTCTCTATCCAATATCATTCTGTATTCTAATCACAATAGGAAAAAATTCAAGCTGAGCAGGGAAAAGGAGATGCAGCATCACCTTTGGTAGCTTTATACTTTAAAAATTCCTTAGGCACACTGCATTTTTCATGAAGCAAATACTTTTATTAATAACAGTAATCTTCTATTACTATTTGAAGAGACCCAATTTAAAGCACTTGTTATTTCTGACAGCAAGACTTTCGAGCAGCAGCTCTACCTGCTGAAAATGACTAGCCGTGCCACATATGAGAAAGAATTGTCATTAGAAGTGTCCTTTGGAAAAAAAAAAAATTAAAAAAGCCTGCCTTTCATTCTCAATAACTAAGTTAAATATAGCAATTAACTTGTTATCTGGCAGATCTGCAATCATCATCATCTTCTCCAAATAGGTAAACTCACCACTGTGCATTTTAAGCTTCAAGATTAATGTATTCCAAGAACACGCTGAAGAATAAAGGTACTTTGTGGTTGTCTGATTTTAGGCACCCTCCCATCATCCTAAAGTGTAATCCCCTGGAGTGATTATGTGTGAATAATTTAGAAAAGTGCACAATGCCTGAGGATTATAGGCATAATGTAATCCAATATTTGTTCAGGGGCATGTCCATAGCAGATAGACTGTAACGATCTCGCTGAGGGCATGGCAGATAGTCCACGTGTATATGGACCAATTTTTCACCCCAAAACCTTGTCTTTTCTTCATACAAACAAGGACTACCCAGTAGTGGCTATCAAACTTCTTTCCTAGCGTGCATTAAAAAAAAACCACACCAAACCAAAAACCAAAACATAACCTTATTTAAAAACTATGAACTGTGAAAGAGAAACTGAAAAAGCCTCATACAATGTCTGAATTTCAATGACTGTAGCACTTGTAGAAACTCAAATGTCATTGACTTCTAGAAAGAGGGTTCAAATGCTCAAGTCTCTTTTGAAAATGATGTGTGACCTCCTGTGTCATATAGGTGACATATTATGTATTTATTATTGCTCATTCTGAATCAAATTTTGCACAATGATGTTGTATTATCACTGTGCCACTAAAAATAGCTCAATTCTTATCCTTTCTTCCCTAGATCCCTCTTTTGTGGAACAGGACTTTTTCCATATAAAATGCATTTCCATCAGAAACATGGAACTGAGACTTTAATCTCTACAGATGCCGGAAACAATAAATTAAATCTGAGTTGTCTTTGGATCTGTGGGAAATTAACATTAAATGGAGACGGCAGAGTCAAAAAGAAAATTTATGCTTGTAAGGTTACAATCCAGAATGCTGTGAGGATTGATATCTTTCCAGCTCTATTTAATGTCTACATCAAATTTTCTTCATGTGAAATATTTTAGGTACTGTTACAATAAGTGTCCTGCCAAGGCTTCCTTCAAATATAAAGCCCTGTGTCAAAATGCTTTACAGATGTTTGGTTGTTTTATTTTGCTTTTCCTTTTTCTTCATTGTGCTCACTCCTCATGACATTCTCAACATTTAGTTGAGCTGGAATGATCAATTTTTCTCCTAAATCTAAAGAAAAATAATTTAAATAAAGTTTTGCAGTCAAGGTTGATGCTGAGGAAAGAGGAAGAAAAATAAATCTCTTAAAATAAGCGCTTATAGTCCTGGTTTATCAGACACATGAAAATGACCTCCATAATGGTAAAAGTGTCATTTAGTTACGGTCAGGGAATCTGATTTCATCACACGGAAGAAGCTCTAATGAAAGCAAATGAAATATATAAGTGTAAGCCAGATGTCACATCCATGGCCTTCACGTGCTAAAGTAAATTTAGATCTGAATCTTAGCTCGTGTCTAAGTAGCACTGGCAATTTTAGTTTGGGTTGGCTATTATTGTTAATATTTCACTGTTCATTTGTATTGGAGGATTCTGGGGTTTAGGATCATGTATCTTCCACCTTCCATATTCCAAGGTACAGCAATATTCAAAGAAGTTTCATACTGACAAGATTTTACCAGGCTGGTGTTTTCTTTGCATAATTATTTTGGAATTTCATTTATTTCTGAAGCTCCGTTGTGACAACATGCTTAAATTTATGTTTTCAGTATTGCAGCATACTCTCTGAATCCATCTTAATAAAACTTTGGAAATGTTAATAGAGGCTAATACATTTATAGATGTTCCCAAGTTGCCATTTACGTGCTAACAATGAGATATTGACTGTGCTGGTTTATTCCCACATACAGAGCACATATTCATCTCAGTAAAATACTCACACTGTATCAAAGACATTATTTGACTTAAAATACTTCATGTTAGCATGACTGTAGTGACTTGCATTGCAGCCTGCAGTGAGGTGTATTACTGTTCTACTTGCCTGCTCTGAATTAGGAAAAGTTTATTTCTTATGATACCACAGATATAATTTATCAAGCCACTCTAGCTATTATAACATATTCTGTATTTTTCACCCAATGAAAAAAAAAGTAATATCACACACACAGAAAAAAGAAAGTAAACCCATTTTGTTTAGGGAAATACACCATCACATCTTAAGCACTTATTTCAAAATAAGTAACTTTTAGTTTCATACGTTTTTATTATACTTATTTATATTTTTGTATTTTAATATTTTACATTTATTCAATTTCTGTAAAAGATGAGTGACTAAAAGAAATGAACAAAGACATTAGTTTTGAAAAATAAAAATTTATTACTATGAAATGCATCTCTAAGTTTTGCAATTGCACATCGCCTATTTTCAAACATATTATTTGTAATACTTAAAATCTATCTGTATGATTTATTTTTTTTTCTTTTTTGCTTTATTTGTCTAAGCAAACAGATGATAACATATTCCCTTTTCTCCTGCACATCAATTTAGTTTTCCCATCTCTTCTTTTGATGGCTTTAAGCCATACTCTATTGAAAAAATAATTTTTGAACTGTCATCAGCTCATTTCCCTTCTCTTCTGTTAAGAGATTTTAATCAATACATGCAATTCCTTGTGTAACAATGGCACTTGCAGTTATAAAGGGAATCTCATGGTGGATTGTCTATTTTTTTGCTTTAGAATCTGACCAGGGAGGAATCATTCCAGCCAAACAATGTCAGCTGCTGAATGCTTTATTAACTTCATGCACTATCACTCTGCACACCAGAGTCACCAAGTTCAACCCACCAAGCAGCTGAGCCTTGTGCAGCACAAAGAGAGAGAGAAACATCCTGTTCTCCTGCCTTGGCTCAACCTCCAAAGCCCCACATCAGCTCCCAAAAGCTGCCAGCAGCCCAAAGGGGCAGACCCCCAAGGTGAGGAGCTTTCATCCACAGCTCCTCCCCAGCAAGGAGAATGAAGGAGGGTTCTAAGCGCTGGCCCCTCACCATGAAGGCAGCTGCAGGTCAGACTGACAATTTTCCCTGCCTTTGACATGCCAAGACACCTGTTTTTCCCAAAAGCAAAGCACACTTAGAAGGAGACAGAGCTCCCGTGGTTTACCCCAGCCCATTATTTCTCAGTGGTGCTGAATCCAAAGCTCAGATCCCAGTCTGACCTTCTGCCTATGGAGATTAGTGGGTTGCAGATTAATGCCAGTGTGCAGCGCTGGCTGGATTTTAGGGGCACTTTTAACATCCTACTGTCTTCAAAAGGAAGCTGTGACCCTGAAAACCAGATCCACTAAAATGTCACTACTTTAGGAAGAAAGTAGATACAGGATATAAAAATACCTTGGAATAATACTTCTGAGCCTTCTGATAAAGTTCACCCTGAGCAGCTGTAGATGGACTGGGTAAGATTTTTAAAGACAGGCTCTGTGTATCCCAGTCCATTTGGATACAGTTCCTAAGAGTGTTCCACAATAATCACTCCTTTTTCAAAGGTACAACTAATGCCAGTTTTGGGCTCGGATTTATGAAAATGTAGGTTGATCCTTCCCCTGAGGAATGTTTGCCTAAGAAAGCTTTTTTTTGAAGACCATGTGGCAACACTTCAATCACTGTCTTATGCAAAGTACCTTGAGTTCAGAAAGCTAATTCCCCCATTGTTTGGGTTACTTTTTAAAGCCTCTGTTACCATTAAATACAAAAGCTTGGATTCAAGCCAATTTACACCTTCTGGGCCTTGAATTACAAAACATCAAACTCTGTCTTTCCTCAGAGGTCAGCTTATAACTCAGATTTTCAAGCAATGCAAAAGAGCACAGTACAGTTCAGAAAGATGAAATTTAAAAAAAAAAAAAAAAGGAAAAAAAAGACACAAAAAAGCAACAAAATAGAACACAGGAAAAAAACCACAACAAACAAACAACAAAATCCTTTGATTGATATCAGGAAGAAACAACTTTTTAATATTCAGCCATACAACATAACATTTAGAGAATACCAGTGTATTTTGAATTTTGTTTTTCTCTTGCCTCTCTTCTAAGCTGCTTTATCTGAATGTTACAGTAGCAGGCAGAGAGCTCTTACACGTGTCGTCCCATCACTTGGAGGGAAGCAAAACCCTGGAAAAAATTTCTGCGAGTTTTGTTGTCTCAGATGTAGGAAACACAAATCCATTAGCTGTAATGCGATTTGAGTAGCACACAGTAGGATAATACTTTGTGTGCTTGTGGTTAGATCTGTGAATGACTGCAACACATTTCTGTGTCTGCTTGTGTTTATATATGAACACTCCATCTCACAAACATAAGAAATGTAAAGGGAAAGCTATATATGACAAGAGCAACTCCTTTTTTTTTCCCCAGAAGGCTTTCAGCAATATTTCAAATCTGTTTAGATAAAGTAATTTATTAATGACGTTTTTAAACTTCAAAGTAAAATTGAGAATTAAATCGGTTTCAAGAGAAGTGCAGCAATTATCATTACAACCACAAGGAGTGCTAAAATGAGCACTTACTATTCTGTGCACCTACACAACTTCTTTCTTTGTACTACACATTTTATTAAATCCTTGATTCAACCTTCTGATCTTTAGCATTATAAATCTTGCATCAAGCCACAGAAGAAGCTCAGGCAGAATTTAATTAGCCAAGATGTTTAAGTACAAAATATAGTAATGTAGCTCAGAATGTGTAGCAGCTCCAAACTGAAAGGGTAGAGCTCAGCAAAGACTGACTCTCTGTTATCATTGCTTTTGACAGAAAGCTAGCTGGGGTCTTGTTTATTTTATTCTGTGGTAACATAATAGAATTCTAATTTAAAAAAAAAAAAAAGCATCTGAAATCAACAAAATAGAAAGGTTTAAGAAAAGAGAATTAAGGATAGATCAGTCTGAAGAGGACCCAGGACAATTTATGTCTTATGTGTAGAGTAAATGAGTTGTAAACACCCATACACCCACACAAAGTACTCCCAGGCCTAATGAATGAACTTGGTGATTTCTCAGTGTTCAGCCCCTTCAGAAACCTTCTCTGTTCTCATTCTCCCAGTATGGGTCTCATTTCTCACAGTCCAACAAGCTCAGTCCTGCACAGGGACGGGCTTCTGTCCCATCTGGGAATTGTCAGCACTTGGAGCCCCACGATGTCACCTGTCCTCCCCAGGGATCCCAGTGCCAGCCTGGGCACAGCACTGGCTTGGCGAGGAGGAAGAGTTTGGGTCACCTGACAGACCAACAGGCATAAAACAGGTGTTGATACCTTTTCCCCTCGTGCCAATTGCTTTTGTTGAAAGCTGTCTTAAACCCCACAATAAAGGTTTTATTTTTTGAGAAATTAAGGGAAGTAGGAGCTGGTGAGCATCATATTTACCATCCTTCCCCCACCAATAAGAAACCAGATTTTATGGTATGCTGCCTTATCAAATGACTTTTTTTTCTTTCTTCTTTTTCTTTTTATTTATTTTTTTTTTCAGATGGGGGATAAAAAAAGAGAAAGAAAAAAATAGAGATCATGACAATAGAAACAGAGGCAGATATAAAACCAGAATCTTTGACACACACATACTAGACCCCATGGAGCTCTGTAATAGCAATTTTCTCATTTCTGATTGTTCCCCTTTCCCTTGGTACTCAATCTGAAAGTCCAATTTGCCAGAATAATGTATCTGGTGTGAGAGACAATTTCTACGACTGAAATAACTGTTCCTTAGCAACCAGAAATGCTCTAGGAACAGGTTTCATTTTTCCCCCATACCCACTGAGATGCAGAATAATTGTTGAGATAATTATATCACAATTGTGAGGATTTGCATAGCTTTTATATAATTATTTATAGCACTAGTCAATAAAATGAAAGGGTTAATTGACCACAGCCAGGACCCACACTTAATTTATAGATAGCCATTGAAAATCTGACTGAATTACAGTTGGCCAGGTTTACAGGTTTCAATCCCAGTAAACACATTGCTATTTTTCATTCGAATCACTGTAACAGTGAGAGACATCCCTGACTTCTGCCTCTCCCCTGCTCCCCTGAGGTCACAGTGCTGCTGTACCAGGCTCTCCAGAAGGATATCACTCCACCTGAAAACCCGGCTATCCAAATACAGAAACCATACAAAGCACAAGAAAAGGAGAGTGTGATCCTTCTCGGCTTACAGAGGGGGAAACGAAGCAAATAGAGCTGAAATACCAGGAATCAGGAGTTCTTGGACATAGGTTTAACAGGTAGTTCCAGTTCTCACTGTTGAAGGCACCCCTTGCTATATCCTTAGTCACCAGCTATAGCCAGGGTCATGCAGATGAGGCTGTGTCTCCAAGACACTGTACGGTTGTTTTAGCCAGGCTGGAATCCCCTCCTTTGCTCCTCTGGAAAGCATGTTCCCTCCCCATCCCTTGCAACCCAGTGGCTGCCTGGAAAACTGGTATGGATGTCTGATCTGGTGGGAAATTACAGCAAAAGAGAGCGAATACACTGTCAGACCGGCAAGGTGATCTAATGCACTGAATAACTAATGCTGACACAGAGGCGAGCCTGGAATGCCTCATGGGAAGGGAAGGGGAAAACAGGCAGGGCCATCCCTTTACATAACATCCCAATTTCATCACTTAGGCAGGTTATGAAGTTGTAGCTTTATAAAGGAGGCTTTGCATCCCGAGTTCTGCAGTGGCAAATATGAAAAATCTCCTGAGCGAAGTCACAAAATTTCCAAGGCACGTCAACAGCCATTAGTAGTAGCCACAGAGAAGCTGCTTTTAACAGATGAGGAAAAAGTACTTTTCCCACTATTGAAATGCCAAGGAGATGTATTGCTTTACTAACCCACAGTAGTGAAGAGTTGTTAAAATCCAGGAGATACATCTACACAAAGCTGTTTTATTGTCAAAGCTCATAGAGTAGGATGTCCTTAGTCTGACAGGAATTGCTCCTGATGCCAATGTTTGCCTTCATTTTTTTTAGCCAGTGCAAATCTCCAGGCTTAAACCAACAGAAAGAATGCTCACCCTCATTCTGCAGGATATTTACTTTTTCAGGTGGATGTGACAGCCTGTCATTCCACTGTCTATGGAAGAGAAAAACCTCTGACGGTGTCATTCCATCAGTATTATTTACTTAAAATTAGTTGACTTTCACATGTTGACCATTTTTCCCACCTCCTGCCTTCCGCACACTTCTGTTATGATTGGATCCCGAAACTCTGCACTACTGCATTACAGTTTCCCCCTAGTCTGTGTGCCAAAATGGCCCCAGGCTCTGGTCTCCCAGGTAGCTGTAATATCCTTTTGTAAACCTTCCATGAATGATTATGGTAAATCTTGCTCCCAGCGATTTCTGTTCCCTCTAGCATTTTTTTCCACCCACCTGTCTGTGCTTTTTTTTTTTTCCTTTTCTCTTCTTTCTGATTTTCAATTCCCTATTTTACCCTATACCCTACAGCCTAACAGGCTGTCATAATACACTTCTTTTTCCCCTGCTGTCTCTTTCTCTATGTCAGTAAAACAGTGTGATTTTCAAACCTTTCAAGATAAGTAATTTTTATACTAAAAATACCAACACTATGCATCCACAAAAATCAAAATTGCATAAGTAAAATCATTTTAGAAACACCTCAGGTGTTGCTATTCATCTGAATTGCTCTTACAAAATGTAACTATTGTTCTTCCTTTCTTTGAACTGCTACAACAAAGCCAGTGTCTCAAATGCTGAAATAAAATTGGTGCCCAAGTTGATACCAAGCTTTAAAGACATCATACTTTGAGGCTTTCAGTACTTTATGTGGCTAATAGCGTTAGCTCATAATTGCTTATTTTAAATGGACAAAATCTAAATTATTTCACTCAGCACAAATAGATACAAACCTAATACAATTTTGCCAGCTGAAATCTGTCATGCAACTTCAGTTTTAAAAGGAAACATCCAAGACTTTGGGGGAAGATCAGGGACAGACAGTGGATTTGTGTGTCTTGAGTAGCTGCTAGTGAAGCGTGGGATATTTCTGAGCTCAGTCAGGCCTGTAGTTACAGCAGACAAAGCTCCGTGCCACAGCCACGTCTCACTCCTAAGAGAACTGCTGCTAAAATTGGCCCCAAATCCTGAAATACCTCAAACTTTTAATGTTCAGGTTCAGTAAAGACATAAAGGACCCTGGCTGCTTATTCAGTCACTGGCTGAATATTGTCTTCTCTGTACACAAAACATTTTACATAAGTCATGCACGTGCTGGAATTATTTTAATTATATGTGAAAACTATAATTCCTAGATTAAAATCCAACAGCTCTTTGACACCATGCCTAGTGTTGCTTGAAAATATTTTTCATTGCAAAAGTGAAAATTATCATCCACACTAAAAAATTATACGGATTTTTTGGGTGGGTAGTGACTGGATTTTAGCTGGGAGCCCCAGATTAAACTTTGTCTTCTGAAACCACACACAAGAATGATTCTCAAACTAAAACAGAAAAGTTAAGTTGTAAATAAATAAGGGATTTAGCTATTAGCTACGTACCTTAGAAATCCAAAATAATATTGACAGTGGATTTTTGTCTTTTGAAGTTAGGACTTAATCTGATTTACCCTCCATTTCAAAACCTAGCTCTATAATACCCGTATGAAGCTGTAACTTAAGTAGCTGGAATTGTTGCTTCTTGGGCTTCTATCTGAGGCCTGTTTTAGTTAGTCAAATTGACTGCTGACTTCTCTTAATTTCCTCTGGTGACACGTACTGCATGCTGTTATTATAAGCAAGGGAACCATCATTGAAAACCTCATCTAAGCAAAACTCCACTTTAAAATAACCATATTTTTGCTTTCTAAAATAATTTTTTCCCTATGGAACTAGTTCTGCAGACTTGCCAATTCTTCCAAAAATTGAATTGCTGAAGATTTTCAGTGGTGTTTTAAAATGTGGGTGATATGGTAAGCAGTTAACTAAGTTCACTTCACTGGAAATTTCAGTCTATGTATAGACTCCAGAACTGGGTTTTGCTTTCCTCCATCAGGCAAATATCCATTTGCCTTTCAAGAAAAAGTAATTTGGATGCTGGATTATCAGTAAAAAACTGTATATTTCTTGGGCTTTTGATGGAAGTAAGAAGGGAATTATTTTAACTGCTGTTCCATCAGGGAATAAAATTTACAAAACCTATTCTTGAACTTCTTGCCCCTGTGTAATCTGTGGATACATTTACTATCCTACCCTCTGGATTAGGAGCAGACTGCTGAAGTATCATCAGGTAAAACTTCTTCCATCAAGTTTTTACTCCAGAGGCTTGAACATATGAATGGAAATTAGTCTTCATCTCCTGAATATTATTAGGAAGGTGGAGTTTTTGGGTTGGTTTTTCTCCCTGTCCTTAGAAAGAATAGATTTTGTATGATTTCTCCTTAGCTGCACTTTTCTTTTTCCTTTTCTTTTTTTTTTTTAGGTTTGTAATCACAGTCCATTCTTGTTCTTTAAGGGTCTTTGGGTTTTCTTTGGTGGGCCTTTGGGGGTTTTTTTCTCTGCCACAGGAAGAAGCCATTTTCCTGGCTTCTGAAGGTCTCTGTGCCTCTGCATCCCTGTATCAACAAAAGTGCACTGTGAAAAGACTTATTTGCTTGTTTCAGTGTTTATTGCCAGACCACAGAAAAGTTTTATCACGTGAATCTAAAAGTATTATTAAAATATGAGACATTGGTAGGTTCAGTGTAGAATGAAACATGCCATTCAGCATTGAGAGCTCACAGGCACTAACCAGCCAACATAAAACTACTGACTTTAGTAGAAGTGAGACATAAAATGCTAATTTTCTTCTTCTTTCTAATTTTTGAGGTTTTTTAAAGCAGGACAAGATCCAGTCTTATGAGCATACATGTTTAACCTCCCTGGGAAAAAACAAAACAAAAAAAAAATAACCCACAAGCTTAAAAATACAAAGTCAAATGCCTGCAAAATTAGTGCATAAAAGTTCTTACGGTTCAGCTGAAAATGATGGGTCATGACAACAACAATTTAAACACAAGTGCTTGGTTGCTTTCCATTCTGCTGTAAGCTCCATGGTTTCTTCCAGCTTGTGCTTCCTTGTGTTTCACTGGAACGGTAGCTAGAGCTGGAAGCACACAGAAAGTAAATAGGGAAAGATAACAGGTCCCAGCTGTTTCACACTTCATGGTCAGCAACACCAGCTACAGCAGGTAGTCCTAACAAAGGGCTAGTGGAACTTACCTTGGTGAGATGATGTTTGGTGGTATTGCTATATTCAAATGCAACATTTCAAGAAATCATCATGAAATTGAAATCACAGTAGTCCTAAAGCTGTAGTAAAATTGTCTTTTCATACAGTTTATTTTTCTAGTATTAATAAAAAGATTCTTGATCTTTAAGGTAGTTTTTTTACCTCATGACTTTATGTAAACTCCCATTTCCTTCTGTAAGTGGTTCATGGTGGTAGTACACGCTCAAAAGGCATGTAGAGACAGAGACCCAAGTCTGTAAAACTTAAACTGAGATAATCCTCTGTGGAGTTTAGCTCCTTGTGCATCTCCAAGGAAAAAATAAAGCTGCAAAGTATCCATAGGTATAAAAAAATGAGCAATGTTACAGAAAGCTGTCATAAGTTTACTCCCAGTATCAAGAAAAGACATATTTCTGAAAAGACATAATTCTGAAGAGATGCCTCATCTTCCAGAACAGTAGGAACTGAAATATGAGGTTGTGAAAGGGTTAGACCTGGTTACTGCAAAGAAGCTGAAAATTTCGCGTCTCTAGAGGTCAAACACTACTTGTGAGTATCAGTGATATGAAAAATAGCATGAATCTATGTTTCAATTTTTTTTTCCTCATAAAATATACTGTATTTTTCTACTTGATGGAAATGCCCTGAAGGAACTGTGTCCAGTGAAAAGCCCACACAAGAGCAGGTTTGTCCTGAAGGATTGCAGCCCATGGAAGTCCAGTCCACAGTGGAGCAGGGGAAAACTTTGAGGAAGAAGGAGCAGTAGACACATGATGTTATGGACTGATCACAGCCTCCATTATCCATCCCCCTGTGCCACTCATGGTGGGGGAGGAGAAAGAGGAATTTGGGATGAAGGGGTGAAGTTGACCCTGGAAAAAAGGGAAGTGAGAGAAGGTGTAGGTTTAATATTCCTTTGTTTCACACTATCTAAGTCTCTTTTCCCTGACAACAAAATAAAGTAATTTTTCCCAGGTAAAGTCTGTTTTGCCCATGATACCATGACCTCCTTGTCTTTATCTTGGACATGAGATTTTTCTTCTTATTTTCTTCCCCTGCCTGTTCAGGAAGAGTGAGAGTCCAGCAGGATGGGCAGCTGGCAGCCAGACACGGTCATCCCACCACAGCACCATAACTGTTTAGATACTTGTTTTGTGGGCCAAATTTCATTCCATTTTCTAAAGTAGGCTATTTCTATAAGCTTTCTGCCTTTCACCAGGGTAAATCACTGCCCTGGCTGTGTGCAAGTCAGAGCTTTATACAACTGAGTTTCCTCCTCACTTCCACACTGCATGCTGTTACCATAAGCAAAGTCTGGGACTTTGTGAGCTTCTTAAAAAGCATGCAGAAGATTGATGTCTAAATGAGAAGAGCAGTTCTCTGCAACTGATTATTGAATCATAAGCTAGATTTAATAAAATGACAATTTCGTTTAGTTGCAGTATTGGTTTCAAATGTTTCACTTATAGAGGCAAAAGAAAAGCCATCAATTTTTGTGATGGAGACTTAATTTAACACTTCTTCTATAAAGCTGCAGTTTATGAAGTTAGCTACATAAATCATTAGTGCTGGAAATCTGCTGAAATATCACATTGGAAATTGTCGGTACCTTAAAAGGTCTGCATCATGTACTCCTATCCATGTTAATAGCAAATTGGATGGGATATAAATTTTTCTTCTGTGCAGTCAAACTTAAAGGCTGAAAATATCAACCATTTATTCTACAGGTGCAAGCTGTTCCCAACAGCGTGCATTAAGGAAATCATTAAGGAAATGTCTCATAAGAGTGGGATGCCAAAGCCAGGGGAGCGGAGTTTACGCAGTAAAGGCTCAGAATAACTCAGTAGAGACAAAAAGTAAAATCTTAAAGAATGCTTTCCAAGTTACCAAACTTGGCTACTCAGACTATTCCTAAACATTGGCACTTTATAGCTCTATGATTTAATGTCTACATTAATTGGTCTAAGTGCATTCTCCTCTGCCAAAGATAAACCACTTCTCTTTTACACCCAGCTTTGATTTTCCTCTGTTGCCACTCTGCCAACAACTATCCATTTTCTATAAACGTTGAGGGACTCAGCAGTAAGCTATGGCAATTTTTAGTTTTCACTCAATAATTTCCAGTGACATAAATATTCAGTTGGGCTTTCTTTCCTTCAGCCCAGTTTTTGTAATGAGGTTTCTATTATTCTTTCAGCCACTAATTAATAGAAAAAAGGGAAACCCTCACTTCTTATCTATGACAGAATATTTTTTTAAGATATAAAAGACATAATTTAACTTCATTTTCATCTAATTCAGTTATACTGACTACTGATATGCTATCCTAGTGCTGGTTGACTCCTTCTAAGAACTGGGACAGATGTGTGATTCATGGCTTCCCTTTACAGAAGCTGTGTTGACTCAAGCAATATTACTCACTCTTATTGGCCTCTTCTCAAGGTCTGAGCAGCACCATAAAGGCTCTGACTCCTTTCTAACAAACCTCTCCACAGCATCTCACTCTCAGCCTGGCTGCTTTTTTTCAGTGTGCTCATTCTGGAAATGGTGCTCCTCACTGATTTTCTGGTGTGGCTGCTGCGATCAGCGTGTCCCAGGGACCAGCTCTCAGAGCTTTGTCTTCCCATCCCCTCCAAGACGGGCCTTCCAAGCTCACTGTTTGATCCAGCAGCATCCATTCTGCAGAGGGTCCCTTCCCCTTTCTAATTTATCACACAAGAGCTCCAGAACCCATAAAGATATTTGAAGCAATAACAGCGATAATGTTTTATACCAAAAATTAAAGTAAGAAATTTTAGAGATACCGTGGGTGAGTGACACAATGTCTCATGTCCCAGGGCTGCAAGGACCTTCAAGGAGGCTTAGAGCCCTGAGCACAAATCCCACTTGGCATTCAGAAAATATTGATTCTCTCTAAAATATTACAAATCATATTGGATGTCGCTGGATTTCTCCAGTTTATAAAGACCTGCCTGCTACATGAAAAAGGGTGCTCATGAAAATGAAGAAATTTAAATAACAGGAATAAAATCAGATTTTCTTCTTAAAAAATTCAAAATAATATAGGAAAATTAGTGGTTTAAACCCATTCAAAGAAAGCAGTTGAATTATTTCAAAAAACTGCTCTTAAAATTGAGACCAATTTTTTCACTTACACGGTCCTCTGGTGTTCTGTCCTTGTTTTCTTTATAAATTAACTTTTATTATTCTAATGCCTTTAGTTAGTAAACGCCTCCTGGGAGCTGTGTTTCTTTTTATTCTGAGGTACTCACGTTGTCTTTTATTCATAAATGTGCATAAGGATATGTGCAATTA
This sequence comes from Edolisoma coerulescens, assembly GCA_013397115.1. NCBI lineage: Eukaryota > Metazoa > Chordata > Aves > Passeriformes > Campephagidae > Edolisoma > Edolisoma coerulescens. The sequence continues at coordinate 224,838 of VWZW01004510.1, forward strand.
GCAGAACTATTAGCATTGAATCTATTTTATGCCTCTGTGAATAATCAGTAGAAAATAACATTGATTTTTTTTCATAAGTACGTTTGCATATAATTATCTCTATATTCCTCTTAGAACGCTCATCAATAAATATTGCATATTCCACAATTATACCTTTATACGCTTCTGAAAACTGTAGTCTTTGAATTTATGTCAGAACAGAAGATATTAATTGATTCACACCACACCCTGGAAGCAATTTGGAAGTGATGCTCATCAGATTTCCAATGCACTACGGTTTCCAAATGTCATTAGTGGTAAGAAAGAACTCATGCGTAAAAAATGCTCACAGAAAACTCTACGTGAAACATGAAGCTATAATTATATGTACTGCATCCTGCAACAGGCTCCTGTCTATCCATACAGCACACATTGTACTAACATTTTCCATTATTCTTGTAATTTTCTTACTACTTGCACACTGGTTTTTCTTCAGCCTAGCTGTATATAAATGATGATGCATCAAATCTGTTCTTAGTTCCTAAGCAAACTAAGCTTATATTCTGATATCAGTTCAAGGTTAGTGACTTTGCAGGAAGTGATAAAAGACCTAAACTTTGTAATTTTCTCAATGGCCGTTACAAGTTCACTGTGGTTCCTAAAGGTCGCTTGGAAAATGTGGTGGAATAAAGAACAAAATTCCCATGGTGTGGGGGTGGTTTTCATCTTTCTGATCAACACCAGGTAAGTTCACTCAGGTTTCCATAGCAGAAAAGGCTCAACTGGACTCTGAGAGACTGAGAAGGACCTCCAGACATTCTTCAGTTATCCTTAGCCTTAAAAGAAATATATAGACTTGTCAGCTACTGCTTTGGTTTAGGCAAGAAAATTAATTTCAGGTAGAAAAAATTGAAAGAATAGGTTAGAAAATAATTAAGGCTTTGGGGTTTGTTTGTTTGTTTTAATGCAGTCCAGCAGAGGGGAGGATTACTTCTTTTCACTGGGCATGTGTTCTTAAGCACAATAACTCATATAAGCCAGGGTTTCATATTCCTGAATGGTGCCCAGACCTAGAGCATTCATCAGAGTTCATGAACGGATATGCAACTCCTGTATCAGTATTTTGGTGGATTAGAGATTTTCTTCCTTATTAGCAGCAGTGTTGTTATTCCTCTTCATTTCCTCCCATCTTTATGCAGTTATTCACAGATCCCAAGGTCACGAGGTGGCACATAATACGTTGCAATTAATTCTAAATTTGCTGCTGTTATGTCGTTGGAGTGGATTTCCCTTCATTCTTTACGTTCCAAAAGACTTATCATGTAGCAGATTTCTGGCTGGACCCAAAAAAGTAACATGATTTGACAATTTTTTTGAGTGTTTGTCTGCACAGCAACTGCATTCACATTGGAAAAATGGGGCAACTTAGATAAATGGGATAATGACAGTCCTTTCCCTCATTGTAGCCAAAACTCCAACTACGCTGATTAAATTAGGTCCATGGTTAAAAATAGACCACTCTCATTGTATTAAAAGAGATGGCAGGCAGTCAACTCATTTCTGGAGTCAGCTCCACAGAATTTAGATTCAGCCTGCTGTGGAGCTGGAAAGCCCCAACACCATTATCTCGAGGTTTAAGACATCAAGCATTTCCAATACTAGTATTGTCTGACGATTGCTTGTAGGGAACAGCAACATTCTGAAGCTGACCTTTTTCAGAACTGTGAAGGACAACATATCTGCTTAATAAATCCCAAAGGTGGGAACCATCATTTTATGAAGTCCATCCAGGATAAGATAAAGGCCTGAGGTTATAACAAAGGCACCTTAATAGCTATAGATGTGAATCACACAGTCCACTTGCTGTGGTCATAAAGACATAATTGAAAGATGTATCACTACCATCATTCTCCTTGAAATCATAAAATGTTGTGAATTTATAATTGTTTTAAATGAGACAGTTTAACTATGTATAAAAAAAGCCTATCAATCATTTAGCTGAAGAGATTTTTGGTTTTGCTGTGCACCACAGATCTGATGGTGACTCTGTGTAGCAAACTGAATAGCTTGTTGCATTTGAGGTTTGTGAAATAGAAACTAATTCAGCAGCAAGTTTTTAAATCATGGGGTCATACAATTCTTCAGTAAATATGAGACTGAGTTTAATGTTTCTGATGATTTTTAACGAATAAGATTTAACAAAGAGCCTGCTGATAACTTATTTTTACAGTATTTAGCACTGACATAATAAAACATCTGCAGTTTATGATTTATAGGAGTTATCAGGTGCCAGGTCATACTGACCTAAGAAAGACAAAATTCTGCTTCTTTCCACTGATGAAGCGACAGCAGAAATAACCATCTGTGCTACAGGGTACTTTAAACTCTGTTTGTTGACACTGGAGGAATTAGTCAGTCATGAATGAGTAACTCTGCTGCTTCTGATGGGATTTTTATTATATCGTTGACCATAGCACAGTGTTATTAGTATCAAATAAAAGAAACATTTAGGTGATAAGAGATGGCCTGATGCATCCCCAGAACATTCTGCAATGTTTGCTCTTGTCCTCTGAGCTCCCAAGTCAGTGTCTGGAAGAATAGCTGCCATCAGCATCCATTTCCCTCTCCTCATCTCTTTTAGGGAGTTATTTTATTTTTTCCTTTTAACATCTTTGCAAACATAACAACAATTCTGCTAGTGAGGGTGCTAAAGGGTGAAGTGTGATTGATAAATCTCACCCTTTGTGTGCTATCAGCACATTCCTTATATTTTATCAATACATTCAGAGAATAAAAAACTAAGAGGAGAATTTTGAATAGAAAATTAAATCTAAAGAAGGATGACTGTGGAAAAAAGGCTACACCTGAAAAATGAGTTCTTAAATGCGGGGAGGACAGGCAAGGTAGTGAGAAATTCAGCAGACAAACAACCTCATTCTGCTTCTGCCTTGTCTTATAACTAAATTCCCTACCAAACTGCAATACCTGGAAACTTCAGGAAAAGCAGTGACAATTTAATGCATAGCAGACCAGATGCAGAAGGTAAGTCCAAATCAGACTCTACCTAAAAAGGCAAGGTGGGGGAAAGGCAGAGACAAAAACCCAACCAGCTTGTGTTTCAAAATCTTAGAGAAATTTCCAGGGCAGTGTTTAAGATATTTTCTGTTAAATGTTACGTTAAATAAAATACTTTATTTTCTTATAGCACAAGCAGGAAGAGAGGATGGGGGGGAGGGGGGAATCAAGATGTCTGTTTGAACAAGTTATTTGTTGCCTCTTTCACTGCTGTTTCTGCTACTTTCATGTACATAACTTGTTGACTATATTGCACAGACAATAAATTGTGTAGAAGCAGCTTGCTGCATTCTTGATCTATTTTTAAAACTTTTTTAGTTGTTTTTTTTCTTTTGTACACTGAAAATTTCAGAAGCTAGCATGGGATCCATCAAAACAAGGGGATTTGGATTGGCTAATGTAGGCACAGGTAACTGAGTTAGCCACTTCAGCTTTCCTCAGTAGGTAAAAGCTGCTACTTAAGGTGGGATTCCTTTCACCTCCAAGTAGGCAACAATCTTAAGAAATATGGTCTAAAATTGTTTGTTTTTCCCTTGAGTATGAAGAAAGCCTGACATGACTGGCCCAGGTGTAGATGCCACATTGTATTTTTACAAATTTGTATTTTATTTTACACTATTTTTACAAAGAAAACAAATTTTTCTGCAATCAGGCCCTTCACCCTGAAAATCAGTTCTTTTTTTTTTTTAGTGGGTTGTACCTTGTATTATATATGCCTCTATATTCCCTGTTATTCCCTCGATTTTGATGGAGCTGCAATAGTTTATGCATTCCATTAAGCACAATCTTCATCCATAGGTACTCCTACAAGCTTTGGAAGAATTACTCTAGAAATACATGACTTTACAGTGTGAGAAAAATTGGCAAGACTTGGTCATAGTTAAGGAATAGATTGTTTACAGACTTCATTCAGTTGACCTTAATACTGCATGCATGCATTTTGCAGCTGTCAATATGAATATCCACACTAATTAAAAATTAGATGAGCAAAGATGTAAAATTTTAAAAATAGATTGTTTCCTTTCTACCTCAGCAGGGTTAAGAAAACATTGTACACTGGGATGACCTTCTGATTTCTAAATAAATACACTTAAGTGTCTTTCTAAATATGGGGAGATATTTTTGACCTGGTGTTGTACCACTCCGTAATTACCTCCATTAAGAAAAGAATAATTAGAGCAAGAAAAAGCACAAAAACTGGAAGCCAGAATTTAACTACTGAATAATGAATGCCAACTCTTAATTTATAGTTAACGAACTAAACTGTCCCAATCCACATATTAATATTTCATGTAAATTTTGAAGAAATTAAGGAAACATTGAGCATGCATAAAATGTACAACTAGATAGTAATATCAAAGCTGAGTATTTAATGCATAAATAAATCAATCTAGATGACTGTGTATGAGGCACAGGGAAGTTGGGGTTTTTTTAATATATATTGAACATATAATGTGCTTAGTTAATGCTCAGGGATTAATTTAATTTTAAAAATGGAAAGAGCTTTTCCATGGTGCCAACAAAGCAACAGAACAATTAATTCTTCCAGCCTCTCAGTTTTACACATAAGGGTAGCGAAGCAGGGAGTATCTTCTGTTGAGGCACATGACTCAGTTTGAAATGTCCTTTTCCAGCTTTTCTGTCTACATACTGCATCCTAACATTTCCAAAAGGCTTTCAAAATAGAGGTTTGTTTGCTCTAGCTGGACATTAGTGCAGGCTTGGATTATAAAGGGGTTTCCGAAGAAGTGGATTTCAAGGTGAATGACAGCAGCAGAGATGCATTTCTGGATGGGGACGTAAGAAACAGCAGAAAACCAGCACAAGATCTGGTTATGTGCAAATAGCATGTGTTGAGAACAAACTGGGTGAAAAATGAGCCACAGTGATCAGTTCCCAGAGCAGACCTTCCTGCCAAGGAGGCTGTGAGAGTGGATAGTGCTACAATTTCTATTTCTGCTCTGGAGCTGGGGGAGTGGGGTGTGCAAGGCAAGGGAAGGGCACTGCAGAAGGAGTCACAAGCCATTACCTATCCTGACAGCTGTCCTGGTGGCCTCTGCATGCAGCTATAATCAAGAATCCAGATGGTGTGAATATCCAAAGCAAAAGCTGCATTTTCGAAACTCTTGCACTGCTCATGCACAGCTTTGAGTATTGACCCAGAATTTGGAGCAAATGAAAGGATTATGCTGATTTTTCCACCCTTAATAACTAAACCCAAAGCCAAAGAGAAAAACAGCTTTGTTTATCCATCTGTCTCCTTAATAGCTTCTGCATTTGATAGGCTAGATTTTCACTTTTGTTTCTGCTAATTATCTAAATCTTTCCAAATTGTTTGTTACCCTCCCCAAAAACATGAGCAACCTTTGCCCCACTGAAATGAACTAATACACTTTGAAGCTGAGAAATCTGATTAACCTGCCAGGTTACATGGAGGATGCAATTTGGAGGTTTTTCTCTAAAATACCATTGAAGTTATGTTACACTTCTGTATTTTGTTTTTACTGTATGCCACCAACTATTCTGAAATGCAAAATCTGAATTTAGCAACTTAAAAAAAAAGCATAAATGACAACAATATGCCAATATCAGCTAGGCTGCCAAATCATCTACACAGAGGACAAATGGCTGATATTAGAAAAGGAAACCACTTTTGATTCTGTTCGGGTATATGGAAGATGAAAACCCTGAGCTTGGATTTTTAGGTGCCTTGTAAAGAAAAGATTGAACACAAAATAATCAGGCAGTTACCATGGTTATGTTATCAAAACAGAAAGATCTGACATGTAAACAGCAATATTAGCAACATAGAAGGAACAGTAGTCATTACCACTTAGAAAACACCGGTGAGAGGTGAAGAGACCTGCTGTTCACTGCCCCTGAATGCAGGTCTGTCTTTCCCCCTGCACACAGAAGATAAATGCAAAACAAACCAAGAACCCAGTGATCTTTTAGATGGTTCTTAAACCCTGCTCTGAAGTTTCACTGGATAACTGGTGCATGTCTCTGTCAAAGTGATCTGTTCTAGAGCCAGGTGAAGCCTCAATTTTCCTAGTGCCGTTTATACCAGGACAATATCATGGCTTGTAGGACATTTTATTCACCTTCCCTCATCTGCTCTAGCTTGATTATAAACTTAACCAGGCAGAAATCCCCATGAATTCTTACTAAAAAAGCACCAAACCCTCAATACTTATTGGGTGGTGTGGAGAGAGCTTAGGAAAGACAAAATCTGGTGACAAAAAGTGGCCTACAGGCTTTCAATGAGGAATGGTCAAAGGCCCTGAAGAAGCATCTGAAAAATCAAAGGCAAGGCTTATTCTAATTTGACTGCCACTTTTTTCTAGGGTAACTTCACTTCTTCAATGTCTTCAGAAAATCATGTAAACACCATAAATAGAATGTAACCCAAAAGGCTGTGATCCATACTATCCATCAGAAACATCCCCTAGGAGCAGGAAAACAGTACCTACTCCATGGATCAGTTAATGTCACTTAACTTTTAGCATAATGTCTGACTTACATATATATTTATATTTATATTTGGGGTTTTTTTTGTTGTTTTTTTTTTGCTTTAACTTCTGCAAATCCAATAATACTTCATATAAAAACAAGTTTCTTGGCCATTTTTGTGTGGAGGAGGGTATCCAGCCATACAAAAAATATACTGGATACATATATCTTCTGTTTGGGAAAAAAATTTAAGTACATCCTCAAGTTGTGGCTTTCTTCTGAGCTCCAGCTTCCTTTTTCTTCACTTCGTTTTAATTACTTTCACTGAACTTTTAATCCTTCACAAGACTAATAGCCTGCAGATCTGCCTAGTAGAATATCAGTATTACAGTCCTCATATTCCATTCTGCTTCGCCCTCCCTGGCTGAGCTTCCAGGACCAAAATGAGCTGGATGCCAACCCCGGCTGCTGCAATTGCCTCTACCACAAGTTCCAGCATCACAAAGAAACACCTGGATCCAAACAGAAACCCTGTTAGACAAACCAAACCTAAATGTCATCCACTTAAAACTAACTCTCCTGGCTGAACTGGAGTTTTTAATTCCGGTGGAAGAACTCCATGTGTGCAGTTGATCCCCTCCTCCTCCAATAATTCAACCTTCCCTTTTCAGTCCTTCTCAATGTTGTCTTTACTTATGAGGAGCAGAAGTCCTTTGGCTCTCCCAGGAGGCTCTTCTGTCTAATTTAAGGTCTGAATCAAAAGTGTTTCTGTTCATGGCCCAAAATAATTTAGCAATTGTCATTGTCACCGCACATGCTCACAAATACATTCCAGTTGATCAGCCTCATAAGTTTTTGAAATATTTCATGTCTAATCGTTTAAATACTAAGCTGAAAAGGCAGATTCATTAGTAACTGCTCAGAGAAAAGGTTTTTCCAATAAAAAGTAGGAGGAAAGAATACACTCCACAAAATACTTATGCCTATTAATTCAAAATTCTGAATGTCACATTTCAAAGAATGGTTATGGCTGCAGAGGTTGTGAATTGTGAGATACTTGTGATAATGACATTATGAAGTTAAATTGTCTTGCATATTTTTGATTGTGTGCTCAAAATGAGAATTCTAGCAAATTTATTCAGGCTTAAAAAAACCCCTACTTTTATTTTGTGTTTCATAAAGGATGCCACTGACACAAAAGAGGATTTTTCCTTATTATGGTTCAAACCATCATAAATAAAAAGAATTCTGTAACAAATATGAATGTCATTATGTGTGAGCTTTTTCATCTTTATTTGTTCCCAAGCCTAAAGTAAGACAATGATTGATGGATATGTTGAAACAGTATTCCCACTACCAGTCTTGCCCTTTAGCAATCTCTCTGTACTCCTGTGCTGTTTCAAATAGTCACAGACTCTGGTGAGATACTAATGAAGATGTTTACGGTTGCCTTAAACCAAATGCAATATTTTAATTTAAATCTGGTACTGATCCTCAGTGCAATGGATGCATTGACAATAATTTATAGTCAATGCATCTCTCCAGCCTCACTTAATCCACAGAACCAGTTATGTTGGACTAGGGATACTTCTAATGTCTCATGTGATCCTTTATTTTTTTTTTCTCCTTTGCCCTAAGCAGAGACCACGATGAGCTTGGAAAAACACAAAAGAGTAAGTAGATCTTTCTTTATTCCAAGAAAAATGGTCTAGTGTGAATTATGGCTTCTTAGACTCTTCATGTGGCCATGTGAAAAATATTTTTATGAATTTCTCTTTACTCTCTTCATCTAGAAATAATGCTGTACACAGGCAACCTTAATCATATCAAGACTAGCTGTATCAATAAGATAACTTGCCCTCATAAAGACAGCATCAGGTTTTGATTACCCTGTAAGATCTATTATCAGCATCTACTGCAAAAGAAAATGTCCACTGCTGGAATTTTTTTTTTAATTATCTGAATTGATATTAAAAAGCCAAAACTTGTATTTCTCACTCAGCTTCAAGTCCAAGTGACAGGAAACAGAAGTTAAATTGTTAGTAAAAATAAAATTATTTCTTTTTAGATGAGAAAAATTTAATTGTACATTGTCACCAACTTTGAAATTACCTGCCTGATACTTTTAAAATGCAGCCAAAAAGTAAGAAGGGCTACATGTAAGTGTTGATGACTTAAAGCCTATTTTTTTCCCATAATGTACTGCATGGTAAAGCTCTTCCACATATTGTAAGTTTTGCTGCCTGCATCACAGGCAGCAGTTAATGGCCCCTCTGTGTTGCAAACCATCCTGGATTACAAAATCTTCAAAGGGAAAAGAAAATAAACTAGAAAAACAACAGAAAAAAAAAATCAATCAATCAATATTAGCAGGTCAACATCCATTTACATTTCTCAGAATGGCATCAAGGAATTGGAGAGGCGATCAGAGACTGCATGTAAAAAATATATGAAGTTTAAAGGGCAAAAGACCAAAGGATACAATATGTAACAAAGAAATAAATAAGTAGTAAAACAAACATTCTGAAGTTATATTCTTGGTTCTTCAAACATTCTGCTTTTGTAATTTGTTCTAAATTTTGTGGGCTTTTTCTCACTTATAAACTTAAAAGTTTATAAGGAAAGGACACATTGAAAAAAATACAAACAGAAATAATAAAAATACCCTGAAGGGCAAAATACCCGAACAGATGGAAAGAGGCCAAGCAGATCTGCAATACTGAGTGCTTTATACATTTCACCTTGGCTGAGTTCACGGTTTCCAAGTGAATTGATCCAAAGTTGTCTTCCTTAATAGTATTAGAAGAAAAATGTAAAACAAACATAATAAATAAAACTGCTGCTCTAAAATGACTGGGACAGTTGCAAACAAAGGATGCTATGCTGTGCATATTACACTCCTCCTTTAGATTCTCTTAAATATTACACCCTATCTATTTACAAGAGGTACAGCTTGCATTTTCAAGGACGGCGTGTTGGAAGTCTGAAGGGTCTTCTTTCTTTTCTGCGACTCTGCTGCCAGGCAATTGGTTGCAGGAGGAGAAATGGAGAATGAGATTCTCCTTGAGTCATACCAAGATTCACCCTGGCAAGAAGCAATTTTGCAGTCCTGGATTATGAACCCATCACATGGCCTTGAAGCTGCCTGAGTGAGGGTGCAGTTCCCATTAACAGCTGACAAAATGCCATCTTTGTCTCCGAGGGGCCAGACGTGAATGTTCCTTTGCAGGAACCAGCCAAGTCATCAGAGATGAGCAGGTCTGACTCTGCCCACGGCTGCGGATGCTGACAGACACTCAAAAATGTATACCCTGCACCTGTGAGAAGGCTTGGACACCTTCTCCCAGCAAACAAGGCTCCCGGTGTCACTGTCCCAGCACACCAAGCTTTAGGGTCACAGCTAACCTGAACAAAATGAGTAATTTTTTGTCTAGTTCCAATGTGAGGCACATTCGCATGGGTTTTCAAAATCACGAGTTGTATTTGAAAATGAGATTTCAACAGAGAAAAGTACTCAGTGAGCAATAAGATTTTTATTAAACGTAAAGGGCCTAATTCCTCAGTTCTTCACTCCAGGATTACATTAATGAATTTCCATGGAGCAATATCCAGTGAAAAACTTCAGATTTGAACCATCCTAAACCTCGAGTAATGGAGTTTGTGCCCATCATGTATGGAGAGTAAGTGTATAGTAGGACATATTCAGTGGTGAAAGGCAAGGTTTGGATGGGAACAGAAGAGGGAAGTAGGCCCTTCTTTCTTGTCTTTTCCACCTTCCTTTTTTTGTATGTTACAAACACTTTTTTCCTCTTTACATATATATATTATGAGCACTGAGCAAAATTAATTTGCTGATCAAGTGTCTGATACTAATACCACTTTAATTAGTCTTTGGTTTAAGTTACCTACTTGAATGAATATTTTTTCCCAAAATGAAAGAAAGCAGAAACAGATGGAGAGTGTATTAATATCTACACATTATTATAACTGATAAGATTGACATTCATTGAAATTTTAGACTCTATGACTCAACTCTTTTAACAAGAAAATGTTAATTCAAGGCAGCTGATGGTTTCCTTTGAAGACTTAAAAAACACACTGGCTTGCAAATCAGTTGTTAACATTTGGGTTTGTGACTGAATATAACTTTTTTTTTAAAATTACAACAGCTTCACTTACTGTACCAGAACACTTCACTCTTCATCTACAATGTGGAAAGAAACATGATGTATTTGCCATCTTCAATGGTTTTATTCTTAGCACTAAATTCAATATTGATGAAATTGAGCCATAACACACAATCCTGCCACCAACAGCAGGGGACAGAGAGGAAAGGTTGCAGCAAGCCCACAGCAGTAACTTCTCTGAGCAGTGGCATTAATGTCCACGTGTACTTGTGAGCAGCTTTGCAGACATATCGCTTTTGCTTTTCATTACAGCACACGCCAAATAAAGTTAAACTACTCCTGGAGTTGGTCAGACCAGGAAATGAAAAATGTTTCCATTAGATGCAAGAGAAGGCAAGACTGAGATAAAAAGTTTCACCCATTTTTGGCAGATGGAAGTGTGTCAGTGAAAGTACAATTTTTATGTTGGCCTCATATACGGAGACTTCTAAAGGCTGAACCTGGAGCTGTTATTGCATGATGCTGACAAGACATATGAATATAATGAGGTTAAGGATAAAGGAAACCCTCAGAAATGCTAAAAGTGCACTCAAGGAATTTCTCAAAAGAATGTGGTTCTTACTGTAAATCTACTGCAGGAGTCTTTCTCTTGCCTCTTTTCCCTCCCTATGCAGCCAGACAGGAGCAGTTTAGGAGCAGTGAATGCCAGCCTGTGTCACTGCCGGTTCTCCTCGGAGCAGCCCCTAAGATGCTGAGAAATGTTTTGGCTCCTAATTGCTCTAGAGTTAGCCAAATAATATTCAGTAACATTTTCTTCCAGGTGTACAATGACATGAACACATAATCCCACACACGGGTACTAAGGACACAAAGGATCTGGGAAAGGGAAGGAGTCTCCTGACCTCAGCACACTTAAGCAACAGTGATATTTCTCTAACTGGCAGGGACGAATTTTCATTCAGCCTGCTGAAATCAACAGTTGATGCAAACTCAAAGAACTCATACAGGTCTTATCACCTGGGCCACCAAATCCAAAAGCCTAAAAAAATATTTTTTGAGGGCTGTTTATTCACTCTTAGCATGAAGATTTGAAGCACCTGGTTTCTCTGACACCATACTGAGAAGCAGAGTGATAGACATGAGAGACAGACATGGAAACTTAAATAAAAAACCATTCATTAGGGAGGTTTTAATAGATTTTAGTATTGTCCAGTTTAAATTACCTAATAGAGTCAAATACTTCCAGTGATATTTTGGTACTGGTCTACATTCAATTTTACCAGGACCTGTGGAATAAAGAAAAGCAGCCTGAAGAAAACTTAATTAAATAAAAATTTAATAAAGAAGGGAAGATATTCTAACCAGAAAATGATGATAGAGAAACAATACATTTATTGTGGTTTAACCAGGAAATTAATGTTGCAAGAAACCATAAATTTCTATCAAATTGCATAATTTAATACTAATTTAAAGGTGTGTGACAACTCTGAGGCTCTCCAAATTAAGGGAAAGGATGGTGCCTGCTTCCTGGTGATTCTTTTATTTAAAGATTCAAGATTAATTTATGCAAATTAATTAATATCTATTAGAAACTTAGAAGAATATTCTTTATTTTGCTCACCTTTTAAAGCAGCTTTTCTAATTGGGATTACACACGTACAATGAATAAGCTACAGGCACCAAAAGCCGGGTCTGCACTGATAGAATTTCATAATGCCAAAATATTTTCAGGCTTACAACACTGACAGGATAGAAATCAACACCCTGTGGAAGGAAACCACTGAGAAAAAATGTCTTAAAAGACATTTTAAACAAAGGTTTGATGACTTGACAAAGAAAATTATAGCATGGTTTGATCTGTGCAGACAACGGAATATCACCAGCCAAAAGTAAACTCCAGGTCCTGTTGTGGTTGTGGGCTTGTGTGGATGTCACTAAATGATCAATGCACTGGAGGTTTAAAAATAATTAAAAACAATGGGCAAACATCACATTGAGCCTGCTACTTAGTAATGAAGAGCATAAATACTTGTTTTGTATCAGTAGATATAGTCAGGGCTAAGTACAATCATTAAAAGAAGGAAGAAAGTTTCCAGTGAAATCAGGGAGGTGGGAGATGTTGAAAAACCTTACTACAAACAAACAGAATCCCAAGCATTTCTCTTTGCTAAAATTATGGGTAGCTATTAAAAAAAACCAAAAAAACCCCAAAAAAACCAAGAGAGTATGTTTAATTCTACCTGTTGAAAATGTAATTCTTCATGTTTTCGTATTGAGACATAAGAGCCTAGAGGAATTCCTTGCTGGAATACTGCAAGGAAAAGAAAAAAATAAGGGTCAGAAAACCATGGGAAAAACAAGTTTTAATCACCTGAAAACAGCTGAGGTACTGACTCCACCTAGAAATGCTCAGAACACATCAGTTTGTATATTCAGAGGAGAACCATGTCCAGCAGCACACCTGTGACATTCACAGAGCATTTTGTGGCCCGATTTGAAAGCTGGGCCTTGTCAGGACTAATGGGTGACGAAAGCAATCTAACCGAGATAAATGAAGAGTTCTGTTGACTTTGAGGAGCCTTTATCAGAGGTTTTCACAACTCATGCAGTATGAGAAACGAGGAGGGAAAGAGCAAACTGAAGCAAGGGTGAGTACGTGCGGCTGTCATCACAGAACACGAGGCTGGAAACAGCACCAGTGGGTGATCCCTAATGGAAATATCCCTGCTTCACAAAACACCTCAGAAAGTCTTTAACAGACAGGACTCTTAGCCAAAAATAACATGTAGTGAATAAAAACATACAGAATAATATAAAAGCATCACAAATGGAGAAAATCAGAGCTTCAGAGCGGGATTTTCTGTAGCATTTTCACTTTGTTTCTGTAGCACAGTGTAGTACAGAGAGTGCAGAGTTGACTACAGAGAGTAAACAATCAGTCAGGTGGATGAATATGGATAATAAAGAGTGTAAAATATGACAAAGTAGAAAGCTCTCATTACTCTAGAAGACACTAGCAAGGGGATAAATATTTCATTCCAATAAAAGCACCTAAACTGTGTTTTGACTAAAGCTGAGTGATACAGCCTTACTGTCTATACCTTGGAGTAGCATTATCACTCTCTTATGAATGAGGTACATAAACTTTTCCCATTAGAGGAGTATTAAAGGGAAATATTTTATTTATTGTGGTTTACATGAACAGGATTTACTTGTAACGTAAAAATCTCTTACCAACAGGTGCAGCCAAACCTATTTCATGTTGTTTCTCTGGTCAGGCACCACCTCGTGACAATAAGCAAGCCCCAGCTCTGTTCTCCCTCCCTGTTCAATGTTTTTCAAATGTGAGTAAACACATGAATATGTAATTTTCTTAGGATTTTCTGTGGGATTTAAAACTCTGATCAACATTTAAAAAAATCTAACAGAAATATGGCTGAAGTTAATGACAAATTGCTTATTTTTGCATTAGAATAAAAATAGGAAGTACAGTCAAAAGCTGAAATAAAGGCAGTGCCTTTCAGGTGTGAATGATTTTCCTGCTTCACTTGTATAGAATGAGCTGTAAAACTTTCTTCTCCTGTTTACTGTTAGTACTAAATTGTTGCTCAATTTTTATTATTATCTATTACTAATTAATTATCAAAATAAGCACATGAAAAAATAATTCCTCTGAATTGCAAAGAACTCTATGTTCCCACAGAATAATGTAGATTACTGATGCCACAACCTTCAGAGAAACTCTGCCTAAAGCCACATTCATCTTCAGCAGAAGTGTGAGTTTTCTGGCCATGCACAATGGGTGAGCATGAAGAAAAACTGCATCTGTCTCAATATAAATAAATGTTTATTTTTATGCCAATTTTATACCTCTGTTACATAAAGTGAAGAAAAAAAATGAAGTCAGAAACAGGTGTTAAGTGCTGCAAGAAGAATTTTTTGAGATTTCTCTAGGGTGAAAAAAGAAAAATCCAAGAATGAGTTTTCCTGCTTGCCCATGTGTCAGCAAAACCAGAACCTTTGAATGCCACAAGAAAACGTTTCAAGTGGGTATGTTACATAATTTTGAAGAAGTCATTTCTGGTATTGCTACATGTGACGTGTTTCCATTCAGCCTAAGAATCATATCCTGAGCTGGAAGGGACACAGCAGGATCAACAAAACCTTATGATATATTTGTGACAAATAATAAAGATTCTCATAGGAGATGTGGGTGCAAATTCAAACTTTATTCATTAGTTTTCCTACGCAACCCCTGGTAAAGCGCTTCAAGGCTGTCTCTTCACTCTGTAATATGAATCTGCAAAACATTCTGCCTGCAGCAAGTAAAAATTTGTTTTAAAAACAAAACAAAAAAAACCAAAACATGCAAAAGGAATAACTGTATTAAGAATTCCCCCAAATCTCCTTCCTTTATAAACAACCAATCAAAACAAAAAGAAAGAGAAAAATAAGCAGCAGCATTCCACTAGACCTTATCTTTAATATTTGTTTTATTTTCCCAGGGAAGGGAACAATAATGAGAGAAAACAGAAATATTCAAGCAGGACATTGAAAGATGAGGGAAACAAAAGTTTATATGAATAAAAGGCCTGGAAAATAAAATAAAATAAAATAAAATAAAATAAAATAAAATAAAATAAAATAAAATAAAATAAAGTAAAATAAAATGTTTGGTTGAAGTACAAAAAATGAATAAGAAGTGTTACCAGAAGTACTCGTAAAAGTGCATGGTGCCAAGATAAACAAAAAGAGATTATTTACCTTTTCTGCTGATATCCACAGAAGGAAAGTAAATTGAATTAAACCAAAGGGAAGAATTTAAAACTGATAGAAACTGCCCTTTTGTGCAATGAAATTAGCTTTTCATTACACCTCCTTCCATCTTTTTCCACAAAAATAATAAATAAATTCAAACCACAGCACTGAAAGGGTCTAAGGCATTACTATATCTTTTATGAATAAACATGTCTGCTCTACTAGCGAAAAAAAATATTTATATTACTGAAGGGAGTTCCCACAGGGAAGAATCATCATTGTCCACCCTGAGACTTCTGCTATTAACCTTGAAAGCCAGTGCTGTTGCTCTCTACCCATGAAAATATGGACCTGAACTGGTGGGAATTGGCTGAAAATGTTTCCATCCTAAATGCAGCCTTGTGAAAAGGAACCTTCCCTCCCAAACCCAATGGAGACATTGTCACGGAGTTTGTTTAGAGTTGAACAGGAGTTTAAATGTGGATTTTCATAATGGCCATGAATGTTCATTCTGGAGCTACATGAGTTTCAAAAGTAGGATGAGTCAGTAGAGTTGCTTAATTGTTTTAAAGGCCAAAGCTTGGACTGTCTGGAAGTGCAATACCAAAATAAGAGTTATCTGAACAGCAATATTAGTGAGGCTAAAGGTTGACCTGATGAGCTAATAATTTTTTCGTTTTTTAATTAAGCTGCATAGACACTTGAAATAATATTTTTAGTTACAATAAAACCATAACCTAATGGCAAGACATGGAGGAGGCAGGGTGCTTGTTATCTAAATCTACAGAAAAATTCAAAGACAGAAAATGCCTGCATGGGTCCACGTGCCTTGGGTTCTGGAAGAGCTGATCCCTGTGCACATTTTGATGCAGCTGTCTTGTGCACTGCAGTCTAGCACTTGCTTTTGATGCCTGCTAAATACTGAAGTGGTTTTTGGAATACTTAGAAATTTTAAAATCCTCTGCAGCAGTGAGGGGAAAAAAGAAAATATTTTACCACTGTGAGGAGAAAGTTCCTTTTCTATAGTAATTGGAAAGAGAATTTGAGGTGCTGAGAAGAAGGGGAGAAAAAAAGCCTTTTGTTTCATGTTTTTTCGTATCTATTTTCAAACAACTTATAAAGATGGTAACGCTTTTTTTTTTTAAGATCTTATACCCTGAAATACAATTATTCTATGAGATGACAGCATGGATCTAACTTAGTGGATATCTTTTGGCTGCTAAGCCACGTTGAATTTTTATCTACAAAACCAATTTATAGTATAATTATGAACTGAGTTAAAGCCTTTGGCTGTAAATGGATTTCTTCACCATGCATACACATATGCAT
Organism: Edolisoma coerulescens; assembly: GCA_013397115.1. Lineage (NCBI taxonomy): Eukaryota > Metazoa > Chordata > Aves > Passeriformes > Campephagidae > Edolisoma > Edolisoma coerulescens. The sequence goes on from VWZW01004510.1 coordinate 241,559, forward strand.
AGGACAAGCAAATACAGAATATGACTTGCTGGGCAGAGCACAAATTTTTAAAAAAATTAGAAATTGAGTAGGAGTGTTGTGCTTCAAATTCCTGCCCTGCTACTGCCATAAGACAGGAATCAGATCGATCCTGTTTTCAGTGACGCAGTAAACTACAATAGCAAAATCTGATGGGCACATTCTCCCCAAATTCTTCCCCCTAATTTCATTGTCATTCCTTCATTTTGTCTTGATCTGACCTGTTCTTGGATCCAAAATACAATCTCCACCCCATTTTCCAGCTGTGATACGGTATTTTATTGTTCTCCACTTCCTTTGGGGCTCTTTCTTCTCTAATTATCACACTAAGTAGATCTGGCTTTCTTGCTCACAGCTTGATCACTTTTTTCATGTGTGATACCATCTGCCTAATAGGCTTTCTTATCTTCTTTGGGAGGGAGGAGGGGCTGCCATTGTAGATTCTGCTGTGTATCCCCAGAGATTTTAATCCATGTTTTCTTACCATTAAAAAAAGGAAAAAAGAAAAACTTCTCATTTTATAGCTGATTTCATCAACAAGATTTTTAGCCACATGTAACAGAATATGCTTTTTCTGCAGCATGTTCATGCAAAGCTCAAGGCTGGTTACAATACTTTCTATTCGAATGTTTACATCCAAGTAGAGACACTCATCATATGCATGCCCTGAAAGAAGCATTTTTCCTTTATTCTGTCCACTGTCAGAGTAAAATTTTCACCTAGCACAGATCAGAATTGATCTGATTGATTTCACAGATATTAATAATGTAATCGTGATCACAAGAGCAGATCTGATAATTTTAGGATGATTGTTTCTGTTAGACAAGTTAGTAATAGAAATGCTCCAAGAAATTAAATAATCAGCTGCCAGTGGGGAGCATGGGTGCCTGGGGCTGAATTGAGATAAGCTTCAACAATTCCATATCCCTTCTGGAAGAAGGATCCTGCTCTTTGTGTGCAAAAAATGCCCGTGGCATAAGTGCCAGAATATCACCATCTAATTTATTTACTGTGTGATTCATTGATTAATCATTTCTTTGCATTCCATGACACAGAATACTAGACAAGAAACACCTCCTCCCTACCAGGACTGGGTTTGTGGATCAAGAGAGCTGTGTGAAAACTAGAGAGACAATAACAGCAGAACAAATTTGTTCTTCAAATTTTAGTTTCACAAGGGATCGTCTCAGTGTTTGACTTCGTGGAGGAAATTATAATTGATATTTGGAGGTAAAGCACAATATAAGTCAGTCTGTGACAGAAAACAGGAAAATAATGAAGCAGCATCCTCATTTGCTGAGGATCACGTTAAAAACTGACACTTGGAAGATGTTATCACACTTTTTCTTGTAGTTTGTGAAATCCTGGCCATCTCAGGTTTCATGGCAAAGTCCGTCTTGATTTCTAGAGGACCGAAAATTTATTTGTGTTAAGCCATTATTTGACATGTTGAAACCTTTGCGTAAATGGCATCGTGCTTATATAAAGTCTATATTAAGAACATGATTGTGGCCACCTAGCTTTGAACTGGGGAGTCCTCACTTTTTCCATGTGAGTGTTCTATTTATTGTTATTACACTATAAAACCTGCTAGACAAAACACCAGATCCACATGTAACTTGGTGAAATGTCAGTGATTTCACTGAGTTTACCTCATCCAGAAGTTAGGCCTGAATTTTTTGGGACATGCCAAACACATCTTCAAGTGAATAGCACTTAGAATAATGACAATTTATCACATTAACGGGCACGCAGCAAAGGTGTTATGGAAGCCTTTCCAGGAGGTCTGATAGATGGGATAAGGCACCCATAATTGTTCAAATATCAGCTGTGTGGCATCTGCCTCACAGGCTCTTGCTTTGATTAGGGTCATAACATAGGTTAAGATTAATTCCTTACCTTTGACTATGTGCAGAGTCATCATTTCCTGTTTCAATAGATGCTCCCACGTTGGAAGAAATTCACTTAGCACACTTAGCAGTGAATCTAAGCCAGATCTACTTTGTGTCATTGCTATTCAAACCCAAAACAGCTCACCCAAGTGGGCACACACCTAATGACAGACAGGGTGATCTGCAGAGCACAGGGCTGGTGCAGGGAGCACCCCAGAAGTTGGTGGAGCTATTCCTTCACCTGAAGTGGAAATGCAGCTGCATTCCAGTCACCTGAGTGCACTGCTCTTCCAGCTGAAATCTGCTTCAGTGCACTGCACAATTGTTCTGCTACCTGCACAATGCCAGCCCAACCAACACACAGGGAGCCTGGATACAGCCACAAATACCTTAATTGTACTGGTAAACCTCTCTCACAGATCAATACTGTTCCTCTACACTAACCTGGATGCAATGCAACGGAAGCCAGTAAATCTCAGTTATTCATTAATTCTGTCATCAGAGGTCCCATGCATAGCTCCATTTTCATTACTGTTGCTTTATTTGATATCTCTGTGGATATTGAAAGGACTCTCATGAGTATTCTGCTACACTTGAGTGAATTGTTTGACTTTTCACCCACGTTTCTTAAGAGACTACAGTCTGACACAATTCAATACCTATTACCTGAGGGTTAGCCTGAGTACCTGTGAAAGACACTCCTTCCTTTAGCTTTGACTTAGAGGAGATGGATAATTTTGGAACTGCACTGGGAGTAGGACATCTGGTAGGATATACAACAGATGTTCAAAGACTGGACACTCATATTTATACAACTTTATGCTCAGGTCCACTCCATTCTTGAATTTATCCACCGTCAAGCAAAAAATATTCCACTCTGTGAAAAAAGAAAAAAAAAAGCAGCACTTTTCTGTCTCATCAGGAAGAGTAGGCAGGGATAAAATAAGGCTATAATGAAAGGATAAGAGAGAAAAAAAGAACACAAGTAGCTTAAAAATAATAATTTTTAAAAAATATAGGCAATGGAGAAATGAAATGCAAGAGCCAGATTATCAGCATCTATAAAGACAGTATGGCCTAAAATAACATTGACATTTTTACCAAAAAAGTAACTGCAGAGCAGTTGCATCAAGTTCTAAGATCTTTAAGGAATATCAGCAGAAAAACTAAAGTTAGTGTCCTCAGAGCCTACATTTCAGAATATTTCTCTTAGATCCTTTTCTAACCCAGAGAAAGGTGGTCAGCTTTATGATGCAGACTTAGAGAGGTGAAGTATTTGAGACAGCATTATTAAACACACATCATCCATTTAAATATTTCTAATTATCTTAATGATGACAAATGGGAAAGAAAAAAAAATCAAAGACATTATAAGTTTATCATATTTCTTTAGAACATATTCAAAAATAGAAACATGCTTGATGTTTAATGCTTTCTTTTGGTAGAAGAAATTAAGTGCTGACTTTTTTTTCATTTCATTTTTTGTGATTTTAATATTTATTCATGTTAAGTTAATGAGCTGTCCAATCTAAGAGTCCCAGAATCAGGTCTCAAACAGCCCTAGCAACCAAAAAGCATTATTGTCTTGCAGAGTGAAACAACACACACAGCTGTGAGATGCACACTCAAGCACTTTTCTAGCAGAATTATAAGAATCATCATGTCTGTGCCAGGACCAGGTTGCCATACAGACCTGCAGGTTTTAAAATATGTCTCAGAGTCTGGAACCTAGACTCTTACTTTAGTTCTGATTACTTGTGAGCATAATGATGGTTGGACTCAATGATTTTAGAGGTCTTTTCCAAACGTAATGATCCTCTGATAACATCACATTCCCCTTTCTGGGGGAAGTACTGCATTAAAAGTTAGACAGGAATTAGACATGATTTCACCACTAAGAACAGAAGTGCTGTCATCCAAGAACTTTCCTGGGGAAAATATTATTATTATTTAGAGAGAATGAATATAAAATATGTTTATTCTGTTCTTTGACCATATTTAAACAGACTGTTAAAAAAAAAAAATTATAAAAATGCTGTTTAAATTCTGTTTAATTTATGGACTAAATGAAGGAGTCACTGCTGTTTAGTTTCTTCAAACGTTCTATATATTACAGATATTTTGACCTGCTAAAGGGCCCCACCTGCCAGAATCTCCATCACACACAAATGGTAGATGTGCAGCGTTACCATAGAAATGGGACAGCACCACAGAAAAAGACATATAATCATGTGTGTGTCCTGAATGAAGGCACACTAACTATGCATGGGAAACCAGCATGCTGGGATCACTCCCTGAAATGATGATGGGATTGCCTGGAAAATTGCTGTTCATGGTATCTGCAGTGTTTACAGTGACTGACTCCAAGGCAGAGTGCAAACAGGAGACAAAAGAAAACCTTTGCTAAGACGCCCTGCAGAGGATGCAATGGATAAGATGGGGAAAAGCAGAAATGCAAGAACCAGATTATCAGCATCTGTAAAGATTATCAGCATCTGTAAAGACAGTATGGCTAAAATAACATTGAAATTTTTAACAAGAAAGTGACTGCAGAGCAGTTACCTCAGGTTCTAAGATCTATGTAAAAGAAGCAAATAACAAGAGTAGAAGAAGAAAAAAGGAGACTAATTTTAAAAAATGAGAAGCTGAAGAAATTGTGAGTGAAGTAGAAGCAAGAACTGAAGGGAGAGTGGGGGATGAGAAGCTTAACAGAAAATGGAGAGAAAACAGGCTCAAACGGGAAAGAGAAAAATGAGAAGCAGTGCAGGAAAGTGAACAGAAAGAGCAAAAGCAGAGATGAGAATAACAAGGAAAAAATCCCCAGGAAAAAATTATGGCAAATGAAGTAGTGAGAAAGAAAACAGAGAAGGAAAAGCCAAAATTTAAGAGGAATTGGAGCACCAGTTGACACCGAAGAAGCTTCATGTCCCATAATTTGAAGTACAAACCCCAAACATGTTTTATTTTTAAAATATTAATAACAAAGTAATATTGTATCTCACATTATCACTTTTTTCTAAGTCCACTAATATTAATAAGACAGTAAGGGGAGCTTGCAAAATCAAATTACATTTTTTATTTCTGGAAGATGACCATCCATTTTTTTATGTAGTATTTGCCCATGTCTCTCAATTTCATTGAGTTTGCTCATGGATGTTTCATCAGTAAGAAAAAAAACTCCACAAGCAAAATCTAGGCCTGAGATTAAAGCCCTGAACCCATATTAGATAGTAGGTACCTGGCCAGCTTTTCAGATATTTGAAGGATCCTAATAGAAATTGATAACAGGAACAGAAGTTTTGAAATTTTGTTTGCTTATTTAAATGTTCAAATAAAGCACATGGGCTATTTAGGGTGTTTGTGTCCTTTTTTCCTAAATTCAGGTTCAAACCTTATGTGGCTCGTAGTGGGGATAAAAGAACACTGACAATTTTTACATACATAAACAAGTACACTACCTTAGCTTTTTTTTGTTATTAAAGTTTATCATCTTTATAACTTTTATCTTAAATGATGGCACATATTCTTCCACTTTGGACAATGATGAAAAAATGAGAATATATTTTACCTTTTCTTTTAGAAGTTTCCTATAGGTTTTTTGGGTGGGGAAGAAAAGGTTACAGGTATTATACTTTTTAGCTTGACAAGACTCAGTTCTTTTGCCAGACTAGAGATTTTTTCCGTCCTTTTGAGAACTTTTGTACCTTTCTAAGGTGTTTCATTAACAAATAGAATGTCATAAGAAGTCTTTTTTAAAGAATTCAAAGAATCTGAAATTGTAGACAGCATAAATTTACAAACACAGTAGCAAAACGAAAAATCAGTAACCAATTTACTTGATTTTACTCAACCCAGCCCATTTACTTAAAAAACTAAAAAATGTGTGAGATTAAATAGCCATAGCTGCCCGAATTAAAAAAAAAAAAAGGCCCTCTCTCTTCCATTCTTCCATTATTTCTGCAGAAAGATATTTCTGCTCCCAGTAATGTTTTATTCTTGTTTTGACACTACACAGTGTGAAAATCAAGTCCAGAATATCCAGCAATGAAAAATTCAGGATTAAAGCATAGGTACCTGAAGGCCTGACAAATGATAAATTAGGAAGGGAACCAATCTGTTAACTTTTCCCACGTTCCACTAGGGGACAAACCTCTGCAGGCACTTGCAGTGCTGTCAAGGTTTCATTAAGAGGCAGAATCCTTCCCAGGGTTCTCCAGGTGCCAGTTTGATGGATGTGCACCACGAGATCTGTTCCTGGGCTCTGCAGTGGGTTCGGTTCCTACTCTACAGCTGTGCTTGTTAGCTTGAGCATTTGAACAACAAAGGCCATGGAAATACAGCCCAGGAATGCAGAGCAAACAAAGGCACAAAGCTGTGCAAGAAAAACAACACCTGGACAAGTCCGTAAGTCTGGAGAACTAAGATTGCTGTAGGGAGAAATTAATTTTTCTGTTCTGCTTTCACTACACGTATAAGAATCCCAAAACAAGAGTTTCAGCAATGGATTCTTGCAATTTTTGCTCGGTTTTCAGTAAAGTAAATTTGTTTGCAGTCCAGACTTAATACTCAAATGTATGAATTTACTATTGTTCCATTTTTATGTTGTTACAGTCTCATTAAAAAAAAAAAAAATTAGGCCTAAGCAACAATTAATTTTCCATGGGTAAGAAAATAAATTACCAGAATAAAAATCAGCCTAAAAATACATAAATCTTTTTGTAATGTTAATTATCTTACTAGTAACATAACCTCTGTCAAATTTCCAAAGAGAATACAGTGATAATGAAGGTCTGACCTTCTGCTTGTATAAGCAAATTTGCAATAGCAATATGCCTTTTCTCCTATACCTTTCACTTTAATGTTTATAATTGAAAATGCATTTGCCCATTTAAAGAATGTGGTTACATAATTAAAGGTTCAATGAAAAACCTTATAGGAAGACACTGCATCAGTGATACAGTTGTCGTTGCAATTCCCTGTGAATAAAATTCATTGCAAAGCATAAATTAATTTGTAATCACTGTAATCACCAGCATTCCAATGAAATCTCCAACATAGTGGGGAGAAATAACAAGTTTGGAAGACATAGCAGTTATGTTAGTAGCCTTGTTATTCAATTAACTTGTCTGCAGAAAGAAATTATGTGAATATCTAAAAAACCATCAGTGATCTGAATTTTTACTACTAACAGGGTATAAGAATAGGATTTACTCCAAGTTTACATTTGAACAACAGGTTGTTTTGAAGAATGATAATTCTGCTTAAAGTAGCCTTTAAACTTTTAAGCACCCAGTAAATATCTTGAAAATCTGCTTACAGAACTTGCTTGTGTTCCATGCAAAAAAAATACATTTATAAGTGTCACATTAAGTATGTTTAGTGTATTGATCTGTTTACATGAAAGTGGTTAAAGTCTACACACTTAAACATAAACATGTGTTTCAGCTTTTGGGACAGCAAACACAGACACTTTTGCTGAAAGATGAAACACAGATTTCCAAAGTATTTACCTGAAATACTCTGATACAAGTTCAAACTGCCAACAAAATGGGAAACAGGCTGAAATTTACCTTCTCCTGGTTTAAGGAAGTACATCAAACATTTTCTTCTATGGTCCTGTGGCAGAACTAATATTACAGCCAGCTAAATTCCCAGCACCTATATTTTCCTGTCTCATTTCTCTGAGAATTTGAAAGCTGCTTTTAATTTTCCTCATAAATTCATATATGCTGAGGTTATCCCTATTTGTCTTTTGACAAGTGTTGTCTGTTAGCTGAGAGGATTTTCCCCCTGCTCCATACCTGTCTTTTCTACATTTAAACATTACTTTTATTTTGCCAGGCCTTTTCTTTGTCCCTATAAGCAAGGCTCCCACTTCCTCAATCACTCTGTTACACTTTCACTCAATCTTCCAGAACACAGGCAACAAGAATTGCACATGGTGTTGCAAGGGATATCTCCTCTGTCTTCTGCATAGAAGAGCAAAAAGGCTCTATTTATGCTGGAAATAGCTCACTCAGTACAACTTCCATAACATTAATACTGGCAGGGAAAACAACCTCCCCTTGCTGCCAGGGGCTTCGATCCGGAGACCGGGATTCCTGGTGAAAGTCTCTAAACGCTGGGCAAAACAATGCCAGTAACCTCAGTTTTGGGGACAACCCCCTGAATCCTGTGCTGTGCTCTTCCTCTTTGCTTTTTTCTGTCTTCTGAAACTATAGAGAGAAGCATTTATCTCATTCTTTTAAGTACAGGGGCTTTTTTTTTTTTTTACCACTCTGTACTGTCCTGCTGTGGTTGAAGCTTCCCTGAACTTGGAAAATGTCCGTATGCTGTCTTGTTCATCCCATATGTCTCATGTCATGCTAATTCCTAGGATTATATATGATTTCCTATCTATTTTACTCTCAAGAGATTCAAATCAAAATTAGTTCTCCAAAAGTTTGCCTTGTTTTCTTATTTCTTATTAATTTCTATGCTCTGATGCCAGTCAACTTCCTCTTACTGTAGTTCAAAACCAACAAATCCGATGGGACATTAGAATGTATTTTATTTTCTCCTAGTCTGGAATAATTTTTTGCAACATCTCTTCATCTTGAAAGCTTTCTATTTTAATATGAGAAAAGTTGATGTTACCTGCAGGAGCTCTGTTCTGAAAGAATTAAATCAAAGAACTCTTGTTCCTTCAAATGTCTCCATTGAACGCAGACACTTAAGAATTCTGAGCTGAACACAATGCACCACGAAATTCATATGAGATAATATAAAATGTTATGAGCTAAGGAATCCATATTTTCCTCAATTTTTACACACCCGTGTATAGATCTGTAAATATATGTATAAATACGTGGAATAATTGAACCTTCACGAATTTTCATCCAGAAGATTTTAGATTTGCTATTTCTTCACAGTGATATCAGCTACAGGAGACTTTTCTGTTTGGCACACTGAATTTATTTTATAATGTTTATTTATATATTGAGAGTCAAAAAGTGTTATGCTATTAACTTCCTATGCATTCATATTTGTCTCACACTAGTTAAATAAAAGTAAAACCTAAAGCTCACTGAGCTCTTCAGAATCCACTATAAGCATTCACTACAAAATATTTATTGAGAGAAATCATATTTACTCCCAATAAATCAGTATGCAACATTTGTAACTGAGCTTCTGTAAGACAAAAAGATGTTTCATGGTGTAGTGGTGGCAGCAGGAAAATCTCATTAATCAGAGCAAAGCAGGCGTTCTATAGCCACTGGCTTCCAAAACTCCTTTCCCCCAGCTATGCCGTGCACTGGCTGGAAATTGTGTTGGAGTTGACAGATCTCTTCCTGGCACTGACTGAAAGGGGACAGGGAATGCCCCATTCCTCCAGCCTCACTTGTCCCCTGCTTGCTGGAACAACTTTGAAATGAGAAAAAGGGCAGGGCAGCTCTTGAATAGATAAAACTTTTCACTTCCTGAGCAAATACTCTAAACGTTACGAAATCTGATAAAGACCACTTTACATGTATGAACTCTGGGTGTGTATAAACACAACCACCACATTTTCTTAGCCATGGTCTCATTTTGAAGGGAAATGTGGTGCGTGGTTATAGTTGTGGTTGTCACACGGAGGAGGCTGGGATCAGTTTTGGCTCAGGTGTCCATGAGAGAGGGTAAACTACACAATTTTTCTAAACATTTGTATTTTAATTTCTCAGTTTATGTGGATTGCAGGGCTAGGCCATATGTGTAAACCCACACCTTTGATCATGGATAGTGACCCTGGCCAAGGATTTACACTCCCTAGGATCCTGTTTCCAGCTGTGACCAGCAGATGTTACTGTAGGTGTCATCTGACTGTGGTCCCCAAGACCTGCAGATAAACTGACCCATCATGGACCTCCCTGGACTAGACCTCTTAGTTCCTTAACCCTCAGCTTCAGGTACCTTTAAGGTCAGGTGCAGCAGCACTCGGCCAGCAGATGTATGAAGCTTTCAGTGCCCAGCACTGGGGTGCAGATGTTGGGAGATATTTTACCTCTAACAAGTTTTCACACACAAAAATGATCTGTGCTTCATGAAGCGGTCTCTTTCTCATGAAAGGAAAAAAGCTGCAGGGCACAAAGTGTTCCGCTTCTTTGAGAACGTACAAAGAGCAGTTTTCTGCAGGTTATCATTTTTGGCTGAGTTGTGGTCACTGCATGAGCAGCAGAAACATTTCTCCAGCCAAAGCTCAGGCTTTTTACTGTATGAATCAAACTCTCTTTTGCCTTCTTTATGCATTACAGTAAATATATATTTAAATGTGCCTTATCCATACCTCTAGCATTCCCCAGCATTATGATTTTTAGAGAACCTCGTTAGATGGTAGGAAAAAAAGTGCCATACATGCCATACTTTAGAGGAGACTTAAATTTCCTTTGTAATTTATCCTGAGAGAAGGATGGATAACAGCAGTGGTATGACAATTATTGCTGCCTATTTCTCCTAATTATTAGTCACCAAAAAAAAATTGCTTATAGGCTGAATCATATCTGGCCTTTTCTTCCTCTGTTCCCATTCCAGTGTAAGTGGAAGCATAATGGTTCTGATATGTAAAACACCTGTGTCATTTATCCATGCCTCTCCTACTGTTTATTTTCAAGCTTTTATATATTTACAGCAAAATAATAAAATTAAATATCCTAAAACCTACTTTGAAAGACCATTCTCACAGCAGTCTAAATAAATGATCTGAATCACACGCAGCGTTTAGTGATTCAGTAAGAGATGAAAAACAATAAAACTGATAAGAAAGCCAGGCCTCCTAGGATCATTTTGTTCTATTACAGTCCATCATGGTGGAATTTTGCACATTGGTGTTCCTCAGTTTTAAAGGAGTGACATTTTTATCTAGGCAGTAAGGTTCAGTCAATTTATGCCAGCAGGTTTTTCTGCCTTCTTAAACAAGGACAAAAGTTTGAATTTAAGCTGTGACTCAAGTGTGTCAAACATAACACACTGCAGACTGAGTCTGCTACGGGGCACTAGAAGATCTAAATTGTGATAAAATGGAATCAATTTCACTGGTTACAAAGGAGAAAAATAACTTTCTGAAACAAAAATGAGAAGTAAAAGAGAGAGAGAGAAGAAGTCACACTGACAATTACTTCCTTTCTGAAATGATACCTGGAATCTTGAAAAAAGACGAGCAGCTCTATCCAAAGGATAGTCCATGATGGGTTTGAGTTTCACAGGCACTTTTTCTTCATGTTCTACAATGCTATGTATGGAAATCAAAAAGAAAGAAAATAAAAAGAATGCAATAAAAATACAGTACAGCTGCACACATGCTAGGAAAACCATTTGGAAAGCCATGGTAAGTTGCTCTGAAATGTTGTCATTACTTCTTTCTTCAGGATAAGAACAATTGTATCTTGGAGGGCATTTAAAAAAGACAATAGTTAATAACACTGGATTTGACAGAGAACGGAAACATGATGTTCCCTACATCTCCCTTCACCAAGACTGATTCTTAGCATCTATAAACTACAGTCAGTTTGCTTAAAATATGTTGCAAGTAATAACATAAGGAACTCTGAATATGGGAGTGAATAAGGAATGCAATCAAAACATTAGATTAATTTTAGAACATTATTCTGCAAACCAAGAAGGTCAGGAAATTAGTGGCAGAAAACTGAATATTTTGTCTTGTTTTGTTATGAGGTTTTGCCTCAATTTTTGTCTGAGACGAAACACTCCTTTAAATATGTGCTCAATTACAGATTTAGCTCTGGACAATAGTGTATTAAAAATTTACTGGAAAAATGTGTGTGTTTTGGAAATGGAAATAGAAAGCTGAACAGACTTATTCTGTGTTTACGTTGCTGCAGCTGATAACGAATGCACATATTGAGCACACAAAAAGATTAAAGGAAAAGGGAAATTTCTTTTATATATAATACATAAATAAACTTGTAATTACTGGGGGAAAAAAAATGAGCATTATAGCCAAATATGCAAATACAGAGAAATTTCTGATTCTAAGGCTTGGAGCTATTCTCGCATGCCTGTCATTTCATCAGTCGAATAAAGTTTGCTCACAAATTCTTAAGTGTTTGAGGTCAAACATACAGGAGTCTTCATGGGGAAAATAGACAGATTTCTAGGTCCCTTTACATATATCTGCATGCACACAGATTATATAGAAATTTGTACATAAATAGAGACAGATACTGCTATGGCACCCAATGGCCTGTTAAAAACAAGTCTGGTTTCACTGTTATCTCTAGAACACTTGCTTAATCTTCCTGATCCTACAGTTTGAGGTGTGCAGCCTGATTTGTGCTGTGGCCAGGGAAGGTGTCAGCCACTCTGCACTGGGAGGTTGGTCCAAGCCTCACTTTGTAAGAGGCTGCTGTAACCCATAAAAACATGTTCCTGTTGCTTTCCCTGTATCATTACTTGTAAAACTATGGCTCATATCAAAGCAAGGCAGTAGATGTCGGCACTAAAACATCTGATAATTCTATAAACCTGTTCATAAATAAGGTAGTAATGGTAAATAAAATAAAAATAAATAAAACAAAATAGAATAAACCAAAATAACAATGCTGATAATGGTAGTCATACCCACTTAAAAAACCTGGTCTAGAATAGATTTCTTAAAAGTATGTTTTGGAGCTAGAAGACAAAATCTACTGATTGTGTAATAGAAAAGCATAACCTAAGATATTGCAAGCAAATTCTTGTTTACGGAAAAAATATAATTACTTCTTGCAATTACCTAATGAATATTGTTTAAAAAATGTTCTAAAAACATGAAATAATAAAGCATAAGTGTTCAACAGATAAAAGAAGCAATCATTAATAAAATGCTGGTACAGGAGCCCCAGGAAGCTGCATTAGGTGTCTGAAGCAGTTGATGATTTTCCAAAGAACAAAGAGAATGTGAGGGGCTGTTAATAAGTCTTTCAAGAGAGCTGGACTTGAGCCACATAGTGCTTGGTCTGCAAATACTATGTTTAAAAATCAATCCTTTGCTTCACAGGAAGCCAATGTACTTTTGTCAAAATTAGAGCAACACGAACATCTGTCCTGGAGCCAGTTAACCATCTCACTGCTTGCACTCTTCTGGTTTTCCCTTTCCTCCCATGAGCAGAGGAGAGTAAAATTATAAACATCCACAGAAACCCAAAGGTTAATACATTTGCAGCAGCATGAGGGTATGAAAACACTTTAGGATTAGTGAGAAAATTCAGGCAGTCAGCAGTGCAAGATAGAAGTTGAGCATACAGGGTCTCAAACCAGAAACTGAAGCCCAAACAAAGTTACAAGCATTGAAATCTGTTGAGGATAAATAAGACAAGAGCAACATGGGATGTCATTTCACATCTTCAAGGTTACCTTTCAAAATAATTCAAATATGCTTTTAGGAAGCACTAATTAAAAGGTGTTGATGATACCATTTAACTTGCAATCTCTGCCTTCAGTTAGATTTTCTTTTTCCCAGACACATTTTGAGAGAAAATGTTTTGTTGTTATTTTTTTCTTGCATCACAGAAACATTAATATTTTGGGGGGGAAAAAAATAAATATACCAGGAGGATTTTTTACTTTCGGTATATTTCTATACAGAGCCATCGTTATCTAAAGGATTAAGCACCCACAGCTACAATCATTGTTCAGTGGATGACTCTTCTCTCTTTCTGGAGGAACTCGTGTGGATGCAGGTGACTTGATCAAGTCCAGCTCTGCCTTCTGATTTTTTCCCTGGAGATCACCTGCCCAGACACTTGCATTTGTCAGTAATTCCCTCCAACAGCACTGCTACTTACTTCCCTGGGGCGGGATTTTGCCGTAGCTATTTACAGAACCATTTTGATGCCATGTAAAAAATCTCATTACAGTGTCACTTAACAGAGAGAGAGATGCAAGTGAAATATTCCTACAGCAAAGCTGTCACGCTTGGGACTGCAATAGACTGGAAAGCTGCTCCCTGCCTGAACCTCACCCTGTTAACAGGTCTCAAAATCCTGCAGCAAGCTGCAGATTAAATACCTCAGCCTCAGTGGAGCAGACCCATCATGAATATTGTGTAACGCTGGGCATCCAAGCAGAAGAGATGAGATATTTCATCTTGAAAACACATCAAATTCTTTTGCAGCACTGCCTGGCTCAAACTAAAGCTTGCAACAGGCACTGCCACATCTACCAAAGGTGTGTTTGATTACCATTGCCCAAGCCTTTGTAAACCACAACCACTCACTCATCTGGAGTTTCACCTGTCAGGAAATTCTCAGTGCAGTTATGTGGCAAGTTTCATCTCGGGTTAAAGAAAGGATTGAAAAGGGATTGAAAGCTCTTAGAAGAAAATAAACACTCTGTAAGAATAAAATTCTTATACGAGGAAAAAAACCAAAACAAACAATAAAACATGACACAAGCAAAACAAAACCATAAACAAAAAAACCCCAAAACAAAACAGAAAAAAAAAAGCTCTAAGAAATAAGAATTATAGCTACTGGCTTACTCAGCTGCCCCTTGAAGCTAAGAATAGCCAAATAGAAGAAATTCATGGAGGTGCAAGCTCAAGATTAATCTAATGATCACTTTCAATTTCATTTCCTGTTTGCTGCTGTTAAGTTGCTGGGTTCTTGTTCCTTTCCAAGAACATGAAGAGAATAATGAAACTGAATGTGGATTTTGGTAGTTTGAATGACACTTTTTTCTCACTGGAGGGACAGAATTGCAATTAGAGCACTGAAAACTATCAAACCTCATCTCCTCGCATACACACCTGGTAAATAAACCTTTACAGGGCACTGATCACAGGTCTTTCTCACATGGAAATCAGATTCTTCTCTCTTTCCTATACAACAACTCTTTTTGAGTAACAAAGGAAGCCAACAAAACAAGGAAGGTGAAAACATAGATCCCCTGACTGCTCTAACATAATTGTGTTTTCTTATGGTAAGACAGTATTTTCATTTCTTCCCTGGGTGGTGGCTCATTAATCACTTTAGAGTACTCTTCCCAAACTAAAATTCATCCTTATAACACACCTTGTGGGAGAGTCTCAGAACTCTAAATCTTGGTGTGTTAGGGGTCAATAATAAATGATATTAATTTTTCCTCTACACACAACTAAAGGGCACTTTATTAAGTAAAGAAGGCAATAAACAACACTGAAAGGAATGTGATTATGACAACTTGTCATAGGATATTAAATAATGTAGCATTGATATAATTAAGGATCTGAGATAGGGATACATCAAAATAACTTATGCTAATTATTTCATTTGAGAGTTAAGAAATATTGCATATGTAGCTAGACCTATATTTGTGTCCTTATTTACATATTTATAGCATTTTAGCTATAGCAGGACAATGGCTATTTCCATTTTGCTCCTTACAGAGCCTCCCTGCAGTGCTAATCAAATCCTGACATCTGACTCTAACGCTAAGAGTTTTAAGATAATTAAGCACTTTAACCTAATGAACTTGCATTTTAATCCACTGTATTTGTTTAGAGAAAGCCCAGGAGGCTAATAATGAGATATGGAATTTTACACACATTTATCGTGAGCACTCAGATTAAGCTCAGCTCAGGAGCAAGGCAGATCTGAAGCCTCATCCTCAGTTGTAGCACAGCAAAGCAATGGCAGAGTACATCACACGAGATTAGATTTGCCTTGTCCTAATAAAATGCAGTAGTTGTTTCAATACAATGCCTGCACACAGCTGCCCAAACTAAAAACTCCACCGTGATTGACTTTAGCTGATGCTTGCAACAGGCCAAATGCTGGATGGAAATGGAATTTTGTGGCTGTGTCTGTGCCAGAAAAAGGGTAATTTCCAGTTGAAACAGGAAAGGGAAGCTTGCAACTGCCATGGCTGTGTCTGTGGCCTCAGTCCCCAAGCCTGTTTTAGCAGCACTGCATTCCTCTACACAAAACAGTCATGCCAAGAGCCAGAGGCAGGCCTCTGGCACACTCAAATCCATGTTAGTGGGCAGTTAGCAGGTAAGGAGTTCCACAGGGAAATGCATTATCTGCCTATTCACAACAAGAAGGGAATACAAGCTGTCTGTTTCCTTGGCATCACGCAGATTTACCTCTCCAAAAGGCAAAACAGTTACAGGAAAGTGATGCCGTGCCATCCATGCCTAGCTTTTCTTTTTTTTTTTTTTTTTGACACCACCCAAAAAAAAAAAAAAAAAAAAAAGAATTTTTATATTCTTTGCCACTGAAGCAAGCCAAACTGTTGAACAGGAAGGCAAGAAACTACCTGCTTTCCAAACAATTGCTGCTCTGCATGTTATTCAGAGGGAGGAGTTAAACCTTAATCTTACACCTCATGGAAGCATCTCCTAGCCAAGAGCATTTGTTTATTCCTGCATGGACACTCTGAGATTTCCTGTTTGGAGCTTCCCTTTATTTTTTTTTTTTAACAATAAAGCACTTTTCATCATCATGGCTCTGTAGCCCTTTAACACAGCAATGCCTCAGAGACTGAGGTTGATGCCACTGCAGCTGTGGGGTGGGATGACTCCTGAGGGACAGACTGAGACTTCTACACTGCTGAACACCCACCAGCCTGACAGCTGGAGCACTTCCCGGGCTGATTTGAGTTACTCTACTCCTTCCTGTACTCCTTCCTTCAGCTTTGTGGCTGCAGATGTACCCCTGATAATACGGAAACAAAGACACCAAGTTACGATGCATAGCTTGGCTTTTAAGCATTTAAAAACAACAAGCTGTTCCCCTCTCCTTAAGCATCACAGCAGTTCTCATGCTACCTCCCCTGGCTTTCTGGTTTCTTTTTTTAATGGTTGCATTTTCAAAATTTTCACCACACCCAAGGAGAGTGAAAGACTTTGGAATTACTGCATTTGCCAGCTAAAGCCATCAGGTGATTGCCTGTTTTTCTTCGATAGATTGAAAAAAAACTGAAAACAGCACTGAGAAATATTGTAGAGCCTGTAAAGAAGAAAATTATTCAAATGTGAACTCTCATGACAGAATGTCAGGTTTTCCCTCCAGTGGCACAATACATGGTCAAAGGTGGAAGAAGAAGAGATCTTACCATCAGGCAACGATAAAATAATCACCCAAAACCATTAGGGATGAGGCTCTGCTTACCTTCAAATCCAACGGGCTGATGATACAACCTGATTTTCATTTCCCACGATACATTTTCCTATGAGAATTTTGGAGGAAAAGTTTATCACAGTAGAAATGGCTTCAGCGAAACAATAGTCAGAAAAGAATCTGCTTCATTCTGTTTGATTGATCAAAGCAAAAAATATAATGAATCCTTAAGGCAGTTCATTGTACTAGTATCAAGTTAAAGTTCTGAGATGACACTCATATTTTTTGCTCTTCGTTTTTCAATGTTCTTTATTTTTCTACAAGATTAATATACACTACATCACTTTCATATATTTGTGCTCAATACTTTATATGAGAACAGTTTGATTTGTTTCTCTGTGTGTCTTCCACAGCTAAGCCTGGGCACAAGTCTGCTGTTAAACACTCCCTATTTAGGTTTTGAAAATAACGAGCAGAAATATCTACAAAACTATTCAAAAATTAACCTAAACAGGGGCAAACCAGAAAATTAATTATATTTACATATAACTTTAAAAGCCAGTGTTAAGTGGGTTTTCTTTAATTGTTAATGTGACCACTGAAGTTTTGATGGAAGAATTGTATCCTACCGAGATCACTCCATAGAGTCAAAGCCTTCTGATAAGAGCACTTATGTGGATTATCCACTTATACTCCAGCTCAAACAGGTTATCTGGTAGAAATATAATCAAAGAGCCCTCCAGCCTGAGTTTCTTGCAGATTTAGCTAAGCTGATTATTTCCCTCCACTTTTAAGTCCTGTTTTTTCTCGTGTAATCCTGGCATTCTGGTCTCTCCCTGGGTTGCCACCCACCATCACCATTGTCACTGTTTTTTGCAAGGCTCCCCCAAGCCTGCAATCTGATGTGCATGTGAAAAACTGATGTCAAGAATCACACACCAACACCTGTAAAGCATGCATTCATTTTAGAAAGAAATGAAATTGCAATTGCTCTACTATATAATCATCTTGTGTTCGTAATGAAAAACATCGGGAAAAAAATGTTTCTTCCTGATGTTTTTTAAAACAAACACAAGATGATTTCAAGCTAAACACGAAAAACTACATCCAATTTAACTTATGAAAATAAATACATATTCTAGATGAAGTGGTTGTGCTGCCAGCATCTGGTATTTATGTGCATACATGTGTGTACACACACACATTTTTTATTTAGGAGTTTTAAAATTGCAAAAATTTGAAATACATTTCCTTATGTCATCTCTAGTCAAAATATACAGGCAAACATTGTTTTTCATAAAAAAAATTTAACCCTTTTTTTGCAACAGAGCATTTCATTAGTGAAACTATGCTACTGTATATCGAATTTTACATTAAACACTGAATTAAGTCAGGGGTATACATTATCAGAATAATTTATGACATACTGTAGAGAAGGTAACATTTAAAATGCAGATGAAAATATTTAATGAACTTCTTACAGATTAATGATGTGGCAAACAGTTGTTTGTTTCCATTTGATGGTGATCCCATGAAGCCATTAGAGGTCCAGTTCCACCTATTAGTCACAATTCAGTGGCAACAGAGCTCCAGAAAAGCCAAATGCAACACATCCTTGTGACATTCTGCACTAAAAAACTGATGAAATATTAATCACTCAGGCTCCACATGCAAAATGCAACAAAAAAAGAAAGTCAGAATAAGAAAAAATAGCACAGCAGGGGTGCTGTATATTAACATCAACAAGCCACTTTGAAAGGCTAAAGCAAAATGCAGCAACCCCAGCCCCACATGTTTGTAATTTTAAAACTCTTGTCATAGCTAAGTAATAGCATGGCCACAGCAGGATACACCAAAATTAAAGGTAAAAGCTCTCCTAAGGGGTGAAGAAAAGACGTAATAGTGCCAAAACAGTCACTGGAAAAGGCATTTAGCTTCATATTTTGAGAGAGAGAGAGCACAAAGCAGAAGAACTAGATTCATTACAAAGATTCATTTGGCACAATTATCTTTTCCTTTGTGGCTTCTGAAAGCCTTTGACTGTCATCTGCTGTTGCAGAAATTTTCTATGGTCTAGACATTTGGTCACTCATACGAATGTCACCTCTTACTGGAGCAGCTCTGTGTCGCTGATCTTCCCAGCTCAGGTCTCCTTTGAATGAAATACTTCAGGAATCTACAATGAATCACTTAAAAAAAAAAGTAAAATTAAAAGAAATGAAAAAGGAACACAGTGGTTGTGAAAGTGTTTGTGTGCAAGAGAAATTTTGCAAGTCTTCAAGTTCCCTAATGTTTCAAAAACTTGCTATTGTAGCAAACAAAAACAAGAGATAAAATAATACTTGCACCTTGGATCTCTTCCCCTAATGTGCTTCTAATACAAAATACTTCAAGATCAAGTTAACACCAATCTCACGTTGATTTCAGTGATTGTGTAATACAGCAATTAAACTATCTTGGATTTTCTGGAGCCTTGAATGTCAGGAAAAACCTTAATTTTTTTTCCAAATACCAGCCTTGCTGACTCATCAGGAGTAAGGATACTGTAAGTAAATATTGCCCTATTGAAGCCATTACCTTATTTGTTGTGACCACTACAATTTAGTCCACAGGGCGGTTTCTCATATTGTCTGAATTACAGATTTGGATTAGATGCATGAAATTGTTCTCAAATTGTACTAATATACTTATAAGAGATCAGCCATTCAATATCATCATGCTTTCCAGTAACCAATATCACCCATTATTAAATGAATCTGCTCTCCTAACAAAAAGCTATGGCAGATTTTTCTGTATGTGATCATCAACTGCTGAATTAAACGAGCCAATGTTTTTTCCAACTGCAAAGTTATACATGAGAATATTTGTACATTCCTCCCTCACTTAAACATTGATCCCAGTTGTGCAAAGAGAATTTCAGAACTACACATTGTTATACTCTGGTCATCAGTTCTCATCTTTTCATCTTTACATAAAGAGCCAGCAAGTAGAAAGAATTTCAGTCTAGGGTTATTGCTGGTGCTTATTGCTGCTTGGAAGGTCTTATTGTGAAATTCCATCTGCAGTAGTCAAGCTAGAAACAGCGACAGACAGACACCTTTTCACACAAAACACAGATTGTTAATTGAACTTGTGGATTCTAAAATTTTTTACCAAGCTGCAGATCAAACCTACTCACGGCTAATTAAATTTAGAACATATACAGGCTATCATTAATGTGAGGGAGGGGAAAGGAAACGTGGGGAGCACCTTTGTCTTTGTTAAATTCTGCATTGGTTTAATCAAAATCCAGAAGAAAAAAAGAAGTAGAAGGAAATAAGAGAGCTGAATCATAGAAATTGATATTTTTTCCGTTGTGTGACATTATATGGGCTGATAGAGTGTAATAGAGGAAGGGTGAGAGAAAAGGGGCACTAGAGCTGGACAAGTAATATCTGAGGAGCATCTTGGAGTCTCCAGCTAAATTGCACACAACAGTGAAATTCCCCTTCTTCTCTGATGGCAGCCTCAATCTGTTCTGTAATAGCTGATTATGAAGCCTTGCTGCATCTCTCCTAGATTGATTTCTGTGCCAAATACATGAATGAAATGGGAGCTTTCAAAGGAGGGAAAGGATATCAGTTAGGGATCAGCAAAAAATCACTACAATTCCTGTTTTCTCTAAATTAAAACTCTCCTACAAATGGCACACCAAAGGCCCCTGCCATCTGACCTCCACCCTGTCAATACTAAAAGACAGACTTTAAAGGCTTCTTGTAGCCCAGTAGATGCAATGTTTTGCACTTCCTAATGAAAGAACCCAGACTTTCTATTCTATTCCCTGAGGGCACAGGACTTGCATGGGCTCATCCAGATGCTCCTGAGTTGTGGTGGCAGGCACCCCACTGCCAGGCTGCCATGGCATTTCCTGAAACCCCTTATGCCCTGTCCTGCTGAACCTTTGGGGCCAGAAGGGGAGTCCAAGGGTGGTCATAGAAGCAGAAGAAAAGGGTGGGGATTAGCAAATTTTTGCATGAGAATTTAACTTTGTTATCGAAGAGGTTTTTTTGCATTAATTAGATAATTTGGCTGCAGGCTTTAGTATGACTGCAACTGGACTAGGAGTAACAGTTTGTAATTTTTTTGATCAATGTTATGATTTTAATTACATGTACAATAAATTCTTTAATCCCCACATGGTGTTCTCTTTTGCCAAAGCAAGGTTCTCAGTTTAGCATCCTTTCCCACCTTTCAGCTTTATGTGGTAGGGCTACTTGCCATCCTTTATTACGGTGCTGCTCTGCAATCCCTCTTCCTTTTGTAAATCTCAGTTCTCTTTCCTGCTTAGTAAACTGAGAAAACAACTCTCAATCAGGTCATACAAAATAATTGTACTGTTAGTGCTTGTGAAAATGGCGGTGGCTGGAGGAAACTTTTAAAAATAATTGTAAAAAGAAGCAGTATTACATGCTTTTCTGACATGATGTTTTTCAAGTTCTTTGGTTTTGATTCTACCTTTTTAAAGGGAAAATATGGGCCCATGCTGTAAAGCCCATGTTATAAGAAAAAGCATAAAGATTTAAGAGAAATTTGCTTAGAGATTCACTGCAATGACACCTATTTTATACACAAAGAAAAACATACCAAATGTGCTGATCCTGAAAACTGAAGCTTGCAGGAAAGAACTTTTTCAATTTTTTTGTAATGCTTAATATGCCCACCAGTAAAAAAATACAAAAAAACCCCCACCATCACAAATCAAAGTAACCCAATTTTAGAATTGAACTGCATTTGACTTATTACTTTAGTGGTAGAAGTTAGCAGGCTAAATCATAATCCACCTATAAATTTATCATAGCGCAAATCTAGGTGGTGAATGGGATTTTGTGATGCTTTATTCTTGCAGATTATGCAAACCTCTCCATGGTGAGTCTGAATCCTCTGAAATGGAGAATGTTCAGCGAAATTAAAGATTGACTGTTTTTCTTTGCCAAAGCTTCTAGATAATTTTTACCCAAATGTGTCACAAAATTGCAACAACAACTTAAAAAGTAAAAGAACCCCAATGTTTATAATCAAATATTACCCATACCCTTCTCTTTTTCTTAAAATACTCTAAATCAAATCCATTGTCCTCCTCATATTAAAAGCACATACATACCTAAGAACATCTACAAAGAAATTATCCTTTTCATGAAGAGCTCTATGAAAGAAAATAGAACATAAACTCCTACAGGTGTTTCTTTAGGCACTGATTTGCCTAAATGAAGGTTCATTTCAGTACAAGTTTCTTACAGAACGTGTACATGAAATACTGTATTTCTACCATCTAGAATTGGACATTTCAGTAGATGAAGTTGATTTTATTTTGTAAACTGATCAAAGGTTATGAATCTAAGTAGTTTTTTACCAATTTATTAACCATCATGTGTTCGTATGATTGGTTTCCAGGTACCAATACTCTGATAAAGACTGAATAATGAACTCAACACCTAAAGATCCCTCAACTTATGGGGTATGGACTCCTCTCCATGGGAAATATGGGAAATTTCACAATTAGTTTAAATTGATCCAGGTTATACAGCTGGGAAAGGGTGCAATATACCAGTAAGACAGATAAGAGATATATTACTATGAGATAACAAATGCCTCACAGGTACTGTCAAGTTCTGAAGCCTGGAATAAACAAAAGAATATATCATCATTTCTACATGTCATAAATGCAGGTTTATATTAAAAAAAACAGTAATACAGCACAGAATTTTTTACTTAAAGCAAATACTTAGTGTTTTTCATTAGAAGAGTCCTGAAAATATAACAAGTGATACTTTTACTAATACCACCAAAATGACTAATCAAATGAAGAATATGCAAAGCATTTTCTTCATCTTAATGTATAGAAGCCATCGAATACTTGGTTTTGTCTAATATCTATCTGTTAAAATTTAAATATTCAGCCTGAAGTAGGTCACTGGGCTTCAGAGCAAGCAAGACACAATCTTTTAGCCAGGAATTGTCACAGTGGGGAATCATAAGTAATATTGTTGAAGTCAACAGGAGTTTGTTTTTACCTGATTTCTCCATAAACCAAGAATGCAATATTTTCTCAGTTTCAGTTACCCTCTACAACTGGACATTTCAGTGGATGAAGTACATTTTATTATGTAAACTGAGCAAAGGGATATTCAATATCACGTGGCATCATGCTCAGCATATAAAGCTGAGTGTCTGGACAACTGTCTGCCCATGAGAGCCGGTGAATGAATTCTTTGTTTTGCTTTGCCTTTCCACAGCCTTTGCTTTCCCTATTAAACTGCCTCTGTCTTTAACACAGCCTATGGGTTTCTGCACTTTTATCCTCTTGATTTTCTCCCCCAAGCCAAGAGAGTGTGGCTGGGTGGTGCTTTGTTGTTTTCTGGGGTTAAACCACAAGCAGAGGATGTGATGGCAAAAAAATCCCTTGGCCACATCAAGGATGCGTGAGTAGAAAACAGCTTAATTTGTCTCTTGGAACTCCTGTCTACAGAACAAAGAGAGTGCTAGCTTGTTCTTTTCTTCTTTTTTTTTTTTTTTTTTTTTTTTTTTTTTTTGGTAATTTGCATTTTCTCTGGAATCAAAGCAGCTTCTCCTTCTCGTGTCACAATACAAAAAGGCTGATCATCTTGAGACAATATACTTGTGAGACAGAATATATGGTTCACAAAGTGTTGTTTTAATAATTCATTCTTAGGTCGTCAAAGGGAAGCCAGGCTTTAGAAGTCCCTTTTGTTGTCACTATAAAACACGTAACGCTACACAGGAGAAGAGCAACCACTGGGTGGCCTCTCCTGAGTACTGAACCCAGGTCTTTTTCTTGTTTTCTTGTTTATATCAAGAATTTACCTGCAGTCCATCAAGTCAAGAATTGTTACGGGCTGCCCAGGGAGGCGGTGGAGTCATTATCCTTGGGGGTGTTGGAGAAATGACTCAGTGTAGCACTTGCTGCTATGGTTTAGCTGATATGTTGGTGCTCACAGGTTGGACTTGGTGATCTTGGAGGTCGTTTTCAACCGTAATGATTCTTGGATTCTAATCAGAACCTGATGAGCAGCAGCACATCTACAAACAGACACCAGTGACTGGTGTCCTCCCAGGGCCAAATCACAGGTAGGAGGTTGCAGCCACAGCCACAAACCTCTGGAGGGGTCTGTGCCATCAAAAGCCCAACAAGAGCCAACACATCTCTCTCCTACCAGTCAATGCAGCAGGGCAGCTTGGGGCTCCTCAGGACTTCTTGGCCCAACAGCAACTCCATGAGAGAAGTGGAAAAAGGGCAGGCACCTTTCCACAGGGACACTGGGCCAGCTGGTGCTGCTGGCACTGGAGGCTGGAGTCACCCTGGAGAGCTTCTGGTCAGAAGAATTAATGAGAGATTATGGCCCACAGTCTTCCTCACAACTGCTGCTGATGTGCCACAAATGCCATAAAAGCTGCTGCTCTTCGGGCAGCAAAGGAGGAATGTACAAAAACAAAAGAGACTTTTGATGTCGGTTCCCTGGGCAGACAGACCATTGTTGACTGTATTTGGGACATAGTTAGCAGAAGGCAAAAGGAGAAAGAAAAAAGCAGAAACAGCTGTAGCTTTTATTGCAGGAGCTCAGTCCTGCTGCATGTGGTAAATAAGGAATTTTAAAAGACTAATAAGGAGAAAGGCTGGTGACATAAAATAGAACAGTCAACTGGCACAGCTTCCTCTTTTGAGCCATGGCTCTAGCTTGATAATAAAAAGAAACTGTAAAATAAAATAAGCATTGTAGTCTAGAACATGCGAGATCACATTCTAAAACATTTATGGAGAAATGTTTAATTTTTAAACATATAGGTCCTAGGTTACTGAAAAAATGGCAACATTCAAAATGAGAAGATAAAGTATAAAAATGGCTGTTTCAGTGAATGGCTCTCTAGAAAATACTGTACAGTGGTGACTAAGAAGTAGTTTTCCACACCAGTACTTTACAGCTCATCAGAGAGCTTTATTATGAGTTATAAAAAAAAAAAAAAAGAAAAATTTAATTTTTTTTATGTAATGATACATTCACATAAACTTAACAGTCAAGTTTTTATTCCCTATAAAAGTCATGCCTTTTCTTATGAATATCTTATATTCCTGGGACCACTTAAAAGGCAATCAGAAATAAAAAGGCTACAGATGCAAGGAAATTAATCCAAGTGGCAGTGTATGAGAGAAGGTAAAACAACAATAAACCAGCAAAAAAAATCAACCTACAATTGTGACATCCAGTTACATTGGTGCATACAAAAGGGAGGGAAAAACAGCAAACAAAAAATTAATTTGGGATGTTGGCTAAAGCACACTGAGCTCTACAGAAAGATTTCCCTTGACATAAGTGGTCATTTATTCATATCCTAGCAGTGAAAATAGTGGAAATCTTAACCTGGATATATCACTCCAAACTATTACACTAAACTGAAGCTGAGTAAAATCACAAGGCATTATCAAAAAGCAAACACTAATTTAAGACAGACAAAACTTTTTTGAAATTCAGTAATGCTTTAGCCATTAAAAACATATATGCTGAAAGGTATTTAGTAGTAAAGAGACCAATTAAGCTGGCTGACCTCGTATAGGAAACAGATTGTTTCCAATATCTGCAAGTACAGTTTAGTCCAGGTTTTTTTGCCAGCTGTGTGAGTTAAAATTCAAACTTGGACCAACTAAAGTCATTTAAGTAATTTACTTTTACTGTTTTTACATATTTGTTACTGATTTTCTAGGAAACCTATGTACACTGTTCGAAGGGATTTTTTGCCTGTTTAAGAGATTGCAAGCTACAAAAACACAGCTTTAGGTTTTACACTGAATACAGATTGAACCTGAAATTGTCTGCTATTTTAAAAACCTGCATTAGTGGAGAAAAAGCTGTCCATATGCATTTGACTTATTTGCAAGCCACTGAGACTTGACAAATTTTCAGGCTGAACAGGAGGAGCAAAAACAGGCATGAATATTCATCAGGAAGCAAAATCTCCAACCGAGACCAAGGATCCAAGATCTGTTGTTCTTCAAGCAATGTTACCTTGACCTGTCCACATTCAGTAACTGAAGTAGAAAAGCCCCATTCGGTTGTAACAAAATACTGAACTGAAAAGACAAAAGTCTGTTATCAATTTTTACTGTTTGGAAATTTGTTTATTTACATGCCTGAAAGATTCCTATTCTAAATTCACTGTAAAGGTTCAGATTTAAAGGCTTCTCATCAGTCACACAAAACATAAGCTCCTGAAGAGCCTGCAAGCTGGGAATAAGTGCTTTGAAAGTCAATGTGTTGCATCCAGGTTTCCAGGGATATTGTGATACAAGACCTCAGCTCCAAGGTAGATATAACAGTTCAAAGAGTGAGATTAGATTTACACCCAGCACTTAGGGACTTCCTCTTTAGCTAAAAATCCATTGTTCTTAAACAAATGTCCTTATGTACTGCATAATTTAAATAAATACACAAATAAGTACATCTATTTTTTGGTAATGAAAAGTATTCTAAAATTAATGGTTCTTTTTTCCATTGAAATACAGAAAAGAACAGAGGATTAAACATTGTAGAGGAAGGAATTATGTCAGCAGTGAGGAAGTATTTTCCCCTCCTAATACTGATTCACAAGGCCACAATTTGCTTCTGTACAATCAACATCAGCTTCCACAGGGACTGCAGCAAGTACTGCAAGGCCAGACTCCTCTCTTGGCTCAATTTTCTACCTTTTGTAATGAGACTGTTTCAGCTGGAACCATTAAACTCTAAGTTGCAGAGCATGGCTCACTTATTATAAACTGTCATAACACCTAAGAATCTATAGTTTTCTTGTTCTAGAATACCTATTGTGGCCTTAAAATTGTTGCAGGTTGCAAATTTGTGTACTATTTGAATAGTTTTAGTGCCTTTTTTTTTTTTATGGAAATGGATTTTGTAAAAATACATAGACCTCTATCTTCTATAAATAGGTAAAACAAATTCATCATAACAATCCTTAATCAGCAATGATGAGATATATAAAAATAAGCTTTCCAAGTTATGCACCATGGCTTTGAGAAAAATGTTGTGGGGATTTCGTGGCAGCTCAGTCCCATGCAGATGCTCACTCACTTCCCCACAGAGGGTAGGGGAAGAGAATTGGGCATGTAGAAGTCAGAAAACTCATGGGTTGGTACAAAGACAGGTTAATAGGTAAAGCAAAAGCTGCAAGTGAGGGAAAACAAAGGATTCATTCCCTGCTACCCACCAGAAAGCAGGGATTCAGTCATCCCAGGATAGTGGGGCTCCATCACACACAACAGTGACTTTTGAAAGAGAGAGGCCATTACTGCCAGTGTCCCCTTTTCCTTCTTCTTCACCAGCTTTTATTGCTGGGCAAGGTATGGGATAATCCTTGGGCCTGTTGGGGTCAGCTGTCCTGACTGTGTCCCTCCAAGCTCTTTGTGCACCCCCAGTCCGCTCACTGGTGGGTGGCTTAAAAGGCAGAAAAGGCCTTTACTGTGCAAGCTCTGCTCAGCAGTAAATAAAACATCCCTGTGTTATCAACACTGCTTCCAGCACAAATCTAAAATACAGCCCCATACCAGCCACTGGGAGCAAAAGTAAATCCTTCCCAGCCAAAAGCAGCATAACTTATATAAAAAAAAAAAAAAAAATCATTCTGGTAAATAACCTGTACCTTCTTAATTCACAAAATTTATTTTTCCCTATAACAACAACAGCAACAAGAAGAAGTTACAGAAAAACAGACAAGGAAATTAAATCCAATAATTATGTTAAACATAATTAACGTTGTGTCATAAAGCGACAAAAGCCAGGAAATTGAAACCTAAGGCTGACACTCTATCTATAATGCTCTCTGTTTTTCCATGACATGACTTAAAACCAGAGTTATAGCCTTAACTTTAAATTTCCTGTCTGTTGTCAGTTTTTGTCACAACCTTCATGTTCCTTAAACATAGGGTTTGTGAGTTTAATTGTATATTACCCTTTTATTGAAACAAGAATCAACAGTAAAAACAGAAACTTTTGAAAACAGATTTGGAAAAAAAAACTCATATGAGTTTGAAGTTGTCCATGTCTTGCATTTGACCTTCACCACGTTTTCTTCAAATGAAAGTTAGCTTAATTAATCTTAATTAATCTTAATTTCCTACTAAACTGTGAAAGCAAATATTTTCTGTTTTCAAACACAGGTACTTCATTTATAAACTACATGTGATCAAAATAAATCCATAGGAGAAAACATCAAAATCTATTTTTGTTGGAGAAATTATTTTTCTTTATCATAATTGTTATTTACTGTATCTGTAGATCTATCTCATATTATAATTTTATTTTTTGGAGCAGGGTAAATAGATGATAGTAACTGTCTCTGTGGAGTTTGACATATGACTGTAAGTGCTGCATGGGCCTCTGTTTCTTTGTATAAAAAAAATCATAACTTTCAAGCAAAAATTATTACTGTTGCTACATTTCAAAGCTGCAGAAGTAGAAGAAATGGGTTTCTAAACATCAGCAGTTTCAAGCACTACAAAAACTCAAGAAGGTGTTTATAATATATTCTGTTTCCTTCAGAGAACTAGAAAAAGCAAGACCAAATTAATTCCTACATATATCTTAACATCCTATTTTGTTCCAAAGGCTTATGATTTTCCCATCTCTTTGTAGATATTAGCTTAACACACAGAAATGATAATTTAAAAGATAAAGAACATAACTTTGTTGAGCTATGCTACAGACTGCATTTACAACTTTTTGATACAAGTGTATATATTTTCTAATAAAATCCCGTAAAGATTTTAAGTATACTGAGGCAACCTAATCTTTATTTACTGGCAACATATTTACTTTACATTTTAAAAGTCGTATAAAGTAACAAAGTAATAATATTGTCTGTGTAAGAGAAGGAAATCAGATGAAGGGATCTTATTAATTTTAATTCAGCCAGCGAGTAGATAGGAAATAGCATATTAGAAATCTCTTTCTGCAAGCCAGTGACATTGCATATGAGGAAGCAGGATTATTTTGTATATGATTAAAGGGACACATTTATTCAGTGAATTCATTGGAATTACACCAAGAATCTTCCTTTGCGAATAATTTTACCTGGTGGTGCAGATCATTCTCTGATATAAATCCCTCAGGCTACTTTGACTTGATTTATGACCCCTAGGAATGAGGCCCATTGTTCCAAAAGAGCAAAATTTTTGTTCCTCAAGAAGAACTGCCAAGAAAAGCAAATGAACCTTAATTGTAGCATTTGATAAATCCATATTTTCTCTAAATTTATTTATATAGTCAATCCTTCTTAAATAAACATTTTCTGAATGCCTAAAGAACGTTTATACATATTTTAAACAATGTCTTACTAAATGCAATATGGTGCAATAAGTTAATATATTTCCTGAGGAAAAAAATCTCTTTGACCCTAAGGCAAACTCATTCATATCAAATCTCTGCACATCCAAAGGACTCCTCCACATAAGGTGTGTCTAATAAGCAGGCAAGTTTAACAAGATGGTCCAGGGTTCACCTACCCAGAGCGTACCTAGAGCCAAAGATGAGTCTCTCTGCAAATCACCTCATTACCCAAATGAACATTCCTGCCATTTGGCCTGGGCTTGGCTCCTGGCTGCTGAATTCCAGGACAATTTACACTCTCTGAAGAGGATCATGAGCAAAGTAAATGAAGAAATAAATTGAGAAAACAATGAGGTGCACTGTCTCTCAGCTCATTTGTGTTCACAGTGTAAACTCTGTGCCGTGACATACGTGTGGTCACGGGGGAAGGATTGCACTGGCCATTGTAAACACTGAACCTGCCTCTCAGGCTGCCTGGAGCATCAGTGGAAAAATAAAAAACATTAGCAGCTCTCCTCATGCACAGAAATCATCAAAACAGTAAGCTGGCTTACTAAAGGTGGCAGCTCATCTCTTTTGTCTTAAAGGCAGGTCAAGGTGCCAGGCTCAGATGCAGATGATACAAATCCCACCTTAGGTAACTGAAAATATACTTTTTTCCCACCTCCAAATGTAAGTAATTTAAAATTGAACGTGGAGAATTTTTGTCTGTTTATCTCTTCATGGTTTTATCTTTCAAAGTCCTATTCTTTGATACATATCATAGGAAGACTCTATCTGTTGCTCTATGTCATTTTAAGCACTATCATTTTGGAAGCTGATATGAGCTCAGATTAAACAAATGGCTCATTTCAAATAGGAACTGCAGTGGATGAGAACAGGCTTTCTCCAGTTTGAAACAGAGATACCTTTGATTTTGAATTAAGGCCATACCTGATTTATATGTACAACCTATGCTTTTTCTCCCTACAGGCTGCTGTTGGATAACCTGCTCTTTCACCATTTTTGCAAGTCTTGCATGTGCAGTAAAGATTTTTTGGCAATAGTTTAGAGGCTTCCTCCCCCACAACTGCTTATGAACTCCATCTGGCCAGAATGAAGAAACCTAAGTTGAACAGTACATCAAATCCCCAAGTGATATACTCCTAAATCCATTGTTTCTCATAATGTTTCAAAGAATTATGTTTGAGTAAGGAAATTGAGGGCTTAGTAATATATTGATAATTAACACAGCAGATGTTGTATAAGTGTAGGCTGCAATAGCATTTCTGTCTGAAAAGAAAATAAGTATATTAAGCAAGAATAGAAACATTTTAGTGGCACTATTTTAGGGATTTTTTAAATAGTTTAGTCTTATAAATAGCTGATTTCATGTCTGAAATGAAAATATCCAGCAGTCCTCACAATCTGCTCTTTAGTTTTTTGGTTGATTTTTTTTTTCCTGTCTTATTTCATTCAAGTTCAAAATGAATCCATATTTTCTGTGATTTATTGGGTAACATTGTAAAAAAGGCAAGACAGTAACCTCGGGCAAACCATATGTAGTGAACAGGTTCCAGAGACATTTTATTGCTTTCTACCAGTGGTAGGTTAGCACTGGCAGGCTTCCTTCTGAATAGGTTACAACTGCTATCAGATACATCTGTTCAGCATTTTACTGCAAAGGGAATGTAATGCCAAAACAATGCTAAGCTTGGATTGCCCATTTCCTGAGATTACTGCTCTCAAAAAGTTCACCGAAAGTCTTTGTCTCTGTAATTTTAACATCTGACAAACAAAACCTGAAACAATGTTTTAATTTCATACATTATTCGTAAACTTCTGCAGAAAATATACCTATAATTAGTATAATCACTATCATGTGCCAGCAGAGAAAAGAGATTCCAGAAATAATTTATGCTGGTTTATTTTCAGGATTTTTGTTGGTGGTGTTTTATTTTAATGAGGAAAGCCTACTTTACTATGTTCTCACCTTGCCAGTTAGATCTTTCTTGTCAATTTTTCATCCTTTTCTAATGGAGAAACCATTGAGATTTTATATCATAAAGTTTATCTATTTTCAATGTTTTCACAGGGATTTTATTCTGCAACTGCCAGTCTTAATAGAGACTTTATACTCTGTTTCCAAAATGCAAGCCTGTGCAGCCTTATCAAATACACGCCAGACAGTCCTCAGATGCTGAGACAACAAAAAAAAATTTCACAATACAGAAAATCATCACATTAAAAATCAATCTCACTGCAGTTGTCTTCCTGAATGTTAATGTTGTCTAATATCTACAGATGATCACAAGAGGTGGGATGGAGGTGAAGCCTGTAACTTATCAGCATAATAAAGGTCAGCACTGGAACACATCCTCCCACTGCCTTTCGCTTTTTTCCCCTTTCCACATTCAGTGGTGCTACCAGAAAAGTGTTGAGTCATGGCATTCAAAAATGGTGGGTCTTGTATTCATGGCTCAAATAATTTATGTATTAATATCTAGTGCCCACATAAATATTCCCAAAATTAACTTTGCAAAGCACAGGTAAATCTTCGGTTTTTTGACTGTGTGGATACTCCCTGCTGTGGTACAAGACCTCCAATCAGGTGATCAGCTGTAGTTTATAGTAAATGTGTACCCAGCAATGCTTGCTCAGGCTTGTCACTGGCCGTGGCTGGGGACGTGGAGCTGTGGAGCTTTGTATCTACCAGGGCTTTGCTACTGGTAATGCCCTGCACGTGGGAAACCATGAAATCCCTTCCTTCTCTTGTGCCAGATGCACTGCTGAGCTCGGGGTCATCTGCAAACTTGCCGAGGGTGCACTGGATCTCACTATGTCATTGATGAGGACATCAAGGAACCCTGAGGACACCGCTCCTCACCAGCCTTGGCCTGGACACAGACATATTGACCACGGTCCCTGGCTGCATCCATACAGCCAGTGTGCAAAATTCTCAGAAAATGAGGCAAAAAACCAGCTGAAGAATGATCAGAGCAGCAATCTTACTTTCATATTTCTGCCTTAATCCTATGACCAAACAGAAGTGAACCAGTGACTGAAGTAGATGAAAAACTACTTGTAGGTAAGGCTGAGTCATTTTTCAAGGCACAATACACTTGTTTCAGCAGTGTTTTCAATGTTAAATTTAACGCTGGAGGACAAGTAGCTCCACTCATTTTTCTAGAGATGAGAGAAGATTTTTATGTTCCTGTCTCCATCAGAGAGTGAACATGGCACTTACTTTATCTCTTGTTATTCCTCTGTATCAGGTTTTCCTAGGAGAGTGGGAAATACATGGCCTGGTGAGAAATATCAAATTTATATATTATTGGAAATATTTTTTATTAATACCACTTTTAATAGTCAAGACTGTGAGGTTTGATGAGCTCTTACTGGGCTTTCAGAGATACAAGAAGGATCATAGCTACTGTCGTAAGTGCAACATCTTTTATTCCTATGAAAATTTCCAGGTCACTCTGCTTTAAAGAACATTTTTTGTGATCCAAAGATTCAACAGTTCCATAATAACTCCAATTAAGCATAAACTCTTCTCAAAAATGTTCTACTAGCCCAGATGTGTGTGTGATGATGTGTATCTGCTGGAACAGCTGACTGTTTCCATCAAGCTTCGAAACGAAGCCTGAAGTCTACCACTCCTCAAAATCTCAAAACCTGGGGACAAGCTGTTTTACTTATATCCTGAAACAGAAAAAGGAATTGAAGAAAGCTTTCTCTTTTCCAATTTCACATATATGATGTAAACTGGAAGCCAAATAATTTTCATCTGAATTCTATGCTAAATGTATAACTTACCACTTTCCTCTTCTAACCACCCAAAATTTCTCAAGACTGTACCCAGAACTAATGCATAGAGAAGACTCACTTTTAAATACATTATTCTTTGTTCTTTTCAGAAATAATAGCATTTTTGTGCTAAATAATTTTTGATTTCCATAGGCCCCTCAAGAAACAAAATATTAAAGTGCTGCATGGTGTATTCAGTGGGATGTTCCAATAATAGCAATCAATAGATTAAACGAAGGACAGGGTCCAGAAAGTTATTAGGATTATGGTGACAGAAGTGTCCAATTATTTTCTTCATGGAAATAAATATGCCTGAAATCAGTATGTATTACCCTAATCTTATGAAGTAGCTGAGATGATAATTTACTTTATGGCAATCTCTGTTATGTGTTTAAAATGTATTTTGCCTGACAATTAAAATTCTTAAAACTGATTTAGTTGTCACAGCATTCAGCAGTACTGCTGCAGCTGATCCTTGTGAAATAAGGGGTTAGAATACATTTCTTAGAGCAGATTTCTAATGAATTACCATGTGTTGACTGATATCTGAGCAAACTCAGAGTTATTCGAATTTCTTTACCACTGTGACTGTATTTCACCTCTGATTCCACTATCCAACACAGTCAAAGCTGGAACTATCTTTTTTCTATCAGATATATAAATATTAATCTTTGAATTAGGGAAGTCAATACCTGTTTAATCACTGCCCCTGAAAAGCTCAGGTTCAGTCTACTTCTGTTGCAGCTGAAGAAATATCCAGGAAGGAGACTGTTTTTTGCTTTCCTGTGAGAAAATATCCATAAATTCTCCAACACTGTAATTACTGGCAAAATCATACAAAGCAATTAACACCTTCAGTTTCTTTCTAAATCAGTGCAACTTGAAGCTGATATTGAGGGAAGCACATTACGCAGACATTTAAATCATCAAGAAATCGGTTGTGTTTAAATAAATACTTTCACTGTTTTTCTGAATACTTGATTTCTGCACCTCTTCAGATTTTCATTAGGTCAGGACCTGCAAATATTTCACAGTCAATTTTGCACTGCCCAACACGGTGGCACTCACCTATATTCTAGTCCAGAGCAAGTCTCACTCGTAAAACTGGGATGAAAACCAGACCACGCTCCACTCTGAGCTACACAATTGTTCATAAGTGAAGGGACAGTGACATTGTCCTGCAGCCACACATTAGATGGGAGCAGTAAAACAGAGGTTACCCTGAATCCAAACCACTCAATGCTGTAAGTAGCCACCAAAACCTGAAAGAAACTAACCCCAAAAGCCTCACAATGCAACAAAAAATGGTACTAGGATGGCTGATGTTACATTAGTAACTTATGTTTTACTGTGCATTGATTCATATTGAGAAATGCATATGTGTTCTACCCTGCCTGCAAATTCTGAAAAACGTACCTTTTTTGTTTGTTTGTTTAAGGATAAATTTAGAAGAGGTTATATCTTCTGCATCACGAGCTGAAATGCTTTCCACAGCAGCAAAAGACTGTTTGGCAATAGAACACTCTAAATTGTAGCTTTAAGTGCCGGATCTGTTGAAAGTTCATCTTGTGTGTTGAGGAAGGAAGTAATAAATTCTACATATGACCAGGCATGGACCTGGTATCCTATAGGGCAGTCTGATTTATCGTATATATTTTTGATTTTCTTCTTCTCATAAACAGTGATTATCTTAATGTTAAGCAGAACACTTTGTGAGTGAAACACATCAACTGACGGAAGACTGCTCTAATCTCAGCCACTGGACAAGCTGTTAATAGATGTTCAAATCTCAGTGCAGCTACATTTACTTTTCCCTGCTAAGTATAAACCTGTTTGGTATTCACTGCAGCTGGTGTTACTAGAATGATGCTAATGATAGTTTATCTGCTTCCCACTCTTGCATAGCTCAATTCCTATATTTAAATCAGCCATGCCAAAACGAAAATTATACAATATATCCCTGATCTAAAGTTAATCTTCAGTTCTGGCATCACCCACCTGAACATGGAAAAATGTTCCACCCTTTGGCAGATGTAATCACTGTCATAAACTCTCATATAGATGCCTTCATTATTTTCTCAGTCACTGACTTTTATTCCACAACAAAAAATTCTTCAGTTTGTACAAACGATAGGTTGGTTTTGTTGCTTTTCTTTCCCCTCCTCTTTAAGAGTAAAACTAGCTAGTTGCCTTATAGAGTATATTACTTACAGTAATTAAATCTTCATTATTAATTTCAACAGCTCTGAACATTCTCACGAACTCCAGGATCACTAAGTATTTGTTGAAAATTGCCCTCTGTTTCCTCCAGCTCAGTTTTCATATTTTCAATCTTCTCTCTCACCTAAAAAACCAGAAGTTTCTCACCCACCTCAATGCCCTGTCATTGACAGGGATCTCCCTCCAACAGAATCCCTCTCCAGCCTCTCAACCAGCTCTGCACCATCAAATACCAAATTAATAACTTAATAATAACAACAAAATATTAATATAATAATAACCTAATGTTAATAACAAAATAATAATTTGAATTTTTTATTTGGCATCAAACCAGATTTTCGTGTTAATTTTAGTGAGATACAGAATTCTTTCAATAATTTAGTAATGCCATCATTACAGGATAAAGACACAGAGGGCATGAATAGAGACCTAATTTTCTAGGCTTCTGATTCTTTACAGTGCCACTCCAGGTCCAGGATATCACAGAGCTGACCCATCCAAGTGCACAGAAGTTCTTGATGGAGGGCTGGGCTTCATAACCAGAAACTTCCTCCATTTCAAATTGTGCTAAATGCAGTACAGAACCCAAAATCTTCACAAAACACCACTGCTTTGACACCCAGCTTGAACCACAAGGCCAATATCCAAAGAAATAAAACAATGGGAAAATAGATAGGTTAATGTTCTCAATTCAAACTGTTAGACCAGAGAAATCATTGTCAATCCTCTTCTTGATGAAATCCATCCAGACTCACCTGTTAGTCCCACACCTCCTGTGCAAGCACCCATTCTGAGAGATGAGTGAATCATTAGCACTGCGCCACTGATAGGACCTGGAGCTTAAATATGATCATTTGATTCATGAGAAAAATGCTACAGATCTGTTATTAAAGTGCTAAAGATATTTCTCTACAATATAAGCCCAGCAAGTGTTACATGCCTTATCATGTAGCTAATATTAATATTATGCCCTTAAGGTTCCTGAAACTAAAAAATAAACAAAGCAAAAAAACTCGTGCCATTTACAATTGTCATTTTTATGTAATTCTCCTGCATTCTATTTCAATTTCAATGTTGATTCCATCCCCAACACACAAGAAAGCTACAGAGTTACAACACACAACTTATTTACAAAATAGGAGTATATGGAAGTATGTATTTATAGTACAGCAGTTTAGCAAAGTTTTGCTCATTCAATTGGCTGAAATGAATAATATTTTGCAATGCAGCAAAAGAAAAAATTATTAATTCACCACTATGATTGATTACTGTGAAAAAAAGGCAAACAAATGAATATTTGCATCCATTCCTGTAAATTTTCATGACAATTTTGCAGGGCTATATTATGCAGTAATATTAAAACAATTTGTAGTAAATCAATTTCCTACTCTTCCCATTAAATTAAAGTTGGCTGAAGCCAAATATTTTCTTGACTTACATGTAATGACATACTGGATGACAAGGTTTTAATAATTTTTTATACACACACCATCATGTATCTTCACTGTTTATCCACAGCATGTGCTTCACTATTGCCAAAGAAATTTGATTTGCCTTCAACTGTAAAATTTGTGTTAAAAAAGACAATTAGATGTGGACAATGAGCCATAAAAAGAAAAGGAAACGAAAATCCATTTTTTGGTTATGTATCTCTACTCAAGCAATCTTGAGCAAGAAAGTTTTTCTAATACTAATTCCTAAATGTTCTTGCCATCTTTCTTTCAAATATCCATCTCTCTTCTCAAATATAGTATAGTACCACATGTTTAATACAAAATTATTTGGTTTCATCTAACAGTGGAGAAAGATTAATTTGTTTCCAATTAAAATTTCACCTTCTGTAAGTTCTGGTACCCATTTTTGGAAAAATGTTAAAATTTTATTTTAAATATCCAATCTTGTATAGCCCTAATTAAATAATTGAAGTTGGATATGAGAAAGCTCTTGGCAAGCATCAATATAACAAAAAAAAATACAAAAAATACAAATTTATACAAGGATGTAGAGTATCAAACAGTTTATCATGAAAATGTATCCTTTGAATGACATTTGGAGTCTGGGATTCCAGCCAAAAGGAAAAGGCTTTTAGGTTATGTTGTTTCAAGATCAAAAGATCAAAAGTTTTTTATAATTTATCAAGTGAGAGCCAACAGATTTACAGTATGTTTTTTCTTGTCCTTTCAACCTTCAAGAAAATATTAGGCCAGAAAACAACAGGAACAGTCTGGAAAAAAAAATGTATAATGTAATAAATATATTAGAGATATCAAAATACTTCTTTATAATATTTATTTTACTGAATGATTTTGTAGATTATTAGAAAATAGGTAGCCCAAACACGCAACGGTGCCTTGATAATTTATTAAATTTCTATTCAGAGAAGCACCTTTAGGAGTGCTAATGCAGCTAAGTGTATGGGGATAATTAATTTTATGTCATACGACATTTTTTTCATCTTAAAAATGGCAACATGAAAAATAAAATAAAAAGTGCAGACGTATAAAACTCAGGTCTGCTTTTTTGGCTTGATTGGGCTGGACTTATGTATACTTTTTACTTTCATACGTTACTTCACATGGTTGTGCTTAATGTAAATGAAACACAAATGGAATTTAAGACCTTTTATTCTGTCATATGCTGCCAAGATAACTCAGAAATCCATGCTAGCATAGGTGAATGAGGACTTTATGATTTTTTGGGGGTCTGTTTGCACACATTTGTTCCTTAGTAGACAGAGGAGTACTCCGTTCAAGGTTTATATTCCTCCACCCAACATTTATACATATGCACCTGTGCTAAGTTTAACCTTCTCCCTTGAAGGTTAGACTTTCTTGACAGTGGAGAAATCGTCAGCTACCAAGATCCAACTTCTTTTTAGACACAATAGCAAAGTCAAGAGGAGTCTTGGTCTTAAAAACAAAAAAAATTAGTGTAGTACCCTTTTTAATAATTACTAGAGCTTTCAAAACAATAACTAGGCTAGAAAGGAAACACTGCAAGTAACTCTTTCATATCAGCACGTGCTACAGTAGTTTTAAAAGTCTTCTTTGGCTAGTTACCATCGTTTTACTCCCTAACAGCTACAGATGAATTTGTCAGCCAAGAAATGTGCTGGTTTCTTACGTACCTGATGACAAGGCTCAAGGCTAAAGCTGAGAATCAGCAGTAGGAAGTGATAAAAAGGCTGGAGCTTGAACAAAGGGGAACCTGCTGTGGCCACTTTGCCATTTCTTGTGAGCCCAGGTAATTGTGTGCACTGCACAGAGCAAGGATATACCATTTCCATACGGGATTGGAGTGCTTCAGATGGGCAGCTCAGGAACAAGTGGTGTGATCTGACCCCAGCCATCCTGGGGGTTGAGCAAATTTTGCACCCGTGGTGAAGCAGCACGAAAAACAGATTTTCTTGTGTGTTAAGGTTTCAAGCTCTCAGGTTTGAAGTGTAAATGATGGTCCACAGGAGTGATCAAGGAGATGCTGAGTCTTTCACAGACTACTCTGTTTCTACTTTCTCTCTTTCCTGCCCAAACTCCCTTAGGATCTCAGAAGCAGGATGATGGCAACTTCTGTATTTAGAGTGAGCATCAAGCACTAATGAGCCATAATAATACATATTTTGCATACTTTACTTGGATTTATTTTTTATGCATGCCTGTATATTTTAAAATAAGATGCTGATCTGAAAAACAAGTTCAGAGTGAAGATAATTGCGGTAGTTTTTTAAACATTAATCCTATACAGGCAGGTTCAAAAAGATTTCTCCCTGCAGTACTGTCTTTACCTAGACAGCAGGCTTTAATTCATGTGTCATTGTCATTCATGTTAATGAAATCCCTACCTGTACTTTCCTGCCTTAAATACATGTGTGCAGAAGAAAACACCAGCATACCTCAAAGTTTAATTTAGAGATACAGATTAGCCCATTTATGCCAGATAATGACATCAAACCAGCCTACTAAAAGCACAGGATTTACTTACCCAAAGTCTAGGACGTCAGAAAACATACCTCAGGTATTAGGCCACATTCATTTAATTTAAGTCCATTCATTTATTTAAGTCCTAGTTCAGTCATTTTAAAATGGCACAGGCATTTTATCATGCCTTAAGCTGGCAAAACCAAGGTTTGCAAAATTCACCTCTGTGTTAAAAGATGTGATGGGGCTATCAGAACTTTGGCCACTGCTCTTACAATTGTGTTGGAGCAAGAGCAGTCTTTGCAAAAAACAGGATGGCTTTGGCTGTGCATTCACAGATTGGGCATCTGAGAGTGAAAGGAAACAAGCTGCAGTGCTGGAGAGCAACTGAGGAGTACTAAAATACTTGGATTCTGCTCAAACCCCTTCTGCATTCTTTTATATGTGCATGGGAGACCCCATATCATGCTAAAATACAGTGAATAAATATCTTGTCTTGAAATTTGTCTCCAGCCAAATAATAGAAATATATATATATACATATATATGTACATATATATGTATATACAGCAGCTGATCTATTTAGCCAAGGAGGAGAAACTTGAAGGAAAAGAACTTCACTAAAAAGAATCACATCCTGCCTTCTCATATTTCAGTTGAACTTTGTTATCTGACACTTCTATGCTATAGTGGAAAAAACCACAACAAAACAGAATTACTAAAGCCCTTCTAGACCTTGTTAGGATTTTTTAAATGTCATTCTAAAGGGTAAAAGGCAAACTGGGCTATTGACTAGTGAATGTAGTGCTCTGTGTCTTTTGTTGCATCTTCTATAGACTTATAGTTGCAGTTCCTCTGGTAACTGTATTTAGTATAAACTCAGAATAAATGACAGATATACTCACTGTAACTAAAAATAGCTACAGCCTGAATCAGAGAATGATTCTGTGCTCACTCTTTTCATGTACAAGTGGATGAATCTAACCTAGTAATAAAATAGACTGGTGGCAGACAGACAGCAGAGGAAATATCTATTCTACCTGTAAATGTAGAAAATATCTAGTCATGCTAATTTTTTTTTGGTTTTAATTGCCATTTTAAAGAATAGTTAAGTTCCATAATAGTAAAAGTAAATCACTGTTCTTCCACAGGCACTTGTTTGTTATTTTTTACACTTATTTTCTAGTATTGGAATATGTATTTTGAGCACTGTAGTATTGTTGTTTTTTTTTTTTAATAGGACCAGTAAGAATTCTTTGGAATTTCCTTTCCATCTAAAAGATATTCACACACACAAACAAGCAAACAAACAAAAATAGACCACCACTTGATGTTTGGCCTGGGAAGTCTGTGAAAATAGTGAGAAGACTAGTAGGTCTTCTCACTTTCTCTTTTATTAAGGTGATGTTCTACTTTTTACTCCTATGTTTTGCTCCTTTTTTTCTCCAAGGTTCAATTTATCCAAAATATTTACAGTGCCTTTGTGTGTCTGAACTTTTCAGAAGGGGACAGAGACGGATGATGCCTTGTCTGCCATATCTGAGATATGTTTATGTCTAGATCTAAAACCCCATCAAATAGGTTGTAATAGTCAGGTGTCTAAAATTCTAACAGAAATATATATGTATGAAGCAGCTGTGCAGCATTTGAGGTTAGCTGGAGACCTAATTTAATTAGAAAATTCTCCTATTGGAGCAAATTTTATAGAGAATAAGCAGCTAGGAAGGACCTTTCACCAAGTTAGAACCTGACTCCATTTGCCAGGTACTTACCTTTGTGAACAAAGTGAGAAAAACATCCATAAAGGGGCTCTGAAATGTCTGATCTAGCCAAAGAATACTAGCTAGAGAGCAGGGAAACACGTGCCATGGATTGCAGAGGAAATACTTGTAGACTGTAGGTCTTGAAATATTGGTCCAACCTTAGAAAATGAAGGTCTACACAAAAAGGACATGAAAGACACTTTTATTTGTACAGATTCTGGACTTAATCCTGCTGAGCTGGCAGTTTAAGGTATGACATCCCCCTGCCAAAACAGCTGCTAATTTTCTTCACTTTTCTCTTTCCTGATGACCAAGGTAGATTTCTTTCCCAAAAACTAAACCAAACACTGTGGAGGCTGATATGGATTGTCTCTGACAATTCAGCTAGGATTTGCTCAATTAGGTAAATGGAGGTAAGTTCTTAACATCCTGCTCTAATTTTTGAATCTATTGGATGACCTGTAGCTTCTCATGCCAGTTAGTATCACACTTCACTGGCTTCAACTCCTAGGCAACAGTTTTCCTGTCTATGTTTTTTGTTTGGTTGCTTTTGTTTTGTACAGCTGCTAAAGCATTGCCTAAA
Source organism: Edolisoma coerulescens (assembly GCA_013397115.1). Taxonomy (NCBI): domain Eukaryota; kingdom Metazoa; phylum Chordata; class Aves; order Passeriformes; family Campephagidae; genus Edolisoma; species Edolisoma coerulescens. The sequence continues at coordinate 283,165 of VWZW01004510.1, forward strand.
GTCTAAGGTGATAAAGAGTGAAAGGACAAGTCTTCAAATATACTTAAAATAAGATCAGAGGAGATACTTACTTTGAAACATGAATATATCAAGTCATAACCACTTACTGAGATTCTTATGGTATTTTTAATCTCTGCAGTCTAATAAAATTAAACCTTGCATTTCTTTTGGCACAAGATCCAGCAGTAAAAATAACACTGTACATTGAAGTGTCCTTCCTCCTTTTTACAGATTATAAAGGGGGAAGGGAGGCAACCCTAGTTTTTTAAAGGGAATTACAGAGTTTAAAAACCTAACTCAAACAAACCAGATCTCCAAAGAAGTAACTTCCTCTGGCTGTTTGTCAAAAACCTGAACAGCTACAAGGTCAAAATAGTGTGGTAGGAAGGGATTTACTTTTTTTGTCTACATAGGTTTGGATGTCTAAGTTCAATGTCCAGACTTTTTCATTTACATCTGCATTTATTCCCTGGCAAAGAAAACAACATGTTCTTTTTCACATTATATGACCATGTAGATACATTTCAATAAACTAGTGTTTACAAGCAGGCAGTAAAATACTAAGAAAACAATGTTAATAATTGTCCAGATATCCGATTCTGTATTAAATCCTTAGTTATTACAGCTTGCTGTGGAAACACGGCAGTTTAAGTGTTGAGTATTAAACAGTTCGTGGCGTGCTATAAATTTCAGATGCATTTGTATTATATAGTACTGTGCAAATCATAATCTCAAAGTCAGCTTCATTTGTGCAGTGTGTGCTTTAGTAGAAGAAAAACAGTTCAAGCATGTGTGTCTTCCGATTTTATAAGGATTTTAAGGGACTATTTAACTTGAATGAAAAGCAGCTTCTAATGAAATTTGAGCTATAGCATGAAGCAAGGATCACAAACAATCGCTGATCTGGCTAAGTACTTAGTAAAACTCTAACTTTCTCAGGTTTATGATCAATTTAAATATTTTTTTTTTAACATTCCACTGAGGGGGCACAATACGAAATTGTTGTATGAAGTACGTGGAGAAATGATATCGCATAATCAGTTAACCTGGTTCTGTGTTGAGGGATTTGAATTCTTTCAGTTCTCAACTACTGATGATTTCAATTCACAAATACTCCAGGCAGCAATATGGCCTTGTTTCCTCTGGCCTTAGGGAAGGAGCACCTTCCTTCAGTTTGCCTGCAGATGAAAACCGATGTGGAATCTGGAAAGAGAAGAGAAGATGCAAAGGGAAGAGAACATTTGGAAAAGCTGGTAGCCCATGGCTTGGGTGGGTGCCCTCTCTGCTGGGTTAAGAACTGACTGGATGGCCGGGCCCAGAGTGCTGGTGAATGGTGCTGCATCCACTTGGTGGCCAGTCACTAGTGGTGTTCCTCAGGGATCAGTGCTGGGGCCAGTTTTGTTTAATATTTTTATTGATGACATGGATTAAGGTATTGAGTCTATTATTAGTAAATTTGGAGGTGACACAAAGCTGGGAGCGTGTGTAGATCTGCTGAAGGAAGGAGGGCTCTACAAAGAGACCTGGAAGGGTTGGATAGATGGGCATAGTCCAAGAGGATGAAGTTGAATAAGTCCAAGTGCCGAGTCCTGCACTTTGGCCACAATAACCCCCTCCAACGCTATAAGCTGGGGACAGAGTGGCTGGACAGTGGCCAGGCAGAAAGGGGCCTGGAGGTGGTACTGGTCGACAGCTGACTGAACATGAGCCAGCAGTGTGCCCTGGTGGCCAAAAAGGCCAACGGCATCCTGGCCTGTATCAGGAATGGGGTGGCCAGCAGGACCAGGGAAGTCATTCTTCCCTTGTACTCGGCACTGGTGAGGCAGCACCTGGAGTGCTGTGTCCAGTTCTGGGCCCCTCAGTTCAGGAAGGACTTTGAGATTCTTGAGTGTGTCCAGAGGAGGGCAACAAGGCTGGTGAGGGGCTTGGGACACAAACCCTATGAGGAATGATTGAGGGAGCTGGGGTTGTTTAGCCTGGAGAAAAGAAGACTCAGAGGTGACCTTATCACCCTCTACAACTCCCTGAAAGGTGGTTGTAGCCAGGTGGGGGTTGGTCTCTTTTTCCAGGCAACAACTGACAGAACAAGAGGACACAGTCTCAAGCTGCACCAGGGGAAAATTAGGCTGGATGTTAGGAAAAAGTTTTTTACTGGAAGAGTGATAAAATTCTGAGATCGTTTTCCCGGGGGGGTGGTGGAGTCACCATCCTTGGATGTGTTTAAAAAAAGATTGGATGTGGCACTGAGTGCCATGGTTTAGTTGAGGTGGTGGTAGGGCGTGGGTTGGACTCGGTGATCTTGAAGGTCTCTTCCAACCTGGTGATTCTGTGTAAAGGAGCACTGACAAAGGATGAGCTTTCTGATGGACAAAGATCCTGAATATTGCCTCAGGTAGAAGATATGACCAAAGGAAGAGGATCCTAAATAAAATATAGGCTGGCACAGTTTAGAAGTAGGCTGGTTTATTTTGAAATATTATCCTGGACTCTTTACATGAAAGAATAATACAGCACTCAGTAGAGAATTCAGCCTGACTGTTAGATCTGAAACAGACCACAGAAGTATTTCTTTTATCCTGTACGAGTCTTCTGACATTTCAGGATTAACAGACAAATTCTAGCAAACTGTGCTGTAGAAATTAGCACCCTCCTACTCTTTGCCACAGATTACCAGAATTTCAAGAGTCAGGGGAGACTCTCAACCACAGAGTATTTGAGATAAGGTAACGCACGTTTTCTCCTGCTGACATTGCTGGGAGGCAGAAAGCTCTTGGGACAGAATGCAAACCTGGAGTTAAAACCTAAACTGCAATAGCATGGTTTGAGAGTGCTTGTAAAGAGCAGTAGATAAACACATTGGTTCAAGAGCCATTTTGCAATAAGGCAAAAGTATTATAAGAGCTAAATGTAAGCAAATATAAAGCATTAACTTAACAAAGGGCTGGCTCCCATGAGTGGAGAAGAATGCAACGCCTTCAGATGGCTTCCCATCTAGCAACACTTGAGGGGCAACACAAGGGCTGACCCCTGCTTGAACTCACCCGAACAGGTTGTCAAAGAGGAAAGGCACTGAGAAAAGAAGAAGGCAAAGGATTTTAAACTGGTTTGAAAAGCAAATCCTTCTCTGGACAACAAAAACTGTTAAGAAATTCCTTGAGAAATCTAACTCAGATTAAGATCACTCCAACAGTTTATAAAAAACCCAACAAATTCCTAAATTCAAGGTATGGACAAATTCAAGTTAAGTAACAAATGTAGATATTTTGGTTGTGCAAATGACCCATTGACAGTGTATTGTGGTCCCACCACTAAACAATAGTTTGAGACACCTGTCTGGTCACCATTTTCTCCTCCAGCCGTGAGCTCCAAAAGCAGCAGTAGGATTTTAAACTGATCCAGGAATTTGACATAGCAAATGACTCTAGGAATTACAAGTGGAATTGGACTGTCTGTCGGGTTCAGTGACAACCCAGACCTGATCCCCACTAAGGTATGATCAAAATAGAAACAAAGATAAGAGTAGCCCTGTAGCCAGAAATGCAATGCAATAAATACTGCTTAGATAGTACTTCTGTTTATTTAGGACCACCTTTAATAATAATACAGCTTCTATTCTTAAATTAGCCCAACCTACTTGAGGCTTGATTATTCACCTTATACAATTTAATCAAGAAAAAATTGCATGTCAGAACAGCCTACATTACTCATGGCAAAATTCTTCTTCAGCACCCCTGACCTTCTTTTGTCATCCTAGTAAGACATTTTCTCAAACAAGTCTGCTTTAGCCGGAAGATTAGGGCTGGTGATGTTCTTCATACTGAAGTTAGTATTTTGTTTACTTTGGGCAATGCACAAAGTATCACATATTTCCATCGTGCACGTGGCACATAAGTCTTTGAAAAGCTTCTACAAAATGCAAAATGATTCCTGTGTTCTCAAGCAGGTTTATCACTCCAGCAATGGTAGATAACACATTAAGTGGTTAAGGAGTCCAATTTTATTAAGATTCAAACTTCTAACCTGAGTTGTTTTGTCTTCTTGGCAGGCAACTCAAACCTCAAAAGCTTTGCAGTAAATTCCATGGTCACAGGCCTTCTGTGGGGGTTTCTCATAACAGTCAAACCAAGATTTTAGATTCAGCAATAATTTGACCAAATCCCAAGCACTATTGTCCCTATTGACCAATAAGAGATCCTACTCTCATCTCCCTTAGAGTCTCCATTTAGCAGTCATTTATTATAGATTTGTGCTATATAGGTAAAAGAGATTTGAAAGCAGCCACTCCCTTGCAACATATTTGTTTCTGACTAAATCATACTTTCATTTGCCTGTAATAGTAAATCCCCATTAACGACATTTATGACTGAATCCCACACCCATTTATGACACCAAGGGAGAAGTGTCTAAAGTGAACATTAGATACAACTGATTCTCATGTCATATAATTAAAATATACTGGTTCCATTCTCAGAGAAATTCCTCTAGAGGGTAGAGGAATCTCTCCAAGAGGTATTGTTTGTGAGTATTTCTGATAGCAACATGCTGAGACAGGCCAGGGAAATGAGGAAAAAGTTAGAGGTTAAAAGTTAAACACCCTCCAAAGGCTTGGTGTTTAAAACGTCTAGGCCAGACAGCAAAAAGGCTCCTCATCAGCCTACAGAAAAACAAGAACAGGCTGTTGGAAATGCTTTTGTCTCTGCTCCTGCCCAAGGGCAATCTGATTCCCAGAATTCTCTGCACCCAGCAGAGAGCCTCAAAATCTCTTTTTCTGGGGAGTGCCTGTTTTGAATGCCCATGAAATTCAGCGAAGATGTTGCCATTGACACTCTTATGCATGGTTTATGCATTCATTTCACATCATTTATCATGGGTTTTTTTATACCTATGTTGTTATAGCAAAAATATTTATACACTTAAAATATTTGGAAACATGCAAATGTTTATAAGGACTACATAGACATACCTTATTAAGAGGCAGATCTGTGATACAGCTTATCCTTTGCATACAAAATCCTGGTTGCCACTGGGCATTTGGTGGGGATGGATCTCTGGAAGTTGCATCTCCTTCCTGCAGGAGGCAAGGCAGTACCAGACAGAATGACCTGCTGGCTAATTCTCCTGGGTCTACAAAACTTGTTTCACAGGAGGAAAAGACAGCTTTAAACAAGGAAGAAATGTCTTTTAGTTCTTTTTCAGTGGCAGTTGGCCTAGGAGGAAAATGAGACAGCACCCATAACAGAGCTATAAAAATCTCCATAATTAACACATAGAGGGTAGGTTGCAGTCATTTTTCAGTCCCATCATTATTTTTTTTATCTAGTGAGAGTTTCATGTAAAACACAGCAGCAATCAAAAGACAAGGACACAGATATTCAGCTTTTCTGTTTGAATTTCCGGCTTCCTGGGACAGGACACAAAGTCCTACAGTTGGCCTAGAGCTTGGGTCGTCTCATGGAAAGCAAAAAACAAGGAAATTAAATCCTCTGAGAATGAAGAGAGCCCTGAACCTGTCTTCTACTCTATACAAGACAGATGACTGCAGTGTAATTTTTCTGTGACTTTGTTTTGTGAAGAACCCAGTCATAGAGACAGACATTTATTATGCCTTGAGCAGGTCTGTCAGGTAGGTCCTGTTGACAGCCTTCAGAACTGATAAGTTTGCTTTCTGAATAATCCCCAATGCCCAGATCCCCCAGCTGCTCAGGCTGAGCAAAAAGACCAACAGCACTGAGGAAACTCCTCAGTGTTACGAGAAAAGGAGGCGGGAAGGTTTGGTGCAGGTTGGCAACAGGGCACACAAAGTCCTGTTGCACTTTTGCCATGCATTGTAACAGAATGCTGATCCAGTCAGTAACTTACAAATAAAAGAGTGACTCATTTTTAATTAATAGCAGTTCATTATAGATATTGACTCTTAGCACTATGTTGATGGCTATGCCGCTTTTATAAAATAAAGACTAAAATGGGTGTTGTAGGCTTGGGCTTGGACCTCAGCAGTATTACTAAAGTCCCACCTGTAGCAGATCAGATTAGTATATTTTTCCAAGCAATTAAAAGAAATAAATAGAGATTCAGCCATAAATCAAACCTCACCCTTGGCAATGGACCTATGGGATAAGTTTACAGTTCAAATTCTTAAAACTTAAAAAACTCCTAATCTCCCTTCTCTAAAATTTTTATCAGTTTTTAACTGCTCTGTAAATAAATCTCTGGTGTTTAGTACCTGGATCATATTTTTCTGAAATCACTTGGGACTGAAGACACAGCTGATGGAGATGTCCCTGGCTCACCCCATACAAAAGCAATACCAAGGGTTCTGGCAGGTCTTTTGTAGCAACTTACAGTGGTCATTACAATATAAAAGAGAACGACTGACTAAACACAGAAGCCACTTGCTGACAGATGATAGGAATAATTTTTCAAGCAAATCTTTGAATAGCGGGTCTTGGAATACAAACTGTCGAGCCTGATCTTGTTGACTGACAGTTTCTAATGTTTGAGTAGGTAAAGAGCTGTGAAAATTCTTCAGTTCATAAGCGTTTTGAAAGTGGTTTTTGACATATAAACTTTTGGCAGCAATTTTCAACGGGGTCATCTAAAATGACTGATATAGTAGTTAGTGTGATGCAGGCATAGCACATTTAACAGTCACTGAGCTTCGAATATGACACAGTGTGATACTAATTGCAGCACTGCAAGCAAGGCACAAAGGAGTTGCTCAGAGTGCTTGACATATACTTTATGACTTTGGAAAAAGAAAGAGGCTTCAACTGGTAAAATCAGGACATGGTACAATACCTCCACTTCATTTTACAGATGAGAAAATGCCATTTACTAGCGTGATCAAGACCATTAAAAAAGAAAAATAAGATAAATCCCAACTTATTTTAGCTTTTTTTAGATCCCAGGTCATATTTATTCTATTCTCAAATGTCATAAAATTATTACAGCATATTGTAGTTTAGGTTTTCCGACACATTGTGAAATATGGAAGCTGGAGCAGTAAGATTTGGATTCTGGGACCAGCTCTCATGCCAAAAACTCAGTGGTGTGAAGAATTGCTTCTGTTGTATGTTGTTTTATTATAGCAATGTACATGATTTATACTAGGAGAGACCTTGGCTCCATGGTTTTAATTCAGTTCCACTGACAGATTTTCACTTGAACTGCTCGATGCACATGAACTTAGGGAGTTGGTTTTGTGAGGAGTTTTGCAGCTACAAGAAGGCTAATTGGATTGCAGCACGAAAATCTTCCTGGAAATATTCTTTCTAAAGGGAACCTAAAGGTGAACACCTTCCTATCAGCATTTCCATACTTTAAAAAAAACCTGTATTTTCTGAAAAAGAAGTTAAAAAAAGAAATCAAATACTTGTTCAGAGCATTTGTTAAGGCTTGTTTTATTCCTGTCTCAATCCTAATGAATTTACTATTTAAGCCTATGAGTTCTATTTCGATTTAATTTTTTCTTTATCTTTCAGAGAAAGCAATACTTCAAAATCTAGATTTATTAATCCTTTTGAGCCCTGATGTTGATTTAGTCAGCCTGGCAGACCTGGAGGAAGCCACGTCGGTATACAAAGTACAGACTTTGTATCTCTTGGAGTTTTTTCTTATATTTTATCTTTATTCTTCATGCTTATATTTACATTTAGTTGTTTGAGGCTTAATAAAACTCTGAGTATTGATCTTTCTTATCTTCTGATTTTTTTTTTTTAAACTACCCTTTCTTTCTGTGCTAAAATTACTCTTCAGTTGGCCCAATTATTTAATGTACATAAAACACATTATTATCTTTCATGCAGAAGCACTAATGCTCGAAGCTGTGAAGCAGCAGCTCCAGCCCTTGCTCTTTCTTTCACGTGGGCACTTCTGTTTCCTCTGCTCGAAATCTCAGGGGTGGTGCCTGGTGCGGGCTGCTCTCTGTGACCTGCGTGTCAGTGGCACGTGTACAGTCCTGTAGTGCAGCTCCAGAGCCTGGCCTCAGGGTCAGGGAGCTCACATTGATAAAGTGGCAGCACATCACAGCAGCATTTGAGTGCTGATATGACTTCAGTTTGCTATTAGAGGATTAAAGCCTTGACCAAAGATAAGCCAAACACAGCAACAGAGCAAGGCTGAATAGGAACCGCGTCAAATGGCAAAGAGCAGCGGGACAGGCAACGGAATTGGTTCGAAATGCCTGCTGCTGGTGTTAATTTATAAAGAATCTTTAAAGTCTTTGGAAGGATGCATTAATTTTTTGCTTGAAATGCACATTTAGCAGTGTCCTAATCAACCATGATGGCGTTTTTTCCTAGAATCACCACATCTCTGATGTGGTGAAGTGTTAGCAGACCACATTCTTACCTTTGTTGTTCCAGTCAGCCCTCCCCAGAACAAGTCTCTCTGACATTTAATTTGGCCTGAGGGCACTTCTTCATTCCCAGATTTGGAGACATGCCCCTGCAGCATCCAGTGCCCTGCCAGGGAGAGAGCCAGCTTGGCACCAGTCACTCTACATCCACACCAATTACTGCAAAATAAAATAAAAAAGAGAAGCCAATAAAATATGATCTGGGCCAGAGAGCAAAGAATCAGGACCCCAAAAACATCCTGCTATGAGCTCTTGCATCCAAGTCCAGACACAGCCAAGTCCTTGGTGGTCAAAATGAGCTTTCAGCCATTTTTTCCATCAGAAATTAGGAAGCTGTGCACTGCCTTTGTTCTGGACAGGTGATACCTGTGTCCTCTCTGGCTGACAAGGGATCTCACCAGCCACATGAGCAAGCAGGTTTTGTGTCTTAACCAAGAGCTTCCCACAAGGTGTAGGAGGTGCTGAAGGGGATGGACTGAGGCCAGAGCAGTTCTGCAGAGCCCAGAGAGATGCTTCAGCCCTTGCAGTCCAGGCACAAATGAACTTTGAGATTATTTCACCTGTTAGACAAAGCAATAATATTAAAATGTGCCTTATAAAGCACAGAAATTTCCATTTCATCTTTTAATACATTTAGATCCATGACCAAGGTCTTGGCATATATAAACTTGATTAGACTGGAATACTGCATAATAAAACCTTTTTAAATGATGTTTCTGATTACAGACTGAGCCTATTTGTGCAACAAGGAGCACCCAACCATGTGTGAGGACACTGTGCAAACAAAATACAAAAAAATGGTCCCTCCCTCAAATGAAATCCCAAAGGAAGATACGGACAGAGGAGTAAAACCTGAGCTGTAGGGAAATATAAGTCAAACATAGTGTTTCATGCCATTTTCCAACATACATTTTAATAGTTATTTTCCAGTCTGTGGAAGATGCTAAAAAACCACGATTCTGTTCGTTTTAATATAGAGAAGGATTTTTTTTACACTCCAGGGTGATCCATTAGGTTAAGCTGTATTTTAATGATCTGATTTACTCAGAGTATTTGAAACACCACGAAGACTTGCCATCCATCCTATTAAGCCCAGTAACCAACATTAGTAGCAGAAGCACATGGATAAGCAAATCAAATGAAAGCTGTGAAGAAAGTTGCACAGAAGCTGCATAAATGAGATCTGTGTATCTGCAAGGCTCGTGGGAAGGATAAATTATTTCAAGATTGATTTAATGCAAAGACACAAGCTGAACAAGCTGACTGATTTTTCTCATTTATCAGTTCTCTAGAACTGGTACAATGTTGACTCATGAATTTTCCTGAAGTGATAGACACACGGAGAAAAGTGAAAAAAATCAGCTGAGATGAATAAAAAACCTGGCCATTAATTCAATGCAGAGGAAGGGTAGATGGATGATGTTACTCTTGCCAGTAGTAACCAAAGTTAACAGCCTAGTCATAATATTTAAACTTAAATAATAGGAATGTTTTAGTCATTTGGGTTTCTTTTCCTTTTACAAAGAGCAAGATATAAATTTTATGGAAAGTGAGGGAGAGAAAATTAACTGTAGTAGTTCTGGAGCTGAAAAAAATAAAGAAATTATACCATGGGACACACTGAACATGCATGTCTATCAGTCAGTTTCTCTTACAGATCTAAGTGAGATTTGCAGTGTAGGGAGCTTGCAGGACTCTTCAGAAGGCAGGTTGGGGAGCTGCCATTGTAGATACATAACAGAAATGATGCCATGATGATTTTTGCCTTTATATAGCTTTTATGTATCCTCAGTGCTCTTAGTGTGCATACTTGTAATTCCTCAAGTCGGGTAACTTAGCACAGTCCTAGTATTCTGTGAAGCCAGGAGACCAGACGTCCTGGAGGCCTCAAGTTGGAGGCCAGGAAAGCTCTATGCTATCCGGGGAAACCAAGGTCCTCTCTAGAACACATCCTGTAAACTAAGATAGGCCCGTCCAGGGGGGAATTCCTTGGGATAGGGGAATATCACAATAATCGTTCAAGCCTCTCATTGGGGAATCTTTGATAGATATGCTAATTTGCAAGGTCTATAAATTGTATACGCGATCCATCCTGTGGGGACATTTCAGTGCATTCCACCTTGGTAAAGTGGTGCACCATACAGATCCTTACTAAATACCGAGGTAAAACCCCCTTTTTTTCCTTAACTGTGGCTGATTCTTAACTTTTAAGACCAGGAAAAGGCATCAGAAAAAACACAAAGCTGTGGCAAACAATCAAAGCTTTGGACTCAGAAATGAAACCTGAGCCTACATGGATGACTGTGTATCTCTTTGTGCCTTGATCTCCACACAGCTCACCAAAAAACCTCATGCCTTGTATGCTGCAGAACAATTCAATAATAAAACCATTAACATTTTCAGATATTTTCCAATCCATCTTTTGGCTCATAACATAGGGCTGGAAAAAACAAATATCAGCCTCTTTCAGATTCCAGGAGAAGCAACAGAAGTTGATGGTAAGAATAGCAGAATCTAACACCGGTACAAATAAAAAGAAACAGGTTTCCAATGCAGATTGACAGTCATGATCAATCATTATTTCAGATATTCAAATGCTATGCAGAAAGGTCTTTAGCTTTTTTTACTACTTGGTACAAAAATAATTTAAGCATTAGCATCTACTTCAAATATCCAGAAAATAATCCTTAAAACTCAACATATGCATTTCATTTGTATTTTTGTATGCTTTTACAATACAATTGCTGATTATTTCTTCATGAGATTTTCTACATTCTTTTCTGACCTTACTTTTTTTGAGTTACAGTCTTTCCTGACCTTAATTGATCTCAGTCTGGGAAAGTACCAGCAAGCAACCACCAAGTAATTTCTTCTGTGAAAACATCTTTTTTTATTTCTATATTTATGCTTGTTTCCACTGATAGACATATAACTTCACTAACTGATAGTTACCCAACTGCATATACCCAACTGAAGGTAAGTTATTGGTACAAATTTACAGGCTTGATTTACAGATTACAAATTAGTATTTTAAGAAAGTATCTGAAGACATAGGTTTGAAATTTCCACCTACTCTTTTTCTTGCTGTAGTATAGTCTGTTGCAATTTTATGCCTATTGAACAAAGTGAATTCTATTTAAAAATCACGATATCTACCATTTTTAATAAATTGAGTAAGTTAAAATATTTTCCTTAAAAATAAACCCATTCTTTTCAGCAGCTGCAGAAACCACAATTATTGCAGATTGTCCTTGGAGTTCACCAAATCCAAGCTACCAAAGCAAGTCAAAACCCACACCTCTTCCTAAACTGCTGGCCAGAACTCCAGGCTGGTCCAGGATTCCTCACATGTAACCAAAGTTCTGAAAACTCTTGGCTGCCTGCCCCACCATCAAGCTTTCCAGGGGCAGAAGATGAGCCTCTGAAGCCAGCCCCAAAGTGTGATTTACCCTATTAATTATAGGCTGATGGGAGACACAGTCTTTGTAGTAAGAGCTCTCTCAAAGGTTCTAATCTGAAGCTATGGCCTGAAAACCACTAAGTTCCAAAATGAATTAAAAAAAACCCCACCTTTTTTTTTTCCCCGCAGTGCCCTTAGGAATAACAAGCTTGCTTTTTCTTTTCAACACAAGTGCTTAACAAACCACTACTTATCTTAATTGACCAGCTAAACCTGATCCAGCAAAACTGTTCAGGACACAAAAAAGAGAAAACTGTGTAAAAACGTCTCTGGTTATGGAGCTTTCTTTCAACAATTGACAATAATCAAATCATTTCTTTCAAGTACTGAATATTAAGAGTCGATCTTTAACTGGGTTATGTGTCAATAAAGCAAAATCCATTTCATTGGTAGCTTCATTATTTTTTAATAAAACTAAAGGTAAAGACAAAAAGTACAGCTTTAGGATCACTTCCATTGATAAACAATGAGAAAAAGATGACAACAACATGAATTTCCCTTTTTTATTTTTGTTTCGAGGGGAGAGAGAGAGGGCAGTCAGCCCATTCCCTCTTTGATTCTTTTTCTTGTATACCTGGCAACAGATCAGGGTAAGGGCTGGTGGGACTAACTCTCTCTGTTACTGCCTAACCTGCCAAAGAAGGAAGCAATGTCACATCACATCAATAGGTCAGTAACAATTTCTTTATGGAAAACCAGGTTTCCAATCCCACAGAATTACCCCAGGAGAATTCACTGACCAGATGTCGCAGCAGGAGTTGCCACAAATGCTGTGCAACAGTCCTTAATCCAAAGTATTTAATCAATTTCAAAATCAGTATTGATTTATTAGATTTCTCTCTTCATTATATAGAAATTTTTCATAAAAGCATTTATACTGCCTAGGAAACTAGTTTAATGTTATACTAGGGGCTGTATCTTTGGTGACCTGAAGTGTTGTTTTCTTTGGGTTTGTTTTTTTTTTCTGAGTGTTTCATTTCTTTTTGCATTGTGAATGCAGACAAGTAGACACAGGCACAGACACACAATAATTATGTAGCATTTCATCACACTATTGATCTGTGCTCAAAATCTGTGCTCCTATTGATATGCAGGATCAGGCACATTTTTGCCAGATGGGATTTTTCCAGACTAGCCTCTCAAAATTTCACAGTGCTGTGTGATGGCAATGCTTACCACCTTTATTGAAAAGGTAACAGTGAAATTTCATTGTAAACTCAGATTTGTTGATCAAATCCTCAACAAGACAGTCCAGGAAAGAAAGTTACAAGATTCCTGTGTACCATTATACACAATACCCTCTCCCCATCCTCACACAGCTAGAAAGATTACAGAGCAGTGTCTACCCACATGACATTGGCCTGACTCACCAAAACAAAGGAATATTTTATTTTCATGCCTATTTACTTTGTCTGCCTTTCAGCCTGTCAAACAGCAACCATCTGTGACTATAAGTAAAACCAGTCCCCTGATCAAAACACTGAAATACAGTGAGCAGAGGAGTGGAAACATCAAAATGATAATCGTGAAAATCCCCACACTCTAACATGAACCACCTGTGAATTTTCTGGATTGAAATGAGAGTGGGAATAGTTCAGCAGGTGCCTTTAGACTGAGAGACTGGCATAGCTGACAAAAAATAATTGGTCCCTTGAAGTTCACAGGACTCCAATCTTCTGTTTAAACAGCGCTGTCTTTTTCAGTGTGCTCCACTACAGGTACTGAGATGAGCCTTTTTCTAGGTTGTGTGAAACTGGTCTGTTGTGGTGACTCCAGTCCTGTCTCATCCTCAACACTATTTTCTACTAAACCCCAAAGATGCCAGGAAATGGGAGCTTTTTCACCTTCCCATATGTTTCTGCTGGGTCCAGAACACAATTTTTGCTGAAACAAAAGACATAGGTTCCCATACTGATGTACCAGATTACCATTCCTGGTGTGTTGATATTTTTCATTAGTAACACCAGGTGAGATATTCTGTAAATCAGCCCTGTTTACATTTCCTTCTGTAGCCTTCCTCTTTGTCTTTTGAAAGTGATATTCTTTCTGTATTCCCTCTTAGAGTCCTTTACTTCCTGTCACCCATGATTGGTAATGAAAAACCCAATAACTTATTTCAGTGGATTATGATAAACTTAAGTATAACTAGCATACCACTGACAACAAAGGAAAATGAACATGCCGGTGATATTCTCCAGCCCAGCAGAGAGAGAAAGAGGCATTCCAGGGTGCAATTCCCTACCATACACCATCCTTTTGGACTGCAATGCAGTTGTTTACATTGTCTGCACAGTACCAGACACGAAAACTGCAGACTCTGAACTCCTCCCTGTGCTCTGTTCTACCCCAAGGCAACAGCCAGGCCACGGGAAACCCAAATAAATGATGAGAGTCCCAAGGCCAGGATCACCTTCTGCTTAGGCAGAACGAAGGACTTGACTTCTGAGGCTCAGTCTCCAGCAACTTGAGTGAAAAAAATTCCTCCTTCCCTTCCCTAAGGCCCCAGCAGGAAAACAGCTTTTCATCTACCAAGGGTCTATAGGGCACCACAGCATTAATGCCGTGTGTTTATCGGAGAGTGATTTCTATGTCCATCTAATAAATAAAAATTGAAATAAAAATACCATCTGTTTAATTGTAATTCCTCAGCAGAAGGTCTGAGGCTTCCTCTTCTTAACTATATTCATACCACTTTGGCAGACCTAAAGATATTTGCGATCTGTGCAATGGGGGGAGCACAAATAAAGGAGTTACTCACGTTGGAGGAGACCTGGGTATATTAAAACCACACGGTCCAGTGAGGACTCAGAACCATGAATTTGGAAACAGCCCCGTCATACATCACCACGGAATTGACTACAGATCTCCCAGACTCAGGCTGCCCCATACAGAAAGTCCTGCACATTCAGCTTTGAGGATCTCTGCTTGGCATCTCTGCTTGGACACAAAGTCCTTCTCTGCAGAGTAAAACAAATATTCAGTAACAGTGCTTTGGTAATTGCCAAACAGTGTTTCAAAGTCCTATTATTCAGCCTTTTTCTCAGCCATAACCAACTGCTCTGAAGCTCACAGGACTAAGCACAACCTCATTGACACCAGCACAATGAGACCCATTCACAGCCACTAATGGTGGTCGGTTCAACAAATAAACAGGAATTGGCTGCATAGATACCATTATGCCACTTTATACCTTATTTACTTGCATGTGTGAGCCCAACAATAAGACTTTTCTGGTAAAGTACAAGCCAACTAATGCTTTTTTCCAGACAAAATAAGCCAAACAAAGCAAACTTCTGCGCACACGTTCGTGATAAATGTCACTAAATGTCACTCTGGAAAGGATAATATGCGGAGAATAAACATACATGGGATTTTTTTTTTTTTTTTGTCTCCTGAGCAAAGGGCCTGGAAAAGCAACATTGGCATCTTTTTCTTGAATTCTCTAAACTGAAAATTTAGACTCTTCTGTTACACCCTATTTACTTTCTAATTTTCATCTGCACAGAGTCAGAAATGTTTTCCTGGTTTTTCCTTTGGAACCGAGAACCTGTATTGCAGAAATCCCAGGGATAATGATTTTTCAGAAATTCAATTGTCTTCCATATTTTAAAAACTGTTCATTCTGAAAGCAGGATTAAGGTCTCAGGCAGGACAGGATTCAAAGGATTCAGTGGTTGTGTATCACTCTGGGGTGGTTTGTGCTGCTGATCAGATTTTAGTTTCCATTAAGACAGCAGATTTTTCCAGCTGGAACTTACAACTGGAAAAGCAGAAAAGTGAATGAAGGAAATGGAACTTCTTAAATGGGATTGCTAGGTTAAAAAGAAAATTGGCTTGGTTACACCCACATGGAATTATGGATGGTGTATTTAGAGTGAAAATACATTTATTATTAATAAGATATTTTTAAAAATCTTCAAGATCTTCGGTGAAGTTTTTCTTTTTTTTTTTTAAATTATCATATAAATTCTCAAAGTCAGAAACGTATTCATGGATACAAGTGAGATACTATTTCACCCTTGTCTAAAAGCCATTTCCTTTCATCTTTCTGGACACCTTTTCAACCAGCACGGATCACGTCTGCACTCAGCAGTGACACGGAAACAGAGGCTAAAAGCTCTGGAATAAGAAATAGCCTGGGTTAGTGAAAGGCAGTGAAACTTACATGACTGGAGAGTGCTCAAAAACCTAAATCTCCAACATGAAAATTGTGTGCTGTGCTATTAACAGCCCAGGTCACTGCCAGCTCTGGCTCTGCTCTGAGGTGTAAACCTCACACAGCGAGGCAGACAACAGCCCAAAGGCCCTCCAACACTCAGAGGTCAACTGGGCAGCACAGCCACAAAGGACAGCTGCTGACTTAGGAGCTCACTGCAATATTTTGGAAACAGGATTGAGCACCTTTTCCTCACACCTGCACTTTAGTGGAACAGGACTGCTAATGGAAAGGCAATTGAAGGATAAAATAATCAAGGGATCATCCTAATATTCCTGAGATAATACCAGTTTCTGATTCCTCTCCTTTGAGCAAATAGAGGCATAGAGAGGGGCGTTGCATGTCACGGGTTTCTTTCCTGTCCATCACAGCCCTCTGGACCAGTACAGCTGTGCCAGAAGAATAGATCAGCACATAAAAACTGCAGACTGAAAAAGGACAAAGCTGACTCTCCTGAAAAGCTGTCCTGGATGCTCCTCAGCTGAAAGCTGCAATTACAGCCCTGAAGTCTAAATTCCAGTATGTAACAACATAATCTTTGTTGATTACTACTAACTAAAATTCCTTATTCTTTTCTTTCCCCCCCATAATTTTTTCACCCCACTTTAAAAACACACTCAGCATATTTAGCTTTTCTGAGTTTCTGGATGGTTGTGAAGCATAGGCCTGTGTCCCACTGCAGCTTCTGCAGCCTTACAAAACCTCGTACGTTCTAATTCTTAAACATTATTATGCCACAGTCCTTCTATTCAGCACATGCAGGTGAAGTATTGCTCATCCTCATCTACTTCTGCAGAACCTCTGAAAACCATCAATGAAATACTAGGGAGACTAAAGGAAAAAAAAAAAAAAAAACAACAAAACCAAACCTGATTAAAAATGTAGAAAATTTGCTTTTTAATCAAACACTATTTATTTAGTGGGCAACTAAAGTATGCAAGGCACTATTAGCTGTGTAAAAAAAAGTTTATCTTAATATTAAATATCTGTCCTCACCCCATTCTAATTTCCAAATTACAAAGCTGAAGACTTCTGCTGCTGGTAATTAATTCCTTGCCTGTTATTAAGTCAAACACTGATGCCCCATTCATTAGGTTACATAGGTGCAACTTCAGTGGCAGTTTGTCTGCATAAATAAATAAATTACATGTATTGACATTACTGTGTATTTGGCCTTGATATCCACAGCTGAATGGAAGGCAGGAAAGGGCCCTGATCTCTCCCTGTCTGGAGAATACAAACAGATTGAGAAGTGCATCACCTGCACATGTTACTGCAGCAGCCTTCCCTTTGTTGTCAAACTCGACTCAGATTCATTTCAAAATATCCAAGTCCAAACCTAATTTCTGGCAGGACCTACAGGATCAAATATATCTCCTTGGCATTCGTTTGCTGCCAGAAAGCCTCAAAAGGACAATGAATGACAGCCAAACTGATTATCAGTTTCAGTGAGTGAAGGTCAGTAAGTGTAACATCTGCCTGGCTGGTGCTTGCCTACATATTCATGTGCAACGTTCTGCTCATCCAGAGGTCACAACAACCCACAGAATGAACAAGATCCCACTGGAGCCCTCTGCTTCCACAGACATAGGGGCACATCACTTTTTACTCATTCAGTGAGATTTTTTTTTTTTTAAATGACTGACTGAAGGAGCTACATAGGTTAAAATTACTCTGGTTTTGGTTTTTCTTTCTAAGTTTTTTTTTTTCTTTATTTGAAAATGCAAATATAAAGAAGAGGGAGATGGCAAGCCGTGGTGTAAGAATAATTCTATCTTTCATAACCCATGTTGATTCACTGAGACAAGAAAAATTACTGTAATTTTTAAAGTACTTTTCCTATGGGGGAAAAAAGAAAGGCTACCTTAAGTTTTTGGATTATCTTGAGTTATAAATTAACATAGCTCTGTCACAGACTAATGATGAATATACCTGTCCCTTGTTTCTAAAAAACTAAGCTTAAAACTTCCAGTTGCAAGTCATAAAATTGAATAAATAATTTCTAAAAAAAAATTCTCAAATATTGTTGGAAGTGCGCTGATTCTACTGCCATGATCTAAGAGAATTTCCTAGTTCCACCATGAAGGACTTCAAAAAATTGTCTTCCAAAAGCACATTGGAATTGTTCCACTTCAGTGTAATCCACACCTAAATTTCACAATTTGAAAAGATAAAAATTTTGAATTCAGAGAGACCAAACACAAATGAGTATCAAAACACATTTTACAAAGGTCAGACTCTTTACTCTGGAAATTTGAAAATGGTACACAATAGGCATGAAATAATTTGTAACAAAAAGAAACATGAACAGAACCGGGTATTTCTGCTGCTAACACACATTGTGGTTACGGTTTTGATTATTTTGGTTTCAAAAACTGTTTTTGTAGTTTTGGACAACAGTCCTGAAGTTATATCCCAATTATATTGTTATCCAGTATTAATATTACTATCTATTCATATCATATTAATATTAATAATACTCCTATAAATATTCTGAAGGGATATTCCTTAATCATATCCCTTTAATAAAAGATACAGATTCAGTGCATCAGTACATTCGACACACCTCAAGTAAATTTGTGTTCATGATTCAAAAGCCCAGACAAGGATTTCCACACATAAATCAGGCAGTGCAGCCCAAGTGTCTGAGGAAGAGCTGCTCTGTCCAAGGTACATTTTCCACCACAATCCTGGGAAGTGGCTGCACATTTCCACAACCTCCACAGCACCCCAGCACCAGCAAGCAGCCCTTCAACACCGTGAAAGATGATCTCTATTAAAAAAACACGGAAGACTCCAGAGCTCCTACTGCAGGTAGTTTTTCTAATAGCCTTTCTTTTCCTTGAGTTATCACCACCCATTCTCATTCCATTTCCTGCTTTCCCAGTACACATCAAAATTAGGGAAAATTTTATGCATCAACACAGGACATGAAATGCTTTAGGGTCTTGATGAGGACTCTGAAAGAGGTAAGACAACATCAGATGTTAATTAAATCCAAGTCTTTAACAGCTACAAATTTCTCTTACTCAAATTTGACATAGTGCAACAACAGGAGGAGTACACGTAGGTGCAATTAGAGCATTACAAAAATAGTCAGTGAAAGATATCAGCAAAAGAAGACAGAAAACCACTTGTGCAGGGTAATTCCAGCAGATAGGCTGCAGAAATCAGTTTCACAGACATGGGAGACACTTAACTCAAGCTGTGCCTGAGGCAGCAACAAAAAAAAGTTAAATTCCCTTTCTCAGTCCAATTTTATATTCTTGCAAGAAGATGATATTTTCTATTTTTGTATTATATTAGCTAAACACAACAGAACCAAGAGACATCAAGGTGAGACATGGAGATAAGGTCACAGCTCCATTTGCCGTAGACAAAGCACAAAAACGTAGCAAGAAATATTCTTTCCGTGCAGTCAGCGTGCAAAAGAGAATATCTTTTCTTATTTGCCTAATGTAATTTCACATATACACCATACAGCTTCCGAGTGCTCTGACTGGGAATTAAATGAGGAAGTTTATTCATTAAACAGCTGTAGCTTTCCACCCACAAGGTCCTTAATGCAATATGCAAAGTTTCATGAAAATTTTAATTCCAAGAGAAGATATTTTGGTTTTCATTTACAGTAAATTACATGAATGGCCTGTTTCTTTAATCTTTACCCTTCAAATAAGTTAATGAGCAGCTTTAGTTTATTAGTAAATACTAAATATTAATGTTCATTCTCCTGTCATTGTCCTGGATTTTATCAACAGATTATTAGAGCAGGAAATAACAAAAGTCATGATTAATAGCTGTGTTTATTATAGTAAATTCTAATTAGTCTATAGCTAGTGCGTTCCACTGTTGTAACTGCTTATATAAACATAGCATAAGAGAAAGATGTATAACATAAATAAATTGAGGAATGCAATTGCAGGAGTCATCATGGCTGCACAATGTTTCAGGAATGCTCTGTTTAGCAAGGATTATCCAGCTGGAAGAACAACAAAAGAAGAAAGAGCGACTACATCAGGGGAAGAGAGAGGTAGAAGGAGAGAAAAATGTTCTCAAGTAGAGTGAAGAACAGTAGGGTGAAGGACAGGAAGGAGAAAGAGCTGTGAGAAGCAGGATAATTTTACACAACAGAAGCACCCTACACCTGATGATTGCTGATTAATCCCTAAATCTGATTAACTACTCCTCCTTCTGAGGAATTGTGCTTGTTCCTATGGCAAATATTGTGGGGCTTGGGGGGTGGAAGGGACTTTTCATAAAAAGTCCACAGGATTTTTAAGCATGGCCCATTTTGTTATTCATTTCTCAGACAGGAGAAGTTGGCTTGATTCCTCTTTACCCACGTTGTTGTGTGCAAAAACACATTCCAGCCTAGGTTGAGAGCTGACCTGCAAGAGCCCAAAAAAGGCTTCAGCTTAATCACAGACGCAGATAGCATAGCTAGGCAGAGAGGTGGCTGAACACCTTTTTACTGAAAATTTATTATACAGAAAATGGTTTCGCTGACAATTTTTACAGCGAAAAATATGGTTTTCTACAAGCCTCTAAAAAGATGATAATTTTATATCAGTGATAATCCATTGGAAAAAAAGGCATTTTATCTCTTTTCAGATAAATCTCCATTTTTCAATATTGCTGAAAAAGTGTAACTTCTGAGTAACGTGAGTAAAGGCATGGAAGATGTGTTCTTGAGCAATGGTCCATTGAAAAATGAAAAAGTAGATGAGTTCACCACTCTGTTAAATAAGAAAGCCCTCTCCTTCTGCCTGAGAGAAATTGAGGAGTCACAGTCATTTGCCAGCTTTCAAAAAACAGTTCTCTTCCATTATTTGAAATTAAATTATTAAGCATTTCTTTCCAGAATCATCACTTCAGGGACCAGACTCTGTATTCTCCAGCTTTAAGCTACTTTTACTTTAACAAAGGCAAACTAAAAATATTTTTTTGGTCACACATTTCTAGGGCTGGAGACTTTATTTCAAAATCCTTTAAAAAAAAAAAATTATATATTTCTTTTTATGCTCCAGCCATTCCCTTTTATCACTGAAATGCTTTGGGAATGTATCCTCTTGCCTGGTCTAGGCAGCCAAAGAGGAATTATTTTTGGTCTCTCCGAAGACTTTTGGGTCAGATTTGCTTGGCAAATGTGGACAGGCACAACTCCAAATCTTATTTGAGCAGAGTTTTTATTCTAAGACTCCAGACTCTTGCTCACAGGCTTAACCTTAAATATTCCCCAGGAGTTGGGGAGATTACTGGCAGCAGGTGCTCACCTGCTGAGTCATGACCAGCATGGGAATGAGGCCATGGATCAGATAAAGACATGCTGTGTACTTCTAGGAAATGGGTTTGGATTTCAGTAAATAACATTTGCAGACATATGTGATTTTGCTATTAAGTTAACATGTGGCAAAAAAACCACTTTTACCTTCAGCTAAAAAACATATAAGGAAAAATTAAGCTAAGCATTCTGTTAAATCTAAAATTCTTTAGCTGAGTCATTGATACACGGTGCATTAGGTCAAACAATTTATTTTTTTATGGTTAATTACAACTTTTGAAGGAAACTGTAAGGCCTTCATATTGTGTGTCTGCTAATAATTACCAGTAATGTGATTAAATTCATGTTTAATGCTTATCTAAATTAGCTCATTAGCTTTATGGATGTTTGAAAACCTCCAAAGACTAAATAATATTCAGTTTTCATTATACTGCTGATACTGATCTCACAGACTGTGGCTACCATATTCATTACTCTCTGTGTACATAGTACTGTATGGAATATCACTTGTTTCATACCAATTATTATGCAAATCCCAAGACCTTGCTTGACACTCCCTGGTGACAATGAAACCTTGTTTGTCTTAAATAATCATTTGGGAGCCATTTATACTATGAATGAATATTACAGATTTCATATAGCAAGGAGCTATATTTCCTTTCATCAGAGAGTAACAGGAAATAGCAAACATCAATCTGAAGAATAATCTCAGTTTCCCTCCAAATAAATTCTGGTGCCTCAATACCTTTTTCTGGAGTATATGTTGATAGATGGAAATAACAGATTGGTCTGAGTTAGTCTTGTTCATTCTTCCTATTTTTTCTTATTCTAAGAAACTTCTTATGAACTGATTTCAGTGGCATTAACTTACCTCAACTTTGTTGCATTTCATCCCCCTAAAAAGAGTATAAGAAAACAGTAAGAGAGAAATATTTTCTGAATTAATAGTTATAAGAAATATTTAATTGATAAAGCAACTTAGATCTTATAAAACCATGGAAGGTACATAGTTACAAAACAACATTAAAAAACTGTTTTTATAAGGACATGCAATTAAATATCTACATAATTTTAAAATTATTTGTGATACACAAAATGTATTGATTTTACTTTTTCTGTTTCTCTTAACGCAACAATTTGGGGTTTATTCTGCCTGACTTTTTGAATTTTTTTCTCAATTGACATGGGCCAAAGTTTACTCTGCATATGAAACCCAATCTTTAGACCACAAGCTCCTCAGAGTTTCTTTAGAGCAGTTGTTTAAAGCATAGATTTAGGATTATATATTATTTTTCAACATATTCATTTTTTAAAAAATTATTGTGCACATTGTAAGTCAATTTTGTTAGAACTTACTGAGTACTGTTTTACAAAAAAAAAAAAAAAAGGCAGAAACCAACTTCATGACATTCATTAAAGCCACAAATTAAGATATAATTAAGTAGATTCCTGCTGGCAAAGCACTGCCACAAATTGATAGAGGAAAGCTTTTCCCTCTAACTTCTCCATAGTCAGGAGAACATTAGCTGTATTAATAGTGCTGCATTAAAATATCTAGCTGTGTAAAACTGTCATCATTCAGAACTGCTGACACATGAGTTTGTTATTAGATAAGCCTCTAAACTTTTATTTGCTCATTCTCTCTTCCAGCCAATTCTACTCTTTCAATGAACAAATTTAGTAACCAGTTCTGAAACCCTTATTGAAGCAAAAAGAACTGCTATATCTCTTCCCCTTTATTATCACTTGTTTGCACATTTCAATATTTTTTTCTTCAGAACACATGTAGGTTGCATTTATTTAATAGCCTGAATCATTTCAGAGCCAAAATACAAACCCAAAAAACCCCGTAGTGACGCAGAACGGAGTCTGTTGTCCAGTAACCATTGTACTTCCAGCCATTATAATTGAAACGTGATCCACATAACCATGAGAAAAAAAACCCAAAACAATCAAAATTACTCCTCTAGCTGATAAAGACAATTTGTCTTCAACATCTGTAAATTTCAAATCCAGGACCATATTCCCTCTATGATAATCCTCTTTCCCAAGTGACTGATAACACAAGGCTTCCTATTCTTGCTGTGTAGGTCACCAGCACATGCAATTGGGGATGCCTCACCTTTGGCAACCAGGAGCAGCTTCTTAATCTTCTTTAAAACACTTCAATTTAGAGGCAGTGATTATTTCAAGAATTAGTGACATTCACATCAATATATTCTTGTCCCTCCCTGCAATATGGAATTTTATAAAATGTAAAATCTGAAATCTTGTTTTGCTTCCCTGGGAAGGATAATTTCTATCTCTAGTAAAATATTCTCAAGCAGTAGAGCATTCATGGGACCCAAACTTCTCCCCAAGGACAAGAGTCCATCTATTTTATTTCCAGGTTCAATTCGCTCTGCAAGTGGCTTGGTTTTGCTATTTGTACAATGTAATTGTTTATAAATTAGAAAGAGTGTATGTATGTTTTCCTTCAAATAAATTATTCCAAGCCATTCCATTTGTATAATTATGCAGCCAGGAAAACACATAAATAAAAATAATGTATTCCAGACAGGATGTAAAGTTTATTGCTCTCACTCAAGCCTGCATTTGTATTTGGATGAAATCACAGAATCAGAGAATAGTTTGGGTTGGAAGGGACCTTTAAATATCACCTCATCCAACACCCTGCAATGAGCAGGGACATTTCCTCAGAGCTGTGTCCAGCCTGACCTTGAATTTTTCCAGGAATCCACCACCTCCTTGGGCAACCTGTGCCAGTTTCCTCACCCTCATTGTAAAAAATTTCTTATATCTAGTCTAAGTACACTCTCTATTAGTCTGAAAATGTTACAACTTGTCCTGTTGCAACAGGCCCTGTTAATATGTCTGTTCCCATCTTCCTCGTAAACTGTTTCTTTAAACATTTAAAGGCCACAATGTTTTTTAGGTTGAAGAATAATTTCAGCTACAAGACACCGAATTTTCCACTAATCTACTACAGCATTTAAAAAAAAAAAAAAGTTTGGCTTCATCTTGGCTGAAGTACACATATCATGGTGTCTGGGAAAATTCCTTGGTCTATGTGAAGGGAGGAAGTTGGCTGTTACATATACTGGGAAATGTACCTGGATTGAGCATAGCATACAAAGATGCTCAAAATATGTTCTGAAATGCCAGGGAAGTACATGGAGACAAAGGTTCAATATTATAATATAGAAAACCAAAGCCTTTCCACTCATTTTACAAAGCTGATACCAAAAAATTGTGTATCTATTTTAAATGCTCTACCCCAAGAACAATACTAATGAAATATTAATAGTTTTAATAAATCTTTAGATTTTTCTGGGAAATATGAATCTTAATTTCTCTTCCTCTCTGAAAACAATGCACCTTTTGAAAAATTAGTTTCTGAATAGATTACAATTTCACTATTCAAAAATCGCAAAGACTTTTAGCTTTAAACCTAATATTTCTTCCAGAAAGATCTTAATAGCATTTTCTGAAAATTATTCATTGTATACACTGGTGATATGAGATTGGAGAGTCTGACTTATTTCCTTATTTATAAAACACTATCCTTCTATTGCCAAAACAGGATTGTAAGGGGATATGTTCTTGAGGCTGACTCGTCTAGTTAGATTTCAATTCCATCAGCATTCATGATAGGCCCATTTGTACTGAACTGCCAGAGAACACATCAAAGAGCATTTCCTGCTGTTACCAGCAAGAATATTTGTCTTATCCCCATACTGAAGCCTGGAGTTTACCCATTGAACGGAATATCCTTTTCTCACCTCTAAAGCCCAGTCACCTACTGTACAGCTTCACTACAAAATGAGACCTCAGGATCAGATTTCAATAATTAATATGTAGTAATTAATACAAATAATTTTTTCTAACCATGTGTAGTAGGTACATATATTTTAATAGCAGAGAAAGGTTTAACTTATTTTTAAGTATGTCTGAAAGTAACATTTTTCATTTACAATTAGTTTTTTTTAAGTCTTTCAGAACACCAATATTTTAAACATTATGTAGTTTCCTATTTCTTTCCAGGAGACAAATACATGTTCTATGAAAATTAGCAGATTTGGGGAGGAAACATGAATTTTTTATCTAAATCATAAGCAAGTAAATGCTAAGAAAAGGGTTGAAGCTCATATGGGAGAATATATAGAATATATAAATACCTAATATCACCTTAATTTTGAATCATTTTACAGATGTAATATATACATTTTTCTAAATATATGAAAATTAGGAAAAACATTTCTGCCTTTCAGTAAAAAGGGTTTCAGTGCAGCTGACAAAATCATTAAGAAAAATGTTTGCTGTATTAACTGCTTTCACTTCTGCAAATATGATTGTAGGAGGAAACAAGTCAGAAATGGCACACTCTATCTGAATAGCTGGTGGCTATTTGGCTCTGAGCTGGTGTGCATTAACAGATCCCAAAGATGTGCAGCTATGCATTTGAAATTCAAAATGCCTGCATCACACTATCACTGTGTAAGAAATAAAATCTGTTATAATAAAATATCACTCAATAATGATTTTGATAGTTTAAGAGTGTTGATTAACGCGCCCTCTGTCTAAAAAATAAAATCAACTTTTAATAGTTCATAATTTAAAGAAATTATAAGTAGACTGTACATGTGAGTACATCATTTAGCCCTTCTTTAGCAGTAACAGGAATCAGTGTTTTCATTTATTCATCATCAAAGTCGGGCAGGCAAGCAATTCTGATACCTCAGTACAATGCATTTGTGTATTTATATGAGTAACATCTGCACAGCAAGCATATCAATAATAGATGTGCCAAGAAAAAAAAGAATCTAGTCTGCTATGGTAACTTTAGAAGCAGTCATTTCATCTGCTTTGACTTTTAGGATCTCAATCTTTTGCCAGCTTGTGCACAGGTCTGCTTTTTGATTTTCAAAATAAGTCATGGGATCTTCAGCTGGGAAAGAGCACCTGCTGGATTGCGTTGTACACTCGAGAATGTTCACATTGTATTCATGGATAAAAGACTACAGGCAAGCTCTTTCTAGCTCTGGATCTGAAGTACAGACACAAGTATTTTCTTTTCCATCTGTAGAAGAGAAAGTACCACAATCCTGTGGTGCACTTTGTGTGTTACCCTGCCACAGAGAGACAACCTGCTGGGATTAATTGGAAATGCATAGGGAAGCTGCCTCAGCCTCCTAGCAGTGCTGAGCCTGTCCTCCTAATGCCAGCAAATATGGAGCTGTTACTGGCAATTCTCCACGTTTAGGAAAAGGGAAAAAAAGATACCCTTTGGATGCTGACACACTGTGATATGAAACAGAATAACAGAAACAAGCCATATACTCACACCAGTTGCTTCAAACTTGTCAAGCTGTTACTTTCTGCACAAGCAATATCACTTTACCTAGCAGAAATCTGACAAACAGGATAAAAAAGGAAACAATATTATGCTTACTCGGGGTTTTATTCAATTATCTGCATCTCCAAGGTATTTGAGAAATTAATATCCTAATGCAAGGGAGAAGAACAGCCTTGTTTGGAAAAGCTGAATTTTGCAAAATGTTCCACAGCCCTTTGGGTGATAAAGAGGAAAAAGTTGTTGTTGTAAACAAATAAAAAGGCCATTTGGATGGGAGCTATAACAAGAAAAATAGGATTGGTAGCTGGTGTGAAAAAAAAATGGGAGCTAACTCAGAAAAGAGCCATCATTTGGTAAATATAGGAAATTGGGGGGG